>OY728158.1:1640249545-1640570360 GCA_963277665.1 Viscum album
GGCTGTGAGAGACTGAAGGAAGGCTTCTCCATCTCTATCCATGAAGGATATCTGCAAAGCGGCTAGCTGTTCTGTCGCCTCCTCAAGTAGCTGAATGCCCGTCCTCCTGCTGAGGGAATCAGCTACCATGTTCCCCTTCTCAGGAGTATATACTATCTCAAAGTCATAGTCCTGGAGGAACTCGAGCCATCGCCGCTGTCTTAGGTTCAGGTCTTTCTGAGAGAAGATGTACTTGAGACTCTGGTGGTCAGAAAAGACTGTAAAGCGCTCGCCCATCAGATAGTGCCGCCATGTCTTCAGAGCGAAGACCACTGCTGCTAACTCTAGGTCATGTGTGGCATAGTTCTACTCATGCGGCCTCAAATGACGTGATCCATAGGCAATCACAACCCGATCCTGCATCAGGACACATCCGAGTCCGGTCCCTGATGCATCGCAGTAGACTACGTATCCAACTCCCTACTCAGGCAACCTCAAGATAGGTGCGCTGGTCAATCTCTGTCTCAGCTACTGAAAGCTCTGCTGACATCTGTCTGACCACACAAAGGGTTTCCCCTTCTTCGTCAAAGCTGAGAGTGGCGCCGCAACTCTGGAGAAGTTCGTCACAAATCTCCGATAGTATCCGGCTAGACCCAAGAAACTCCGCACCTCCGCCACGCTCCTGGGTGGCTCCCAAGCTAGCACCGCCTCGATCTTCGCGGGATCCACTGTAACTCCCGCCTCAGAAATGATGTGCCCCAATAAGTGGACCTCACGTAACCAGAACTAGCACTTCAAGAGCTTTCCATAAAGCTGGTGCTCTCAGAGTGTGTCTAGTACAACACGTAAGTGGTAGGCGGGCTCCTCCTCAGTCATCGAGTAAACCAAAATTTCATCGATGAAGACCACGACAAATCGATCGAGTTATGGCTGGAAGATCCTGTTCATGAGGCTCATGAACACTACTGGAGCGTTGGTTACACCGAAAGGCATAACCAAGAACTCATAGTGGCCATACCGACACCTGAAGGCCGTCTTCTGCACGTCCTCATCTCGAACTCTGAGCTGATGATAGCCTGACCTGAGGTCTATCTTCGAGAACCACCGTGCTCCCTTGAGCTGATTGAAGAGGTCATCAATCCTCGGTAGCGGATACTTGTTCTTCACTGTCACCTGGTTCAGGTGACGATAGTCGACACACAGTCTCAAGCTCCCGTCTGCCTTCTTGGCAAACAATATCGGGGAATCCCAGGGTGAAACACTGGGTCGGATGAACCCCTTGCCCTGCAAGTTCTCCAACTATACCCGTAGCTCTCAAAGCTCAGCGGGGGTCATCCGATGCACTGGAGTGGATATCGGGGCTGTCCCGGGGTACAGATCAATATAAAAGTCTACCTATCTACGAGGAGGTAGCCCTGGAACGTAATCGGGAAAGACGTCCGCGTACTGATCCACCACTGCAGGATAACTAGGACTCCGCACGTCAACTGCTCCAAGGATGAGGCTATCCAACTGATGAGTGATGGGTTGTCCCCTCCTCTGCGAGAGTCCCTCCTGTGCTGCAAAGGCTCCCTTCTTGCCAGTAAAGGTGAACCTGCTTCTGTCAGTGCGCACACATCGCACATTGCGCCTAATACAGTCAATCTGAGCATGGACTGTAGATAATCAATCCATGCCCAATATGACGTCGTAAGGCCTCGACGCCGCTACTATAAGATCCCAGTCGAAGCTCTCGCCTCCTAGAGTAAGCTCACACTACCGGCACTAGTGTGTAATCGTCGAGTCTGCTCCCGTAGGACTCTCTAGCCGTAAGGATCGAGCTCCGAACAAGGGCAGCAGCTATGAAAGAGTGACTCGCTCTTGTGTCTATAATAACTGCAGCAAGGGTGGAATAGACACAGATCGTACCTCGAATCATCTCGGGCGCGCCGTGGTCGTAGGCCTCCACTTCTTGGAGTTATGCCTGTCTCTGCCCGCCAGCTCCCTGTGGTCGGGGCGGACCTCCTGGTGGTGGTGGTGGTAGAGCCTCAAAGCGTCACCCACCACCTGCTGCTCGGCCAGCTCCTCTTCCTCGTCCGCATCCTCCCTGCGGACCGCCACGGTCGACCCTCTGCCTCTGCCTGGGTGGCCCCTCCACCATCTGTTGCTCCTCGGTACGGCAGGTCGGGCAGTCACAAGCCATGTGGCCCTGCCCGCCGCAGGCGTAGCACTGCCTGCCTCTCGGAAGACTGGCTCCGCGCTGTGTGCCCCGCACTGCTGAGCCAGTGTCCTGAGGTCGTCTGCCGGAAGGTCTGGTCTGCCTAGACCCATGAGTCATCTGTCGGCTGCCTGCTGCGGAAGACTCTGCTACGTGCCACCCCGCGGTAGGTCTCACCACTGGAGAAGTCTCAGCAAGAAAGCTCTCAATCAAAAGGGATCGCTCCAGTACTCCTGCCTAGGTCGAGATGCTGAGGGACATCAGCGATGCCCTGATCTCATGTCTCAAACCCTGCTCAAAGGTCCGGGCCCGGAAGAAGGGGTCCCGTACCATGTCGGTCGAGTAGCGTGAGAGATCGGTAAACCTCACCGCGTACTGGGCGACCGTCAAGCTGCCCTGCCACAGCTAAAGAAGCTCCTGGATGCGCACCGCACGGAGGGTGTCCGGGACGAACTCTGAGCGGAAAAGGCTCTCGAAGTCTGTCCAAAGAAGAGACGCCTCATCATGTACCTGGAGCATCAAGCTCCACCATCGGCCTGCTGCTGCGTGCAGTAGGCTCGCTGCGAGAATCACCATGAGGTCTGCTGGTGTCCTCACTAGCCTGAAAACTCGTACGACCGCCTCCAGCCATTCCTCGGCTGCCTGGGGGTCTGTCTCCCCACGAAACCTGGGTGGTCGCTGGCACTGGAACTCGTGCAGAGCTCCGAGGCGACGTGCATCGTCAGCGGTCGGTGCTGGTAGCATCGGGGGCTCAGCGGGTAGAGGTACCGCCGGTGCCTCCGCCGTCAAAGGGCCCTGTACCGAGGCCTCGTCGCTCGGCGGGCTGTCATCGCGCTCTACTCTCAGGACCCTAGCTGGATGCCGTTGTGGGGCCATCTTGAAAAGGAAACAAGTGCTCCACGGTCAGAAAAGTATACCTGGTGAGCTGACACAAGTAATCACAAATAAAACTTGAAACACACATGCAATCAATGTTTTCGTTCATTAAGTCGGAAATCAGAAGTGAGGGTCCTGGTGTATGGATACGTCGGCCGCCACACCAACACTGGACTCCCTAGACTGATAACCACACCCAATACGCTAAACACTATTGCTTCACATAGAAGAAAGATCAGAGTCTGCGGTAGAACCGACCACCTCTGATACCAATTTGTCACGACCCGTCCTTGGGGCTCGTGCCGTGACTACCCCAAGCCCGCCTTCCATAGGCCAGGGGCTGGCGACTAGCACCAAGGCGTAAATCCCGGTAAAAAGGGAAGGCATTGCCTTTGTAAAGTAAACAAGAACCACAGAGTAAGAAAGCGGAAAAGTAAACACTAAGTAAAAGTTGGTACAACAGTAAGTGCGGAAAAGTAAAGGGGGCCGGAAATACAAGCCCAACTATAAAGTACAACTGAAAGGGGAAAAATAGCAACTGAAAAGTAAAGCCGCAACGTCGAGCCATCCTCTGGAAGTCCCACCTATAGGGTGGGTATAGAAAGCCTCCACTACTCCTCGGGTCCAGCCTACCGCTCCGAGTACACCTCGCCCAGTGGCCCACCTCCAGGTACCATCCTGCTCCGCAAGCCTCCACCACGATCAGCACTATCCGTCGTTTTCAACCAACACAACGTAGTGTGGGCATAGCCCGTGCAGGGGTGAGTATAAGCTACTCAGTAGGGACCCCGAGACCCCCGAAGGTCTCCCAAAATCCACAAAGGATAATCCACAAAGGAAAGATACAATCACGAAGTAACATCCGACACAGCTTAGGTATATTCCCATACATATACCTAAGTCATCAATTCTCGCTCAGCTCCAACATCCGAGCTCAAGTACAACCCAGTCCACACAGGAAAGCAAAATGTGAAATCCACACAGGATAGCTCAACACAATCTACAAAGGAAAGTAAAACGTAAATCCACACAAGATAGCACAACACAATCCACAAAGGAGAGTAAACAGGATTCAGCTCACACAGGTATACTTCTTCGAATGACGATAGAGATGATCACTGATCCATCTAAGTCATTGGACCCACGAAGGATCGATAGGTACTAACCCCCGCAAAGACCCACACAGGATCGGTCCCACACAGGACCTGTAGGCGCTGGCTCACACAGAACCGCTGAGCGCTGACCCACATAGGATCGGACCCACACAGGATCGGGCCCACACAGGACCTGTAGCACTGATCCACAAAGGATCGCTGAGTGCTGTAGTCGTCGCAGTCCACTGAGGATCTCTGCACAGTCGTCATCGCAGTCCACTGAGAATCTCTGCACAGTCGTCGTCGCAGTCATAGTAGCAGTCGCAACCAGCTCTAGGGTTCCCGCACACAGCAAGCTCGTTTGGGAGGGTCCGCTCCACTAGCCGAGAGGCTGATACATCAACTGACACATAGTCCAGAGTTGATGTATCCAAAAGTTCCGTATCGTCAACAGGAACTCAACGTCGCAGACAGCGCGTCAATCGGACGTCCGGTCTGAGAGTTATTGGCTTTTTCGTCCCAGGGGCCCGGTTGGTTTTTAAGGCAAAACCAACCCGACCGTACTCCACCTGCATCCAAACCTCGGGCAGAGTATGCCAAAAGATCCGTCTCACTTAGAGTAATTCAACAAAGCCGACGGCACGTCAACCGGACGTCCGTAGCTCAAGATATGAGCGTTTCCGCTCCGAGGGCCCGGTTGGTTTCGTGTACGAACCAACCCGGCCGAACCCAAAGTATTTCAAAACCTTGAGTGCGATATATCGAAACGACCGTATCGATCCAAGGATCGTGTTTCCGTTGACGGCGCGTCGTTCGGAGGCCCGTAGCTCAATTTACGAGCAAAAGACCGAAAACGGTCCGACCCCCCCCCCCCCCTGGGTCGGCCGAACCGGGAAGACCCGAACCGGTCCGACCCGGCTGGACCCGGTCCAGTCCGACCAGGGCGCGGCCCGGCCCGGCCGGCCCATCTCGGCTCAGCTGAGCGGCCGAGCGTGGCAGCCGCGGGGCGCCGCCCCCGCGGGATGAGGATGTCGCGGCCCTCGAGGGGCCGCGCTGGACATCAGCGGACGCAGCTTCTACAGCGTCCCGTGCGGGCGAGCCGGACCCGCGCGGCCGCGGGTCCGCTGGCCGCCGCCGGAGGCTTCCGCGGGCCACCGGAGTTGCTCTGGTGGTCCGTTTTCCTTCCCGTCTGTGCCGCTGCTCCTCCCGGGTCCCGTTCTTCACTGCGGAAACATCAAATCGTCCTTGCGTCACGTTTTGTCGTCGCCCGCCAAATCCGCACAACAATGAAGAACTGCGGAGGGTTGTTGGGCCGTGTTCGTTTGGCCCGCACCCTCCGCGTTAGGCGATAACAACCGGGAAGAATAATCAACACATCAAACGTATCAAAACAATTTTAATAATTTAAAATTGCACTTGATCCAGGTTCTTGTTTTAAAAGAAACAAACACGGGGATATAAAAAGGTATTTCCAAAATAAAATCCCTACCTCGTCAAGTCGTCGCACGCAGGTTCTTCACGGATTTGATCGTCGCGGAAGGAGGGGTTCGTCGCGGAAGGAGGGGATCGTCGCGGTATCCGGCATTGCGTCGACGAACTCCAAGGACCAAGAAGCAACAGATTTAATTATAAATAATTAAATCCATTTGTTGTTATAAACCACAAGAAGTTTAAAAAGAAACCCGAGATCTCTCACCTCAAGCGGTTGGTGATCGGAGATCTGGGCGGGGAAGAATTTCTCGGATGAAGTGTCGTCAAACTCCGAGGGTGACGGCATTCTTCGCGTTCTTCGCGTTCTTCGTGAAGGAGGATGAAGGCACAAAACTTGTCAAAACCTCTCAACGAGCATTTTTTCAGAAGTTGTGCGTTGGTCTTATTTTATTAATACGCCAACGGATTTCAAACAGGTTAAGAAACGAATGAAATTAATTCATAGAATTAATTTCAATGAATAAACCGCTCATTTAATTCAAGGAAGAAAACCGCCCAATTAATTGGTGCGTTAAGAAATTAATAAAACGCGTCAGTTGACTTTCATAATGACGGGTTTTCGCGGGTGCGTTACTTAGCGGAAAGAAACGGTGGGCTCGTGCGGGCCCCACCTCACAAATATCCTACCAAGAGGGTAGGATACTTTTGGATAGCATCCTATCCGCATCAACTCAGCTTAAGCCGCTTTAAGTGGCTTCAAGTGGCTTCCAAGTGGCTTAAGTGAAATAAAATAAAGTTTGTCGTACAATTTATTTTCTTTCTTAACTTTAAGCCCAAAAATTAAAAACCACACCCGAGAAAACGCAACTCCGGAAGAGGCGTTTGTAAGAAATTACCGGCGCTTCGATTCCATCGGTGCCATCAGAATTCGATTCCGAGCACCGGTTCAAAAGTTAGAAAAACTCACTCGTCCGTTCACTGAATGTACCCAAGCCAAACTTCGGAAAATGATTCCGGGCACACCGGGCCTCGGAATCCGGTGCCATCAGAAACTGCGTTCTTGTAAAATTCCAAAGAAAATTAAAAAAAAATCCTTGAATTTTTCGGGTCTTTACATAATATCCAATCCAACTCACAACAAAAAGAAATAAATAAAACACAACCACTATCTAACCTCTATGTGAAATGAATAACCCCACTTACACCATAATAAAACTCAAACCAATATATACATAAACAATATATTCATCTGAGTGGTATGAAAACCTATAATATTAATACATGATCTAAAAAGCCCAGTTCTTCACCACTTATTGAGAAAAAGATTAATACATTAAAATTAATGATACAACAAGATAAATTAAATACAAAGATATATGAGTTGGTATTTTTGGGTTTTCTCATTTAACACAAGTGTCAAGAATTTTTCATGAAAACATCCCATATTCATAAATCTAAGTTTCTTTCTAATAAAATGAAAATTGATTTTCCTTTAAAAAACCATTCATAACTTGTTGTTAAAGTAGTTTTTAAGGGAGAACCATAAAGAGATAAAAATAACATTTCAAAAAATAGATTGATATATCTATAAATTGGAAAATATAACATCATCATGGAATCCTAGGTGAAAATTAGGAAACAACATCTAGTAAAAATCCAGAATACTCATCAATGAAGTGAGGTGAAAATTATTATAAACAACTATACACCAATTGTCCCACCCAAAACTTTGGTGTTACCCTGACTATACTTACTAAGGGGAAACATCCCATAGGTTGAATTAAATCCCACATAGGTCCACTAGCCACACTATAATTCTAAAATAGTTTATATGTGTACCTAGACACTCCAGTTAGAAAAACAGGTCATCCCTTCACATATAAATGGAGTTAATCATTTTAAGTAATAATAATACCACATAATCATATTAGAAAACATCCATTTATCTTTCTCAAACCTCTGAACACCATTATAGGAACATCCCCTTTATCCATTCATAAAAATACAATTTAACTTACCTCTAAAGGGATATTAATTACAATTATTCAAATATCCATAATTTCTATCATATATAAAGGGCCATGTCTTATGGGATTTTATTTTACAATAATACATTAAAAGTGTCAAATATTCCTATCTGAAATCCAATCATAATGCCAAGTCTATCAATGTAATTCAAGGTCATTCATAATCCATTATGAAATCATAACTCATTAATAAGTACATATCCTCAATGAATTTCTGAAAAAGAAAAACACACCCAGGCTTTAGAAAACTACCAGTTTCCCATAATTTTGTAAATCAAAAATATAATCGATTTCAAGAAAAATTATCATGATCTAGTAGAGAATTTATATTTACAAATCTAGGGATTGAACCATTGAAATATATTTATGATTAATTACCATGGAAACATAATTTACCAATTTTATTGATATTTATAAAAAACAATTTTCATTTATATAAGTATTATATATAAGTGAAAACAATAAAAAATATTAAAACCCCATTATGAAACCATAAGAAATCATAGATTTAATCATTAAGATATATTCATAGGATATATTCCTCAAATCTCATTGCTTTAATCACCAGCAGAGGTAATCAACTATGACACAACCCAATAAGCCTTACAAAACCAAGAAAGATCCAAAAATATCCTAAAGAAATAAAATCCCCCAATTAATAACAACCCTAGATCTGATATTTCACTACTGTTTATTTCTAGGGATAAGTAGGATAAAAAATAATAGGAAACATAAGAGGATAGCTCACCTTGAACAACCAACCTCAAGACTTGAAGAAACATAAAGGATTCTACATGGAAGAGGAGATAATTTTATGATGCACTACTGGATTCATAGATATTAATAGAATTAATTACCCCAAAAAGTGTTAAATTAAAATAGGGGGAAAGTGGTAAAACTTACTATTAAAATTTGGTCACCCTCATTGACATAGTGAATCACTATTCAAAGTTTGAATTGACATTCACCCAAAGTAATCATGGTATGAAATCCTCTTTCATGAAGTGAACTGGTTCTTCCTAAAAATGAGAAGGCCTTAAGATGGGATTGATGGGTGTTATATAAGATTGTTTCATGATGTGGAACCACCATTAATATAATAAAATACTATAGTCTATTCTTTGAAGAACTATAACGTCTCCCAAGACCTCTAAACACCTAGTAACCAGAGAACTAGAACATATCAAGGTGAAATGTAAGGACCCCACCCCCAGTAGCTCAGATCCAGTGCCTTAATTTATTAAATTTTTATAATTAAAAGGAATTTTTATCCCAAAGGACTAAATAGTTTATTAGTTTTTGAAAACTAGATATAAACATAAGATTTACATTACAACTTGAAAGAAAATACAATATAGAAATTCCATTGGAAACGTCCATAACTCCTAGATTATCCTTGAAAGTCATTCATAATATTCATCTTCACATCTTTGGGGAAAAAACATAATAAAGGAGTTAGATCAGATGCTCGATAAGGGTAAGTAATACAGTTAAAGTTATCATAAACATAAACATTAGGCATGGTGAATAACTAAAGACACATGCATTCAAAAATAAACTTAAGATTAATATGGCACAGATGAAAGATGAATAAAAAATTAGATAATAAAACATAATCATGGATATTCTACCAGTAAAATAATCACATAGACTATAAACTACTATTTTTATAATTAGATAATTCATAATGTGGGACATCGTAACCATATCATCAAGGCCTCGTGCCAAGACCATACATAAACTAGTAAAAACCCAAACTTGTTTGTCTCATGAGACCTACTAGTTCATAGAGGGTATATAGCAGACCATACCCATCATATATTAATTCCAATACATTCATCATTTTAAATAATATAATCATAAACAATATAAACATTCGTATTGAAAAAGTAGCATACAAAATGTGAATACTTTAACAATAACCCATGAATTGTAATAAATTAACACATCCATAGTCTAACTGATCATAAAACCTTAAAAACATATGGTAGATGGTATTATAAGAGATAAACATAAATGAATTAAAATATTCAACAAAGGATTTTTGGCATAGATAAAGATAATTTTAAATGATATAATTGAAAAAAAATCATTAAGAAATAATACTTAAACATTCCAAAGTGTCTCATACCACTTTGAAACATTAAAATCATAATATAGTATAATATCATGAGAATAAGGATACTCTTGATATTATATATCAAAAGTAAGTACATACACCACACACGTGAGGAATAAGTGGTGAACAAGGCAAATATCTTACAAAAGTAAAATAGAGATGAAAAAATTCCTTTTTACATTGGCAAGAACATTTCTTTTAGAAAATCATTTTTATTTGTCATAAAATAATATTTTATAGATTTATATCCTATAAAAGAAAATGGAAGGACATTAAAATTATATTTTAGGCATTAATTATGTCCCAATTAAGTGAAATAATGTAAAAAATAGATTTTAATAAACTCTATAAATAAAACACTTTGGTGGGGTTTAAGGAAAAATATTAAAGAGATTTTAGAGTGGAGAGGAATGTTAGTTTTCATAAAACCAAAAATGAACCAAGATAGTTTTTCATGATAAAATTTGTGATTTTATAAAAAAAATTGTGGATTAAAATATATTATAGTGTGAACTTGAAAATAGTTAATAATTTAAGAAGTTCCCTTAAATCGGGCTTGTTTATCGTGAAGAATTTGAAAAAGATCCTTTTAAAATAGGTAACTATACATAAAAGAAAGAAGGATTATTATTGATATATATATATATATATAGAAACCTCACTTAGAATTTATGAGGATTACAAAATAATAATTAAGAATTTCATCAGGGTAAAGAGAGAGAAAAGAGTAACCTGAAATAAAATTGAGGCTCGGGTAGAAACACTTATCACTTTGTAATCAATCGAATCATATAACCGAAAATTAATAATCATCAAATAATAAATTAAATACCATTAAAATTAATATATTAATTATATGATACATCAATGGTAAGTATACACACACCATACATAATAAATAGTGGTGAATAAGGAATATCACACAAAAATGGAAGTGAGATGAGAAAACCCTTACCTTATGTCTAAATGTGTTCTACACATGACCTTAACATCATGGATAATCCAATTAAATCAATTAATTAATTAATTAATAATCTTATCTAAATGTATTATATTTTTTCTAATTTTATTAGGTTTATTTATTTCCTTTTTGATGAGTTATAATATACAATTTTATTGCTCGGGAGTATTCGTTTCCATGGTTTTCACGATCGGTATACTTGTATATGAGTATGAATGTTCATGTGGAATCTATATAATTATACACGATTGAATTTATATAATATTAATGAACATACATAATTTTAAATGGTTATATATATCATTTGTTTATATTTTATGAGGATGAGTCATTAGATAAGACATTTAGTGATAATTGTTTAGATTATTACAGCGGTTATTGATCATAACAAACTCATTTTATTTTATCATTTAGTATTATGTAGATATATTACTTCTAGAACATAAAAATGGTTATAATACATATATTATAGTCTTTTTTAACCATAATAATGGTTTAATTACCAGTTTTGAAAGATAAATTGAAGAATAAGAATCGATTGTCTGCGAAGTTTGTAAATCGACACCTCTCAGACGATGATTTCATTTTTAAAATAAAAGATGTTGAGAAAGGAGTTTAATAATGTATTATTACATTAGCATAAAAGATTATAGTATATGTAATTTTATGTATTTATCATTATATTTGGATAAGGGGAGGTTAGGAGAGAATAATAAAAGAAAATAAATAGGATTTTACCTTTTGAATAATCCTCTTTGAGAAACTCTTTAAGGGGATTGGTTTTCATATTATTTTTAAGACCAATAGATCCTAGAAGTGGTGGATAGTCTTGAGAAGTATATTTGGGTATAATTTGGACAAGATTCAAGTCTTAGAGGTGTGAGGAGAAGTTGTGGTGAGGGGTGGTATTTATAGTGGAGGAGATGGGTGTTTTCTCATTATTTAATTCATTAGTTTATTATTTTACTCAAGGCAAGAAATAGTGTTTATTCTTGGGACTAAATATAGTAATTATATCATGTGAGTTTTAACCAATGGTTCTTACATCATCCATGACTTAATGAATAGTGTATTTAACTAATAATATATATATATATATACCGAAAATTACAGTATTTTTCTATGCACAAAAAATTCAAGTATTTCAGAAAAATCCCAAAAAATAACCTTAACCATGTTTTGACATATAAAATTCAAAAATGAACTCCATTTTATAAAAAAAATCTAAATATGAGAAAATTAATTTTAAATTAAAATCCCCATTTACTAGAAGAATACATTTTTAAAAATAATAACTGATTTTATAACATTCTAAAAAATTATCTAAGGTCTCATTAAATTATCCTAAAATCATAAGACAACAAAATATTTATTTATGAAAATTAATTTTCTTTTAAATAATTTTATTAATTATAAAATCTTAATTAAATGTTTATGACTCACAAAAATACCACCACTTAATTAATAATTTTTAAAATATTCATTTACCTATTCTATGATATAATTATATCATACTTTTATTTTTAATATGCCTAAATTTTATTTATACTTTCATGGATGAGGTTACTATTTATTTGGACATATTACTATTCGTAAGGGTAACATTACTATTCCAAAGGGTTAAGATACTATTCACCAAAAAATTAAGTTGAACTTATTAGACTCTAAATATCTTATTGATCTCAACTGTGTATGTCCATTTTTCAAAATTCAATTCAAATAAGTAGAATAATTATGTTTAATTCGAATCTCATAAGTCTGACGAGAAGGTGAGTAAAAAAGAATGTTCAAAATTTCAATAAGTCTTCATATCTAATTTCAATATAAAAATGATTCCAATGATCTAAATTGGATTAATATATATATATATATATATATATAATTTATCTATTGTGAGTTTAAAAATCAATTTCAATTATAATAATTATTTAAACAAAAAACACATTTTTTAACTAAAATCAAGTATTTTTCACTATTCATAAAAATGAAACTTCTTAGAAAAATACTTAAAATTCACCCAATGTTAATTTTGAAAAATGATTTTTATTTTAGAATATATATATATATATATATAATTATATATATATATTATTTATGTGAAACTATTATAAATAAAATTTAATAGTAGTTATTACTGTTAATATAACAATGTTTAACGGATAGGTCATAACTATATTGTTTAAATAATCATAAAAACAAAGTGTTGTTTCATAGAGATAGAGTATTGAATGCATTAAATTTTATATTAAATTTATTTGTAAAACCTTGGGGTGTTACATTCTCCCCTCCTTCAATAAATTTCATCCACACAATTTGATATTGTACACTGAAAAAGAGAGGTTGATTTTTGAGAATAACTTTTTAGGAAACCCACATCAGAAATATGGTCAATAAAACATCCTCTTAATAAGAGGGAAAGTGAAAATTTGAAGGTCACCAAAATATTATGTTTTCAAATAGGAGAATATTACTTGGAAGTAAAAACATGGACATGAATGAGAAATATAACCATCAAGTTATGATTTAAAATGAAAGAGGACATAGTAATTATAAAGTTAATCTTTAAAAAACCATAAATCTTCTGATCAGCTAAAATACCACTGATCTCTTAGTAAGTAAAGTTAACAGTTAAAGTTTTTGTTTCATAATCCTTTTCCTAAAGTTGAGGGATTCCTTTACTATTTAGATAACCACTTGAGAAATTAAACTTACTAGATTACTTTCCATGTCATAAGAATAATGTCAAACTTTGGTTGCGCTTCGATCTATTTTCACAGTATTCCATATAACTTGAAATGAATGTTCACGAAGTATTTTTCACTCCCAAATAATTAAAATTAACTTCTATAGATCAAAAATCCCACAAAAGGATAATTATCTAATCCTCTTGTATTTATACATTAACTAAATAAAAAATGGTTAGGATAAGACAAGATAATACCAAAAAAATAATAAAAGTTTATATGATGAAAAACAACTTTAATATCTAAAATTCAAATGTAAAACTCAAAGTTCAACATAGATCATTTTGAGAATTACTATCATTCCTAAAAAATATTCTAGACAATGACCCCAAAATCAGAAGGATTTGTTCATATATTCTTCCAAATGACATCGATTACTCTTAATCTCTTACACCAAAAATTTAATTTCCCCCATCACATAATCTCTAATATATTCTATCCATTTACATAAATAAAATGTATCACCACAAGTCCTCAATAAAATCATATTTTACTCCAAAATATGATTCAACATTTATTTCTCAAAATATTCTATTTACCAAAATCTTATAGGATTCCCAAAATTGAGAACATCTTCTGAAATAACATTAATATCGGAATCACAAAATAATTTTCCAATCCCAAACTTATCTATTTGGTAAAACAAAAGGTACATAAAATCAAAATAAAATTTATCCATTATATTTTTTAGCTAAGAATAAGGTCATGATAATCAGGACATAACGTTGGCTAGTGGTAGGAACTGCTCCCTTTTCGCCCTTCCTTTGTGGGTTTAAACCCTCTATATTTTCTAGATGTACTGGGTTGTCCCCTAGCATGCAGGGTTCCCTTTTTCTAAAATTATATAACTTCCAAAATAAATATTACGGACATCCATGGAATAAGGTCAATCACTAAACATTCTTTTAACTGGGATTTTCAATACACCCTCAATACATAAATACATCATACATTTATTTCCAAATAGGTCCTTCATTGGTCTGGATGTTATCCTATAGAATAAATAATTCACTTGGGTAATTCCCAAGTCCCCTAAATCTAAGGAAAATAACTACAAATAGATTCTTAGGATCAATTTTATTTTCTTTCATTGTACTCTTCATTTTTTTCTCAGAAATTCTTTTCTTTATGTCCTTATTTCCCTCAAATAAATCATTTATATATTCCTATGAGACACTTTCCTAGGTGTCTCCTTCCAAATTTCTTGTATGATGTAAATAGAGCCTTATTGTCTTCATGTTCTCTTCAATTGGTGCTCTAAAAAACTCTATTCTTCTCTTCTTTGGTGGTATCAGGAGTTTCTTAAGGTATATGTTTTTAATAATATTTTGGGAAGTATGATTAAAAATGAACATGATATCTTTCACCCCTATCAGTATCCCATTTGTTTACTCAACATCGCCACTTTTTCATCATGTTCAATTTTAACATGACTCCTTTAGGTTCCATCCATTGACTAAAACCATAAAGCATAGTGTGAGTAACAATATTCATTATGATGGAAATGTATAATCATGTATAGAATATCATGAAACATTATTTTCAATCGAAAACATCCTATTCTATTAATTTTCCTCATATATGCAATTCCATCATAATGGTTTGTAAAGAAAATGTGAATTATCCTAAGCATATCCCCCGGGAGTGTCAAAACTGGTGCGTAGTAAGGCCTATTGTCATGTACCAAGTTACCCTGAGTCAGGATCGGGATACCTTATAGAAGTTTTCAACCCTAGGTACATCTGTTCTGGAACCACATCCACTTGTAGTATTCAGACGTGGATGTATTCCTAGGAATACCTAAATAATCTATACCTTACCAAAATTCTAGGATTTTATACTCATCCTCAAAGTCTATCTTAGGGTTATGTTCCCAAATCTATGTTTTCTAAATCTAGTTTCCAAGTTTTCTACTAAACTTCCTCTGATACCAACTCTAAGGACACTGACTCCAGTAGCCCAAAGTTTTTTCCTTACTTTATTATATAGGTATGATTACAAGGAAGTCATGTCCCAGAGGACCGATTAGTTTAGTGGTTTTATAAATCCAGATACAAACAAAATATTTACATTACAACATGAAAGGAAATATGATATATAAATTCCATTAGATACATATATAACTACTAGATTATCACTGAAAGTCATTCATAAAATTCATCCTTACATCCTGGGAAAAAATAAAACATAAGAAATAAGTGAGCTCAGATTCTCATTAAGGGTAAGTAATACAACAGAAGTTATCATAAACATAAACGTTATATGTGGTGAATAACTATTACCACTTTCCTTTAAAAATAAAATCGATCTTAATTTGGTTGGAATGAAAGATAAATAAATAATTCCATAATAAAACATAACCTTGGATATTATACTATTCTAATAATCACATGAACTATCAATTACTAGTTTTATAATGAGGGAATTTATAATGTGGGACATCATAATCATACCGTCTAGGCCTTGTGAAAATACAATACAGAAATCGGTAAAAAACCAAAAATATTTGTCTTGTGAGACCTACCAATGAATCTAGGGGATATAGTGGCCCTCTCCCATCACATACTAATCCCAATACATTCCTTATTTTAAAATGTTGAAACATAAATAACATAAACATTCATATTGAAAAACTAGCATACAAAATGTGAATACTTTAACTATAACCCATGAATGGTATAAAATTAGCACATCCACATTCAAACTGATCATCAACCCTTAAAAAACATATGGTAGGTGTTATCAAAAGAGATAAACCTCAATTAAGTATATTATTCAACAAAGGATATTGATATAGATGAAGATACTTTTAAAAGAGACCAGTGAAAAAAATCATGAGGAAATAATCCTTAAACATTCCAAAGTGCCACATACCACATTGAAACATTCAAATAATAATCCATTAGAATATAATTAGAATATGGATAATCTTTATATGATATATAAAAGGTCATTATATACACCACATACATAAGGAATAAGTGGTGAACAAAGCATATATCTCACAGAAGTAAAAGTGAGATGAGAAAAATCCTTTTTACTTTGGAAAGAAGAGTTCGTTTGGAAAATAATTTTTATTTATCATAAAATAAGATTTTAAACATGTATATCCTAGAAAATAAAATTGAAGAACATTTAAAATATATTTGAGTAATAAAATATGTCCCACTAAAATGAAATCATGTAAAAATAGTTTTTATGAAACTCTAGAAATAAAACATTTGGGTGCGGTTTAAGGAAAAATATTAAAGAGATTTTAAAGTGAAAGGAATGTTTGTTTTCATAAAACCAGAAATGAAACAAGATATTATTTCATGATAAAAAATTTTATTTTAGAAAAATAATGGTGGCTTAAAAAATATTATAGATTTTACTTGAAAATATGTAAGAATTTCAGAAGTTCCCATGAATAGGGATTATTTATCAGGAAGAATTTGAAAAGGATCCTTTTAAAACCTGTAAATCCACATAAAATAAAGAATGATCATGATTGGTACATATATATAGAAAATTCACACCTAATTTATGAGGATTACATAATAATAATTATGAATTTCATTGGGTTAAAGAGAGAAAATAGAGTAACCTGAAAGAAAATGGTGGTTCGGGTAGAAACCCTTACCACTTTGTAATCAAACGAATCATATAACCCAAAATTAATAATAATAAAAGGATACATTTAATACCATTAAAATTTAGATATTCATGTTATAATACATCAATTGGAATTATACATACAACATGCACAAAAAATAGTGGTGAATAAGGATTATCTCACAAAAATGGAAGTGAGATGAGAAAACTCGTACCATATGTTTGAATGTGTTCTTCACTTGATCTTAACATCCTAGATAATAAAACAAAATACACTAATTAATTAATTAATAACCCTATATACATTTATTTTATTTTATTTTATTTTATTAAGTTCATTTATGGATTTTTTTTTATGAGTTATAAGATACAATTTTATTGCTCAGGAGCATTCGTTTCCTTGGTTTTCATGATCAATATACTTGTATATGAGTATGTAAGTTCGTGTGGAATGGGTATAATTATATATAATTAAATTTACATGATATTAATGAGCATAATGAATTGTAAATATTTATATATATCATTTGGTTATATGGTATGAGGATGAATCATTATATAATACATTTAATGATAATTGTTTAGATTATTACAGCAGTTATTGATCATAACTAACTCATTTTGTTTTATCATTTAGTATTATGTAGATATGTTAATTATAGAATATAATAAATGGTGTAATACATATATTATAGTCTGTTTTAACCATAAGGATGGTTTTATTACCAGTTTTTAAGGAGAAATTGAAGAATGAAAATATGTCATCCACGAAGGTTGTAAATCAGCATCTCTTATATGATGATTTCATTTTTAAAATAAAATAGAGTGAGAAATGAGTTTGATGATGGATTATTACATTAGTATAAAAAAATTGTAGCACATTTAAGTTACTGGAGTTATCATTCTATTTGGATAGTGGGAGGTTAGGATAGAATAATAAAATGAAAGAACTTGAAAATAAATTAAAAGGAAAAGGAAGAGGATTTTACCTCTTGAATACTCCTCTTTGAGAACCTCCTTAAGGGGATTGGTGTTTGTATTTAGTTAAGACCAAGGGATCTCAGATGTTTGGGTGGATTGGGAAGGTTATTTGGGTATAATTTATACAATATTGAATGCTTATAGGTGTGAAGAGATGTGGTGGTGAGGGGTGGTATTTATAGTAGAGGAGAGGGGTGTTTCTCATTATTTAATTCATTAGTTTATTATTTTTCTCATGAAAAGAAATATTGTTGATTCTTGAGACTAAATACAATAATTAGATCATGCGAGTTCAAACTAATGGTGCTTAAATCCTCCATGACTCAATGAATAGTTTATTTAACTTATAATGTATATATACCAAAAATTTCCATATTTTACTATTCACCAAAAATTCAGGTATTTCATAAAAATCCAAAAAATTCACCTTAAAAATTTTTCAATGTGTAGAATTAAATAAAAGAACTCAATTTTATGAAAATAATTTTCTAAATATGATAAATTTATATTTAATTTAAAATCATCATTTGCTCGAAAAATACAATTCTTAAATTATAACTCCTTTTATAACATTTTGAAAAATTAATGAAGGTCTCATTAAATTATCTTAAAATCATAAGAAAACAAAATATTGATTTAAGAATACATTTTATGAAAATGGATTTTCTTTTAAATCATTTTATTAATTTTAAAATTTTAATTAAGTATTTATAACTCACTAAAATACCAACACTTAATTAATAATATTTAAAATAACCATTTACCTATGCTATGATATAATTATATCATACCATCATTTATAAGATTTATAAATTTTATTGATACTTTCATGGATGAGGTTACTATTCATTTTGACATATTACTATTCATAAGGGTAATATTACTATTCCAAAGGGTTGAGTTACTATTCACCAAAAAATTAAGTTGATCCTATCAGACTTTAAACATCATATTGATCGCAATCGTGTATTTTAGTTTTTTAAAATTCAATTCACATAACTGAAAAATTGTGTTTAATTCTAATCTAGTAAGTGTGGCGAGAAGCCGAGTAAAAAGAACATTCAAAAGTTCAATAAGTCTTTATATTTAATTTCAATATAAAAATGATTCCAATGATCAATATTTGATTAATATATGTGTAATTGATCTATTGTGACATTAAAAATAAATTTCAATTATAATAATTATTTAAATGAAAAACACATTTTTTAACCAAAATGAAGTATTTTTCACTATTCATCAGAAAAATAAAACTTCTCAGAAAAATACTGAAAAATCACCCTAAGTTAATTTTGAAAAAATTATGTTTATTTTACCAAAAATATATATATTTCATTATAAATATGTTTTATTTCTGTGAAACCATTATAAATAACTTTTAATAGTAGTTATTACTATTAAAATTATTATGTTTAACGAATAGTTCATAAATATATTGTTTAAATAATTATAATAACAAAGTGTTGTTTTGTAGAGACTTGGTGTTGTGTGCATTACATTCTATATTAAATGTTTTTGTAAAACCTTGGGGTGTTACATGGAAAGCCTTGAATAAATAAATTAATACAAGATCTATATGTGACACTTATTCCATTTACCGCATTTCTTCAAACATATGATTAATATGTAATTTTTTTACCATTACATATTACATATGTTTTTTGAATTGGTTTTATCTATTTGAAGAATCTTAATTATGATTATGAAAAATTCAAGCACTAAAAAAAATAAATCCATGAATTTTCTAATTTTTTCATCTTTAACATATAGATAAAAACTTATGTATATAGGGTGTCACATTACTTAGCTAATTCATAGTTAACTCCATAGAATATCATACATATCATGTAATATCTTGTAATTTTTTATATTTTATTACGCAATCCACAAAATATATTATGTATAAATCAATTATCTTATATATATTATGTTAAAAATTTAAAATCTTATGCTTTAAGAAGAAACATACACAACCAATTCCATTGTAAAATTTTAGCATAAACCCAAAATTCAAGAACATTAAATAATATCATTAAAACAACTTAATATATCCCCATATATTTCTAATCAACTAAAAAACATTTTCAACACCTCTTAAACATGCTTAATAGCTTCCAATGATTCCAATATGTGGTTGGAAACAAATAAAATGTTTCTCTAATAGTTCTATGGGTTCTTCAATAAAAACTTAGTTTTTTCTTTATACTAAAATTTAAAAAAAATATTTTATCAACATACTATTTAAAAATAAATGAAAAAAAAGTAATGAATCGTGGTATTATTCAATTATAAGAATAAAATAATTAAATGTTATATATTTTGTATATATATATTTAATAATAATGAACAATGAACATAAATGAAGATCATATTTAGCAGTTAGAAATGGAAGTTGATTTTAGTCTCTCATAATTATCATACATGCTAGAATCATTTTACAGGGGGGAAATATCAAGGATATTATATATATTTTGATGAATAAATAAATTAATTGGAGTTCTTTTTTTTATGATTCTTGGAGGTATTTAGAGTTTAATAATAGATTTAATCCTTGGGGGAACTAATCTATTAGGTTAGATTGTCCATTCATGCCTGATGTTGAAAAATAATCAATTGGGTAATTTAACTATTAGTATAAGGTTTTTATTATGCAGTTGATTGGGGATCCATTATGTGATTGATTAAATAACCCCAGATAATAATTAGATACCTAACAAAAAAATTATTGTTGAAATCTATTGTAATATGAGTTTTTTTTAAATTAATATAGTCTATATAAATGAATATTTGATATAGTATATATAATTATTTTAAATTATATTACTGAAATTGTGAAATTTATATAGAAATATGAACAATTAGAATCATTTAGTAATAACATCACATATAATGCATATTTTTTGTAATTTTGGGAGGGAGATAACATCACATGTATCAGCCTTAGTCCATGACCACATTGAACATCAACAATTGTTGTTAGAATAATATTGCATATGGGATATGATAATGTTAGTAGATATCTGGAAAAAAATCATGTTAGTTGAATCATCACATGTAAATACTATAATTTTTGATCCCACCCATAGTGTTTTTGAGGATATATTATAAGGTTATGATACTAGATATTAGGTTGCGGTTTATGTGTAATAATTATTTTAATAAAAGTTTGTATAATAATTGTAATATAATTTTTTATTATATTATTTTTTTTATAAAATTGATATTTTTTAACAAGAAAATAATATAATTATTTTTAGGAAATTTATCTTATAAAATAACTTGGTTAGATATATAATTAAATAATTAGTAATCAAGAAATATAATTTGATTATTGAGAAATTGAAATAATGTTATTATAATAAAAAGTACATTTTAAGTGAAAAAAATTAAAATTTATTAATTTTTATAAAATTAATTCAATATTTTTATGTAAGGTGGTCAAATTAGGTAATAAGGTATATATCATTTTTATTAATAAATAAAATACCAAGGAGAATAACTTAATACATTAGGGAATAATAAATTAATTAAAAAAATGCATATGAAAAAGTGGTATAGAAATATATTAAAAATAAATTTATAACATTTTTGAAAGAGGATGTCAAGGGCCACTTTATATTATTTTCATTAGTAGGTCTCCACCTATACAAAATTATATTCTTTAACCATTAAGTAATGAATATTTTTAGAAATATAGCCATTTTAAAATATCAAATAACCCCTAAAATACCCCTTAAAAATTATCATAAAATTAAATATTAATTTTAAACAAGACCTATATTCCTATTCCTATACTTTTTTTACACTTTTTATAGGTTTCAGTTATAATAAGTCCCAAAAAGTTTAATATAATGAAGGGAAAGAGTGAATGTCTAATTTTTTATAAGTGGTAATGAATTCTTCTCCTGATACCTATTTTCCATTATCATTCTCACCCATATTAAATATAATTAATCATTATAATAACATAAAATTAATATCATAAGTATTTTTTAATAATATATAATCATCACATAATGATTCATTTTTTTATTGTTCAATTTTGTATGAACCCATTTTTGGGTTGGTTTAACTACCGATATTGACTTTATTATTTTTTAATTATAACTACAATAAGGTCTTGTTAATTAACTATAAAATATATAAGTAAATATGTATTTATTTTATATTTTTAGTTAATTTTTTCTAAAATTAATATGGATGTAATTGTTAATATAATTCTCTATGATTTGGAGAACTATCTCAATGAAATGAACTATGATACATAAATTGTGCTAACTAGAACTATTCCTCAAATTTAATTACCTTTATACTATGAAGCTAAGGGTATTATTATGAATCTTTTAACTTGGATATTCTTAATATGATGAACTTATCGATAATGAATGATGATCAAAGACACAACACATAAGTAAACATGGAATACTTAGAGCGAATATATTAAAATATATCACATGTATAATGAATAATTAATAAATATTTTATCAATGAATATAAATTTTTTATAGTAAATCAAATAATATAATAAAGTTTATCTTAAATATAATTATAAAACAATCTTTTTTATAAAGGTAGATATAATTATAATATAACTAGTCCATGCATGTGGTAAGGAGAATCACCCTTAATTCTCATTATTGATTTGAATTATTTAATATTTATCTCTCTTATTTTGTGTAATATATATTCATAATTACTGGATTTATAATATTATAGTGAACTTTTATTTTTTTGTTATTTACATACTCATTCTCCAAACTATCATTGATTCATTATGAACTTCATACGAGGATTTCTATATATTTCTTTTAAAATGTATTCTCTTTGTATAATATTTCTTTGTAAGCTACTTATATATTCATCATTCTTCATATCATAATTATTCCCATATGGTTTTCAATGATGATTCAAATATCTATCTGTTTTCTTTTCAATTAATAATTATTAAATCATTCCTTATGGTATTTATAATGGGATTTTTCTTTCAAACTCTCTCACTTGTTTAAATCCCATTTTCACTATTTGGATTCCCTTGGAAGTTATACATGGAATTTACTTTGAACATACTATATTAATTTCTTTTATACTTATAATGCTTATTTACATCACATTTTCCTATTATCACTTTACTAGTGTTCAGTTTTCATATTCTAGAAAGGATAAGATAATTTATTCTTGAATTTTACAAAAATTTATCTCTTCCACTTTATGAGTCTTCTTATTATCTTATAATATTTTTTATCTATATAAAAATAATATTATCTTCACATGTTATATTTTCACCAGATTCAAATGATTTACATGCTCATGTCACTGACTATATATGATTTAATCTTTTATAATATTTTATAAAATTATATTGGAACTCATTATTTTTTATGGGTTAATCACATTATTCAATATGATCAATGTATAATCACTTTCATTATTTTATTCCCTTGATTTTTAAAAATTATAGAAATATAATGATATAATGTGTTATCCCAAAATTTTATATCCCCACGATGAATTATGTAATGATTATATATTATTAGATAATATATAAGATACATGGATAATTAATTGAGTCTATTAATACAATATATCTTAGAATAATCTATTACTTATATATATAATGTCCAATTATTATATATGAGACATATTATTTTTACATGTCTAATTATTATTCATCCATATTAAATGTTTCTCATATAATTATTTATTTATTATATACCACATGATCTCTTATATATTACACTTATATATCTTATGTTTCCCCTTATTGGGAAATTAGATCACCCTTTTCCTTATTTATACATATACCGTAGGTTCTATATGATACATGATGTCTATGATGGGTTTTACTTGATAACATTTATGAAATATTTCATAAAATAAATGGATTTTTAGTTGGTGTAAATTGTGTTTCTTTAGTGTGTGATTTTTTTTGAAGAAAAGTTATATTTTGTAGGCCTATAATATTATAAATATATAATATAAAATGAATTAAAAATTTTTTTTTTGGTTTGTGTTTAATAAATATATTATTATGAATATTATTGTGTAAATCATGTGAGAAATACTTTTGTTATTTTAGTGTTATCATATATAGGAAAAAGCGGAGGACAAAACAAAATGATTCATTCCTCTCCATTTTCTTAATAGTAAATGTAGTGATTGTTTATTATTCTTAAATTTATAATCATGTTAATATATTATGAAATATTTGAAAATGTTTTAAAATTCTTAAAAATCACAATTCACTTCAAAAAAATAATTTCATTATCATTCCAAATCATTTTACCTCCCAATTTTATTGAGATACTGCTTGAAATTTATAACTTATTTAGATATGTCTGATAAATAAATCTATAATGGAGCACATTTATATTTGTTGGTGAAGTCGGAGGTAATTTGGATTTCAAGTCTTTTAGTAAGGTATATTTTTATAATTTCTACTTAGATTGCATGTTTAAGGGTAAAAAATACTTTTATGTCATATGTTTATATTATTTTATAGGATTGGTAGGTGTCTCAAGTGATCATATGACCATTAAAGCATAGTTGGGGTGAACCTACTATAGAATTCAGTGTTAAGAGATAGATTACACCACATCAGGGGTGTTGAAGCATGGAATATGTCACACGTGATTTATTTTTGAGTAAGGTAGATTATTTCACCATGAAGGATGGGAATAATTCCCTAAAATATCTATATAAGATTAAAATACTCGAGAATAGAGGAATAATTATATAGTGGGTGATATTCTTATAAAGGGTTATTATGAGTAAGGGGATTCAAGCGCTGATAGGGGAAGGCATGTGTAGTGGGGAATTGATTGTTCCACATAAAGTGGTTATAGGTGAGAATTTCATCATGACCTAGTGCATCATAATAAAGTGAAACCCAAGAAGAGGGGTGTTTCACCATGACCCCATGGGTCATCATGAAATGGGGCTCCTGGACTATTATTTTTTAAGAGTGTAAGATTCATATTTTCCAAGCTATCCCTTGTCATTATTTTGAGGGGAAATGAGGCTTAGGGAGGAAAAATTAGTCTAATTCAACCCACTTTTCTATAGCCTTGGAACTCCCATTAGGATGGGTCTTTTGGATGGACTCTCCATTTATATTTGAGGTATGGATTCACCTTCTTCCTTGGTCCTTGATCCATTTAGTTAACTCTGATTTAGTGGTGTTCTGTGTAAGGTTTTGAATGAAAATTACACTAGAGCATAGTGGAATCATGAAGATGTATTGGGGAGTTTTCATGTGTTAGATAGAGGACATCATAAGATGATGAAAACACAAAATATTCCACCATTTTTATAGAGATATTATATTTGATGAAATTATTTAGGGTTATTGAATAAATTTGTGAGTGACTGAGAGATCAATGATTTTTTTTCTCATAGTGGTGTTGGGAGTATGTCATTGAACTTCAATTTGTGATTGAGTGTAGTTTTAGTGATGTGGAGTTTCTTGTTGATTTTTTAGGTGATTATGACTCATTAGATTAAATTATTTAACTAGCTATAAATTTTATATAACTAATTGATATGTTTTATGGATGAGATATTGGATCGGGACCCAAGGGTTCATTAAAGAGTCATAGAAGAGCTTTTCTATGGATATTTAGTTCTATATAGAGGTTGGTGGTCCCTTTTTACTAATCCATGCACCAGTTTATTCTTTATTTCTCATTCCTTCATGAGAATTTGGGTTTTGTTAAAATTGATAGGGACCAAAAGAGTCATAGGTAAAGAAATATGGTGACATTTATCCTCTTAGAGATGGATCATAGGCCTTACTGAATTTTGAGAAGTTCATGATCATCTGAGGACTATGTATCCAAGGGGGAGAGGATTTTAGTTTATTTTACAAGAGGAATGGGGTATGTAATTGGGTTTGGATGAGTTTTAGAAAACCTAGTATGGAACTCATATGAATATTATCGTAGTCATGAGGGGTTTAGGCCATTGAACGATGTGAGAGATGTATATACATATCATTCAAGGTTATAGATAACTTATTAAGGGTTAATTGGAGCCTCGGTGTATGCTATAAATAGGGAAATTCCTTCTATTTTTTCTATAGTGTGATATGGAGGGTTTACTCTTGGTGATAGTATTGAGATATCTTGTAAGTGAGATGAGAGATGGGACCCATTTATAGATCATCGGAATTGACTTGATGTCTAGGCTATAATTTCCAAATTTCCTTTAGGGGGTTGAAAACGCATGGTCTGTGGGGATATAGACTAGAATGTTGATGTGGGAATTGGATGAGTTATTTGATACAATCTCTTAAGACCATTTTTAAGTATGGTATATGGTTCGGGTAATAACTGTTTGGTGGAAGCCATTTATATTGCTTCTTTCATTTTGTATCTCTACTTTCATTTTCATGTGTAATTAATATTCATAGGATAATCAGACTGAAATTATTTAAATATTCTTAATATATTCTACTCTCTTAATTACAACTGTTTTGGGTTATTTTAAGTTCAATGTTCTAATTTAGATCCTTATGAGTATCTCTTTTACACTACACTATGATCTGACATGAGAAGACAGTGAATTATTTTCCTTTGATAATCTATCAAAGTACTAAAAATGGAAATGATAGATGTCTCTCTTCTCTATATTGAACACATAAATTCCAAAATGATTATCATCAGATCATTACTAAGGTGGAATAATTGAACTATGTTGTATATTGAGTAGTAGCTCTTTTCATCAACTCCATTTCTTTTAGTTACTGTGTAGTTGAAATTAATATGATTTAAAATACATATCATTAATCAATTTAGGATAGTTCAATACCCCTATTTTCCATCCTTTGACCAGTTTCGTTTACATTAGTTTGTTCTCACTTTCTCATTACTTCACTATTTCACTGTTTCTTTTTGTTCTTGTTGTTGTTTCTGATTTTTTTCAGTTTTATTTTGGTCATAATCAAACATCCATTTTCCTTCCTTGTGAAATAGATACCCCAATCACCATAATTATAGTTGTAATTAGTGATTATTGCTTTATAAATATTAAATTTTCATGAATCTCAATGATGTTCATGCCAATGCTCAACTCCTTGATCACTATGAACTGTGAGAAAATCATCAATTGATCCATGATCACCCAAATAACAACAAACCCTCCCTATGAAAGGGATAATAATTTCAAAAAACTCCTCAATATGTCTTCCAACATCCACTCGAAAACAACCAAAGGCTACAATAGGCTGCTAGGAACACAATGCTCTTCCTTCGCCTTCTAGAAAACTAGACACCACCCCATGGGATATGCCACTGTCTATTTCATCTTGGGAAACTGGAACTGTGTCCTCAAACCTTCATATATTTTGGGTAAAACTGGTTGAACCACTAAAGGTGAGCTATGAAACTGATGAATAAGTACCTCGTGTATTGTTATTGGGACGAACATCCTCTTCTCAAACATCAATCGATGATGGATGACATTGACCACCCTTCATAGGCATCACCATGAACATCTTGATCCTGAATCACTTCCACCTTTTGTTCTCCCCAATAAGACTCCCCTTATTACTACATCAAGGAATTTTAAAATATCATCTAAAACAAAAAAAACTACCACCATAAAAAACCATTACATCATGGTGCATGTTATATAACTCCTTCAGCACCCACCACGCATCACCCAACTCCTTAAGAGAATTATTTGATGAATTCATGATAAGTACGTTGTCCATGACATTCCCCTTCCCAATGTATATGAGATCTTACTGTTTTAATCCTAGAGAAACTTTTTCCACTTCCATTATCATAGATTTAGGTCATGTTGAGAGAAAAAATACCTCAAACTCTAATAATCGATGAAGACCATAAAATGTTCACTGATGAGGAAATGTCCCCATAACATCAAGGAAAACAACACTGTGGCTAGTTCCAGGTCATGGGTAGTAGAGTTACACTCATGGGGGAATACTTATCTAGACACATAGGAGATCATTTCCTACTACATCATTATAAAACATCATAGACCTAAACAGAAATCATTTCAGAACACCTAAAACATCACCCCATCATCTCACAATTGAAGAACAACGAAACTTAACAACTTCCATTTTAGGAAATCAAAAGATACCTAAAATAAATCAGTCTAAATGAAAGGCATGTCCTTCCTAGTTAGATATGTCAACAGGGCCACAAATGGAGAAAACTCAAACACAGATATCTAATAATAACTCATGAGGAATAGAATGTTTCATACCTATACCAAATTCATGGGTTCCACCCAAGAACAACAACCTCAACCTTTGAGGGGTCCACTTATAATCCCTTCCAGGATAGAACATGTCTAAGTAAATGAACCTCTTGTATCCAAAACACACACTTGGAATATTTCCTATAGAGATGGTGGTGTCAGAGAGTCTGTAAAATGATCCTTAGATGTATGGAATGATCCTCTAAAGACCATGAGTATCTAATAAAAATTTCATCAATGAAAATCACTATGAGATATTCCATAAACTCATGAAATATAGATTACATGAGTTCCATGAACACTTCTAGTGAAATTATGACATATAATGGCATAACTATAAACTAAAAGTGTCCATCTATAAACCAAAAGATAGACTTTATGATATCTACCTCTATGACCCTCACCTAATGATATGTAGACCGAATTCAAATATTAGGAAACTAACAAGCTCCTCTCAACTAGTCAAAGAGTTCATCAGCCCTTGGAAGAGGTCGGAGGTTCTTGATTATAACCTTATTTATCATTTGATAGTCAATACACAACCTTATACTACTATTCACCTTCGTGGTGAATAACATTAGGGAACCCCACGATGAAACACTAAGAATTATGAAACCCTTTCTCATTAAATCATGTATTTGAATCCTTAACTCCCATAACATAGAAGGTGTAATCCAATAAGGTGTCATTGAAATCGGAGAGACAATTGGCTGTAACTCTATCCCAAACAAGATTTTCGCATCGAGGGAGTATAATTACAACCTACTCATGAGAGAAACATAGAAATTCCCCAGTGAATATGGGATCCTCCACCACCTCCTCTCCCAATAACATCACAAAAAAAATCATCATGGAAAGAAGGGGCTCTAGAAACCTACATCCCATCAGATAACCCCACTCATAGATGAATTCTAAATTCTATCCATCCACGTCATATAAAACGACTCTCATATGTAATAAATTGATAATTTTATGCAAAAAATACAAAAATCTATAAAGTGGATGATATTGAATGGTTTTACCTATAAGAACAAGAAATACCTACATGATTTATGCAGTCCCATCATCATTATACACCCTCAACACAAATCAAGACATCAGTTCTGTCCTTCAACTAGTGTATTCAATATCAAGGGCATGGGAATCCCCTCCACACCCATTAAAAAATCATATAATAAGGTAGATGTAACAAAGGATTTAAAGGATCTTGAATTAAACAAAATTGACACGAGATTAGACAATAAGCTAATCGCACTTCTAATGATCTCTAGTTCCTCTTATGTGGGAACCTCAAAAGTATGAAGCCATCCACATCCTTCTCTCTTGTATTTTTTCTATCGACCACCTATATGGAAACACTTTGGTTGGGGTCCCTTAAGATAGGGAAAATCCTAGGGTAATTTACTACTTTCCCCACCTTCGCTTGGTAGAGCATAAAATAGTTCCCCTATAGTTGATATGGCCTCCCTGGCAATAACTGGTGCTGATGAGGTTTGGGAAATCCACCACAACCACACTTGGTTACAAGGGTCCTTGGGCATTGATACTCGCAATGTACATGGACCCCAAAAACAAATAAAACTTGTCCAAACCCCCCAGAAAAATCATAGGAGAAACTGACCCAAAAAATATAGAAATAAAACTATTTAGGATTACTCCCCAATGTTTGAAACCTCAAAATCACCCACATATGATATTGGCTATAGAAAATATTCTCCTTGAGGAACCCTAATGGATACCCTATTTTGACATCTTTCATTGCATGTGAATTTTCTCAATCACCTCTTCCTTTTTGTTTAACTCCAAATATGTCATCAATGTAAGATAATTAACCACATTCATGATAGACGGAAGGAGTGTGAAAGGCGTTGTCATGGGCTCCCTCAAATGATTAGTGGTTTTTGGGTTACTTAGGTGCAGTAGAGTGGCTGACCAAGGTCGTCTCTCAAAGGAGGAAGTAAATTAAAACAACTTATTAAAGGTCTTATAAAAAGGAAATAAAAGAGAATAAAAACACTACTTGAAAGGATGGGGGGTTTATCATTTATAAAACTATAATAAGTTTTCTGGAAGAAGATTGTATTTTTTTTGTTTTTAATTTTGAAATAAAATTTGATGCAACAAGAAGATGTTTCTTAAAAAATATTTTAAAAGGCATAATCGATCTAACTATTCCTCTTCACTAAATTATTTATCATTATAATCTCAATTAACATCCACTTAATTATAATCCCTTGACTTTTTAACCCCCGAAACCTATGATAATTAACTTTACCACAAAGATACAGTGAATTAAACCCTAAGCTAACTTTGAAACATGCGATCGCGACACCCTGCTTTGATTAATGTTCTAAATATATATTAAGGTTAGTGGTAAATTAAGGCACATGTCCATTCTGTAAAATAAGGATGAATTTAGCTTAGGTATTATACTTTAACTCTACAAATTTATCCTGCGTGGTCTTGTTTTACTGATTAAGTTTGCGCTCTCATAATTTACACAATACTCGACCACACGTGTTTTTGTGTTAATTGTTCAATTGCTTGATTAGTTTATTATAATTTAAAAACTCAATTCATGGATCATGTTAGGTGAATTACAGTATCTCAATGATTCAAAATAATTAAATGAATAGGGTAGAAGATAGATCGATCACTAAGAGAACCACTCTTCCATGGGCGGTATGGTCATCGTGTAGACGTTTTGCATTAGCAAAGGATTGAAAGGGTAGAACCCAATATCGTCTCCACTCTTGATTCAAACCCAAATAGGATGATTAAAGAATAATAATATTGAACAAAACAGAAGAAAATATAAGAAATAAAAGAAGAAAAAAGAAGTTTATTACACAAATAAAAACATTACAACATGAAGAAGAGAAGAAGGCTTCGATGAAGGGATCATTGATTCAAGAGCTACCCCTCTTACAATGGTTGGAGAATTTGGATGAAACCAATTCTCATATGCCTTAAATATACTAATTCACGTCTCCACCCTTAAAAATGAGAAAAACACATATTTATGTAGTGGGAGGGCTAGGTTAAAAGTGGTTTCAAGTGTGAATGAGAAGATTCTACCAAATATTTTAATCCAACTTGAACTGCCTTCTTAACCATCAAAACGAGTGAATTAGTTGTCCTTCCTCACTGATAATATGTCATAAATTGGGTTTTAGATCCTCTCTCAAAATATGGGATCAATACATGCATGAATGTAGAAGATATGGCCCAAACACTAAATTGATGTCCAGTCTCGCATGTCCAGCCCACCATTGACTTAATGACCCATTTACTCCATCCAAATGAACTCTTTAACTATAGTGTCCTGAATAAAAGTTGAAGAAAATTAAGTGAGGAACATTTTTACAAACTTTTAAGTTCAAATAAGTCATATTAAAATATATATGTGTGAAATACTACATTTCATTTTAAAAGGGTAAAACTGAAATTTTCATCAAATTTTCAAATGAATTATCTAATCCCAAATATTTCATAAATGAACATATTTAGCACAATGTGAGGAAATAAAGTCATTTATTATCAATAAAATATTCAAAAAAATATTGTTTTATCAAATCCCCCACACTTACCCTTTTTCACTCCAGGGCAAAACCTCATATTATGTATTCAACAATATCGAATCAAAACAAATTTTAAAACACATATCCTTGAGATCCAACAATTCCACACTAATAAACAAAAGATATCATGCCTCATAAAAAACCATTATTTCATGTTCTCCATTTATATCATTCAATATATTTCTACTTCATTTATCCTTCCATGCACAAAACACTTACCTCACTTGAATTTTCTCTTATCACACAAATGTCAATTTTTTCAGCAATGTCTTTCTCATCCAAACACATACAAGGGTCACCATATGCTTGATAAATTCTCACATCCCCACCCGATGTGAGTCAAGGATATATGTCTATCATGAGTACTTTTCAGGGTTGTTCTGTGGATTTCAGTGGGTAAGATTTAGATGTGAAAAATTTTGAGGCTGAATGAGGAGGGTTTGACTCTTTTTGAAGCAAAATTGCATTATTCTAATTGTCACTCAAGTATGGACTCCTCATCACACCTATTAGTGTCAATTCAGCTCCATTATCATGAAAATTCATGGAAAGTTTACACCATTCATCATTTCAGCAACAAAAATATCAATCCTCTCAAACATAGTTTTTCATGAAAGCTCTAGATAGGCACAGCTTTCTTTCTTCATCAGAAGCTCCAGAAATTCACAGCTTCTTTTATCATAAATGCTCCAGAATGGAACAACTTTCAATAGAATGATTTTTTAAGTAGCAAACACGTCTCTTTGGAATTTTATTTTCCACCCAAAATGTGGTAGCACAACACAAGACATCTTCCCTCACACTTAAGTTCAACTAGATTATGCAATTTCACTTCAAGAGTTGGTTGGATAGAGAAAATTGGCTTGTAATGTGGCTAACCTAACTAGTTGTTCATGGATTCTAAGGGTTACAAGGATTAAATGTTCAAGGTAGGCCATTATAAAAACGGATTCTTTGAAATAGGGGCTTTAATACCAAACAAATGCCTCAATCATTTAAACATAAGTACCTCAAACCCTCAAGTTTTGACAGGAATAAATCAAATTTAGGTTAAATCAAGCATGGTTTGGTTCTCTCAAGAAGTGAAGTAAATGTAAAGAATATGAAAAGAATGTTTTATAATCCTCACAATAAAATGATTTCAAATATAAATACAGTGAGATGTGGCATGAGATTCAAAATTCAGAGTACTTTTAATGAAATTACTAATGATTTGAACTTGAAACAAAGTCATTTTCAGCATTCATTTATGCTTAGTTTCATGGGATAAATTGTTTCACTTATTGATATGAATTTCAAAATGGTTATGAGAATCATTTCAGATCAAAATTTTCAAAACACACAAAAAACTGAAAAATAAACATACAAAATTTGAAAAAACACACAATTTGTTTTTTGAAAATCATTGAAAAACAGGAAAACAATTGAACTTACTAAACTAAAAGGTTCCCTCCCCCACACTTAAAATATTGCATTGTCCTCAATGTGAACCCGTGAGATGATATATTCACATGAAATGAATAATTTTAAATAGGAAAAAGAATAAAAAATCAAAAGGGTTAAGAACATCCTAATATGATCAAGTGATGATGGGGTCATGCAGTGTGATGAAATCCACTACATCAGTAGGAAGTCCCTCAATTTATCTCTTCAAACATTTCCATTGACTGTAAAGATTCTTCCAGTGTTCTCTTACGTGATCTCCACTACACCATAAAGAAAAACATTAGTCACAACATAAGGACCTAACCACTTGGAATGCAACTTATCAGGCATCAACTTCAGTCGTGAACTATAGAGAAGGATTTTCTCTCCAACATGAAACTCACTTTTTTAGATCATTCTATCGTAAGATGTTTTTTATCTTTCATTTTAGATCCTTGAGTTCTCATATGAAGACAATCGAATCTCCTCAAGCTCTTGAATTTGCAGCTTCATTTAGATTCTAGCTTGTGCCAAATCCATGTTGCATTTCTTTATAGCCCAATAAGCCCAATGCTCAACTTCCACAGGGAGATAACATGCTTTTCCAGAAACAATCCAGAATGGGGACATACTATGGGTGTATTGTATGATGTCCTATAAGCCCACAATGCATCATCCAAGCGCTTTCTCCAATCCTTCCTATTTGGCTTCACAGTTTTCTCCAAAATTTGTTTCAACTCACGATTTGAAACCTCAACCTGACCATTTGTGTGGGGGTGGTATAGTGCTGATGTTTTGTGTTTCTCCCTATACTTTCGAAGGATGGAAGCCAAATTTTGATTGTAGAAGTGTGTTCATTGGTCACTAATGATGGCCTTTGGTACCCCAAACCTACAAAAAATCTATTTCTTGACAAATTCCACTACAACATGAGAATCATCAGTCCTGATGGCCTTGGCCTCCACCCATTTACTCACATAATCAAAAAAAACCAAAATATAAAAAAAAACCCAAATAAACTAGGAAAATGACCCATAAAATCGATTCCCCATACATCAAAAATATCACAGAATAGTATGGGTTGTTTGGGAATCTCATGTCTCCTAGAAATGTTCACAGTGTGTTGGCAACAATAGCATGACTTACAAAACATATGGGCATCATGGAATAAGCTAGGACAATATAATCCAGAGTTTAAAACTTTCCTAACTGTCCATTAGGGTATAAAGTGTCCACCACAAGAAAGTGTATGACAGAATTACAAAACAGACTCAAACTCATGATCAGGAACACACCTCCTAATAACTTGGTCACTACACATGCGCCATAAGTAGGGATCATTCCAAACATAAAATCTAGACTCACTCTTTAACTTTTGGACTTGATGTTTTTTAAAATTTGAAGGAATTTCATATGCAACAAGGTATTTCACTAAATCAGCATACCAAGGATGTGTACCTGAGATGGAATAAAGATGCTCATCGGGGAAAGTGTCCCGAAGTGGTACCTTATCCAAGGTGTCATCTTCTAGTGTGTGAGTAAGCCTACTCATGTGGTCCTCCACTATATTTTTTGACCTCTTCTTGTCCTTTATCTTAATGCCAAATTTCTGAAGAAGGAGCATCCATCGGATTAGTCTGGGCTTTGCATCCGGATTCTTTAATAGGTACCTCAAGGATGCATGGTCAGAAAAAACTACTTTAGAGCCCAATAAATATGAAGAGAATTTATATAAAGAAAATATAACAGAAAGAAACTCTTTTTCTATGGTTTTGTAGTTTGATTGGGCTAAATCAAGTGTCCTCGATTCATAGGCAATCACATGTGAATGTCCCTCTACCCTCTGGGATAAGATAGCTCCAACCGCAATGTTGGAAGCGCCACACATAAGCTAAAAAGGAATGTCCCTTTATGGGGGTTGTATGATCGGTGGAGTGGTCAGACACTTCTTCAGCTCATCAAATGCTACCCTGCATGAATCATCAAACACAAAATCAGAATCCTTTTGAAGTAATCGTGACAAAGGAAGATAAATCTTACTAAAATCTTTGATGAAGCACCGATAAAATCCTGCATGCCCTAGAAAAGATCTTAAATCACACACACGTGAAGGATAAAGTAAAGATAAAATAATGTCTATCTTATATCTATCAACCTCTATCCCATGTTTTTACACTACATTCCCTAAGACAATGTCATGCTCTACCATGAAATGACACTTTTCAAAGTTCAAGACCAGATTCTTCTTAATAAAACGATTCAAAACCTTTCCCAAACTAGATATACAATCATCAAATGAAGACTCATACACTGTAAAATCATCCATGAATACCTCCATGTAGGTCTCAATAAAATCTGAAAAAATACTCACCATGCATCTCTGGAAGGTACTTGGGACATTGCAAGGTCCAAATGGCATCCTTCGGTAGGCAAGCGTACCGAATAGACAAGTTAATGTTGTCTTATCCTGATCCTCTGGAGCAATATGAACTTGAAAATATCCAAAAAAATCTATCCAAGAAATAGTAGTGTGTTTTCCCAACTAGTCTCTCAATCATCTGATCAATAAATGGGAGGAGGAAATGGTCTTTGTGAGTGGACTGATTTAGTTTCCAATAATCAATACACACACGTCAACTGTTTTGCACTCTCATTGGAACTAACTCGTCTTTCTCATTTTTAACAAATCTAACACCACTTTTCTGTTGGGTCGGAACAAACGAGGAAAAGATGGCAAGAGGGGGGGTGAATTGCCTTTTAAAAAATTGATTAACAAAATTAAAATCAAAGTGAAAGATGCAGCGGAAAGTAAAGAGGCAAGACACACAAAATTGATAACGGAGTTCGGCCAAAACCCGGCCTACGTCTCCGCTCCCAACTTAACCGTTGAGAGATTCTACCGCTTGCTTTTCAATGGTTTTAGCAAGAAACCCACTAGGCTTTGAGGTAGCACTAGGACCTATTACAGCTTGCTTTTATTGGTTTAGCAAGAACCCAATGCTTTTAATGGTTAAGCAATAACCCACTAGTCTTTTTACGGGTGAAGACTAGCTCACCGATCTCAAGCCTTTTACAAGGTAAGGCTTGTCAACCTTTTCACACCTTAGTGGTGATGTGAAACCCAAAAGAAAGGGAGGTTGAGAAAAGGGTTGGGGTTTGTAGGCACAAACCCAATTTTAAGCTCAAAATAAATAAATGCAATAAAACCCGTAATTGGGAAGACTCGGGCGCCAATGGATGATGGAGTTGATGAGCGTGCTCTCCCAAGCTTCTTGAGTGGAGCTCCTTGGATGTGGAAGTTGTTGGAGCTCTTTGGGTTCCCTTGGAACAATCCGTCGGAGCTTCGCCAAAGATGTAAAAATGTGTCCGGTGGCTTGTATGTTGTTCCGGGGCTTCCTAGGCCTTTATTTATAGGCTAGGAACCTTCAAGTATCCGTTGGAGGGCTTTGGAGCCGTTGGAAAAGGCCTCGGAGCCGTTGGGAGGCTTTTGGAGTTGACTGGTCAAAGCCAACGGCTAGTTTGACCAGTGCTACCGGCTGGCCGGTACAGCTCCACCGGCTGGCCGGTGCCTTGGCAGTGGAGGAGAAGTCTGGTCCAGGGGCCACCGGTCGACCGGTACATCTCCACCGGCTGGCCGGTGCCTTGGTAGAGAAGAAGAGTCTTGATCCAGGCTCCACCGGTCGACCGGTGAGGAGCCACCGGCTGGCCGGTGGAAAGACAGTAGATTGCACTATTTGGGCTGGATGCCACAGGTCGACCGGTGGCAGAGCCACCGGTCGACCGGTGGGGAGGCAGTGGCTCAGCCTTGAGTCAGGGTGCCACCGGCTGGCCGGTGGTCAAGCCACCGGCTGACCGGTGGACTGAATTTCAGTCCACTTGAAGTCCATTCTTGGGCCAACTTCTTGGCAACCTTGTGCCTATCATCCACAACACTTAAACACAATGTTAAACACATATTAAAGTGATTGTGATCATGAAAATCAAAGAGTGTGGGGTACAACATTTTCTTAGGCACAACTTGAAAAGGACTTACTCACTGAGAACCTAAAATGGGAAATATTATACCTGCCTTGAGAAATTTCTCAACTTATTTTTTTACGAATTCTAGAATAGTTGGATTCAGTCTCCTTTGTGGCTGCCTAACCAGTTTAGCCCCATCCTCTAAAAGAATCCTATGCATGAAAATGGAGGGGCTAATACCTGATATGTCAGCCAAGGTCTACCCGATTGCCTTAATTTTCTCCCTCAAATGATTCAAAAGTTTTTCTTCATGTTCAAAATGGATATTGTTAGAAATGATAATAGGTAATTTCTCATCACTCAACAATTATGAGTATTTGATATGTGATGCCAATGGCTTGAGTTCCAGTGTAGGGGGTGGTTTATGGATGGAGAAATTGAAGGAACTTAAATATGTGCACAATGAACATCAGTATCAGAATATGCATCGTCAAAATCAGAGAATAAAGCATCAAATCCATCAGCATACTCCACATCCATGTCATAATCAGAGTTCACATGATCAAAATCAGAATATGAATCCATTTAAAAATCAAATATAAGAGAGTCTTGTGCATTAGAAACAAGTGTGGAAGTACTCTTAGACATCAAATAAGAACCAATACTCATAATCTCCCTAAGTGTAGGATAATCAAATTCCATGGATTTTTTATTTTGTGGTTCAAAATGGGAGATAACAAATGTAGAATGGTCCTCTAAGGGGTACTTCATGGTGTCCATAACATTAAATATCACAAATCCATCCCCAAACTCCATGGAAAGTATACCCTTATTGACATTTATGATAGTTTTTGCAGTTTTGAGGAAGGGTCTACCTAAGATAATGGGAGCATGAGAACTTACCTGATCATCCTCCTTGTTAAGCATGTAGAAATCTGCTAGAAAGATCATGTCTCCTACCTAGAAAAGTACATCCTCAAGGACTCCCAATGGATATGTTGTAGCTCTATTTGCCAACTGAACCACTACTCTTGTCGGTTTCAACTCACCAAATTGAAAAGAAGAGAATACAGAGTGAGGCATCACATTTATGGAAGCTCCCAAATCACAAAGAGCATCAGAAAAGTGCAACTCCCATATGGTGCATGGGATAGTGAATGTCCCTAGATCCTTGCACTTTGTGGTATTTCTAGAGTTGGTGTAATGAGTGCTGAAACATTCCTTCCAAGATTGATCCTCTCATTTCCCTTGAGCCCTCTTAAATTGGTACAAAGTTCTTTTAAAAATTTGACATACCTTGGGATTTGCTTAATGGATTCAAGTAAAGGGATGTTGATCTCCACACGCTTGAATGTGTCCAAAACTTCTTTTTGCATCGCCTCTTCAGCCATCTTCTTGGTTTGTACAACTCTACTTGGAAATGAAAGGGGTTTAGGAGGAACATCATCAATATTTTTCTTACCTTTATCTTTCTCCTTGGGTTTCTCAACAGTTGGTGTGGAATAAGGATTTTCTGGAGTTGAGGTGAATCTCGGTGGAACAATAGGTGCAGATGTATCAGTTGTTTGTTTCCCACATCTCAATGTGATGGCACTAACATTCCCCTTGGGATTTAGAGTAGGTTGGGAAGAAATATTTTTGGAGTTCTTACTTACCAGTTCGTGGAGGGTAGTGGTAATCTAGCTCATTTGAGTCTTCAACTCCCTTAGCACCGAACCTTGACTCTTTGGCTCATTATGTTGATTAAGAACAATTTGCTTCAAAATTTCATCAGTGTTAGAATCTACCTTTGGTTGAGAGTTCCCTTTTTGTTGAATTGTTGATGCTTGAGTTTCAAATCGCCTTTTGGGTTGTTGGAAACCCTGTTGGTAAGGCAAAGGCTGCTGGAAGTTTTGTTGAAAATGGGGATTTTGTTGTTGTCTAGAGTCGTACCTCATGTCTGATTGATCCTTCCACCCTTGGTTGTATGTTGGTGAAAAGGAATCAAGCTTATTTTGGGGATATGGTTGTTTTTTATGTTGATATGGTCGCCCAGGAAGCACTGCTACGCAATCTTCTGTTTCTTGTAGTTGGGGGCAACAGTCAGTTGGGTGGCTTGTATCAGTGCAAATTCCACAAGGCCTTGAAGGATGGGGTTGGGATGTATTTTGAGACAATGCAATCTACCTCACCATAGTGGTCAATTATTCTAACTTAGTATCAATCAAATGACTTTCAAGGGAAGGACTTACCTGATGTACTCCTCGAACATGTGGTGTACCTCGATCGCCAAATTTTTGGGAGTTTTGGACCATCTTGTCAATCAACGCACGTGCAGCTATTGGTGTTTTGTCCACCAATGCTCCTCCAGCCACGACATCCATCATGCTTCTCTCCATAGGTGTGATTCCTTCATAGAAGTATTGGATGAGGAGTTGCTCACTGATTTGGTGATGTGGGAAGCTTGCACACAACTTCTTGAATCGCTCACAGTACTCATACATTGACTCCCCTTGGTCTTGCTTGATCACCAAGAACTCCTTGCGAATGGAAGTGGTCCTTGATACTGGAAAAAATCTCTACAAGAAAAGATGTTTCAAATCATTCCAACATGTGACATCTTCAGGTTGTAAATAATACATCCAGTCTTTTGCACCTCCATCAAGTGAAAATGGGAATACTCTTAGTTTAATTTGATCTTCAGAAACATTTCTTGGTTTTAAGGTTGATCAAACCACATTAAATTCTCTAAGGTGTTTATTGGAATCCTCACCAGAGAGGCTATAAAATTTTGGAATAAGGTGAATTAATCCAGATTTTAGTTCAAATTTTGATTTGAGATTTGGGTATGCAATGCAATTTGGTTGATAATTAATATCAGGTGCAACCAATTATCTAATGGTTCTATTAATTTCATTTCCATTATTTTCATCCATTAGTTCTTGTTTTATAGTTGAATTTGAATTTATTCCAATTTCAATGTTCTAAGAGAGGAGGAATTCTCCAACTGGTTGAATGTTGAAACTTCCCGTAGACTGAGAAAGTCTGATTCGAGCCTGAAGGCTATGTTCAATATCAGGATCAAGATCTAAGAGATATCCGGGATTAGTTCATGTCATAAATCATATAAAAATAAAAAGAAGAAAAGTGTACCATAATAAAAATGAGAAGTTTGAGTTGATGGTCCAAAAAGAATAAGAAGAAAATAAAATAAGAAGAAAAAAATCAGATTGGGTAATGAAGGAAGAAAAAAGAGAAGAAGAGAATAAAATGTAAAATAAAATAAATACCTCTAAATGGTTGAAATAATTACTTGCCTCCCCGGAAACGACACCAATTTGAAAGGTTCTATCATGGGTGCCCTCAAATGATTAGTGGTTTTTGGGTTACTTAGGTGCAGCATAGTGGCTGACCAAGGTCGTCTCTCAAAGGATGAAGTAAATTAAAATAACTTATTAAAGGTATTCTAAAAATAAAATAAAAGAGAATAAAAACAATAAGTGAAAGGATTGGTGGTTGTTTATCATTTATAAAACTAGAATAAGTTTGTTGTAAGAAGATTACATTTTTTGTTTTTAATTTTGAAATCAAATTCGACGCAACAAGAAGATGTTTTTTTAGAAAATATTTTAAAAGGTGTGATCGATCTAACTCTTACTATTCAATAAATTAACATCCAGATAATTATGATCCCCTAACTTGTTAACCTACAAACCTTATAAGAATTAACTTTACCACAAAGATGAAGTGAATTAAACCCTAGGCTAACTTTGAAACATGCAATCGCGACACCCTGCTTTGATTAATGTTCTAAATCTAGCATAAGGTTAGTGGTAAATTAATAAATGTGTCCATTATAGAAAATGGGGATGAATTTAGCTTAGGGATTATATTTTAACTCTACAAATTTATCCCACGTGGTCTTGTTTTATCGATTAAGTTTGCGCTCTCACAATTTACACAATACTCGATCTCGCATGTTTTTGTGTTAATTGTTAAATTTCTTTCTTAGTTTCTTATAATTTAAAAACTCAATTCATGGATAATATTAAGTGAATTACTCAAAAATTCAAAATAATTAAATGAAGAGGGTAGAAGATAGATCGATCACTAAGAGAACTACTCTTCCATGGGCGGTGTGGTCATCGTGGAGACATTTTGCATTAGCAAAGGATTGAAAGGGTAGAACCCAATCTCGTCTCCACTCTTGATTCCAACCCAAATAGGATGAGTAAAGAAGAATAAGATTGAACAAAACATAAGAAAAGAGAAGAAATAAAATAATAACAAAGAAGTTTATTACACAAATGAAAACATTACAGCATGAAGAAGAGAAGAAGGCCTCGATGAAGGGATCTTTGCTTCAAGAGCTACCCCTCTTACAATGGTTGGATAATTTGGGTGAAATAAATTCTCATATTCCTTTAATCTCCTAATGCATGTCCCCACCCTTAAAAATAAGAAAAATACATATTATAGAGTGGAGGATAGGCTAGGTTAAAAGTGGTTTCAAGTGTGATTGAGAAGATTCTGCCAAATATTTTAATCCAACTTGAACCGCCTTCTTGACCACCAAAATGAGTAAATTAGGTATCCTTCCAGAAGGATAATATGTGAGAAATTAGGTTTTAGATCCCCTCCCAAAATTTGGGCTCAATCCATGCATGGATGTAGAATATATGGCCCAAACACTAAAGTGATGTCCAATATCGCGTGTCCAGCCCACCAATGACTTAATGTCTCATTTACTCCATCCAAATGCACTTTTTAGCTCTATTGTCCTGAAACAAAGTTGTAGAAAATTAAAGTGAGGAACATTGTTACAAAATATTAAGTTCAAATAAGTCATATTAAAATATATATGTGCGAAATACTACAGTGCATTTTAAAAGGGTAAAATTGGAATTTTCATCAAATTTTCAAATGAATGATCTAATCCCAAATATTTCATAAATGAACATATTTAGCACAATGTGAGGAAATTATGTCATTTATTATCAATAAAATATTTAAAAAAATAGTGTTTTATCAGAGTGTTTCCTCAAGATGCCACACATGTGGATCCTCATTAGGAAAAAGACTGGGGGGAAATAATAAGAGTTACTTAAACCTAATTCCAAGATCTCTCACAGTCATACTCCCATGATGAATAAAAAGTATATTATGTCGCTTCACTTCCTTCATTGTTGATGACAACGATTCCTCCTGGAATTCCTTTTAGAAATCTACCCAAAAAATGAATGCATTATTCTACACCATGAGGTACAACATCCACCACTAATGTGATTCACCCCTCATATGAATGACTACCAATATAACCCTATACTCCTCCCATGAACGAATCAAACCGAAGGAAATTTTGAGCTCCTCCAACCAGTGCTCCATCTCCATATTAGAGGCATTTCCCTGATACTTTGACAGAGATTATGATTGAATGGTACACAATGTCCTCTACTGGTACTCAACTTCTTTGATCATGCCAACCCTTCAATGGTAAATTAGGCAAGCCTGTTGAACCTCTCTAGCTTGAACCGTATGCAGATGATGTCTAGTTTCCATTATTAAGATGGAAACAGGGATTTCCTAAGCTTGGTAGTATGGAATATTAATTTGTTTTACTAAATTCATTTTAAATTTCCGAATTCACCCCATTCAATCCTATGCACGTGTAAGAATGATACATTTACCATTCTAAGGTATCTAACCTGCAAGAAGTACCACATCACTTGGTCACTTGGTTTTCTCATATTCCTTATAGCAGAAAATGGGGGCCCCTAAAATACCATGTTATATTCAATCTCCCTCACCTATATCATGTTCTGAGATCAGCTGATAGCATTTCCCAACCAACACATGCAATCCTCACATAACCTAACTCCATACATCATCCTATATCTCAATTATCCCTTTGATATCACTATGTCATGACCCATTCCCACCAGAGTTACCCTGACTAGGATGACAATGAAGGAAGATAGATAATGAACCCTGATTCCCTCCTCCATTAAGACCAGGGTTTGTGAATATCACCAATAATATAAATAAAGTCATACATATGGGAGGATTTTCCCTCAATGGAAAAGCAGGATTTGGAGATAGGATATCAATCCCTCAAAAACTCCATAACATAAAGAAAGTCAACACCCAAAATACATGTAATTACATACAAATTCAAATAAAAGTCTCTTAAAGAATATTAAAATACAATACTATGGTAGTAACTCAACAACCCATAGCTCTAAAATCTAAATTTCCAGTTTGGTCTCTATCTCCCTCATGATAACCTGGAAAATAGTTTATATGTATATTAGGTGAGTGTAAAATGTATACTCAATAGTATCATGCCCATGGGATCTCTCATAAATGTGAGTGGAGAATAATAATTCCCTATTAAATAAATATCAGAATAAGCAAGTAGTTATTCAAACGAACTAGTCCCTAGCCTCACCAAGACTTTTTACCACAAAAATAAATTATTCTATTCAAGGACTGGAAACAGAGAAACAGGTTCAAGGGGGTCTGAAAAAATGCAGGCCAAGAGCATCACAAATAACAAAATCAACACCCACAGGGGAAAGGGAACCCACGCTAGAGAAAACCATACTAGGAGACTGCTAAGATTCCTTGGAAGCCAAGAAATCGGCAACCCAGTTGCCTTCTCTCCAAGTGCGATGTAACTGGATATCTTGGTGGAGTAGGGAGCTGCATATGCAGATAAGGTAGGAGATCTCCCAGTAAATGGAGGAAGTACCTTTAATATATTTCTAGATAAGTTCCAAATTTGTTTCCACGATAGAGAGGGAAATATTCTGTTGATGGAAAAACTCCATCCCATTACACATAGCCTCAGCCTCAGCACGTAAGGAAGATCCATCTCCATAGAAAGAGTTGAAAGCAATAATTGTTGCGGAAATGCTGGGAGTTACAGCGACAAAAATGACGAAAAAAAACAGAAGAGTAAAAGGGAAAAAAAGAACAAAGGACACAACAATTTACGTGGTTCGAAAATAATCCCTACATCCACGTAGAGGCAGAATATTCACTATAATCAGGAGCACAATTACAGAGTTTTTCAGGTCACAAACTCTAGCCTCAAAATGGGCAACAAATGGAAAGGAAGACGATCACCGTTCCACCAACCGCACAAGAAGTCTGCGCCGTTACAGTGAAAGGCGGTCACCATTGTCAAAAGTGCTACAGTGACTGCCGGCTAGAAGTCAAAAGTACAACAGTAAAGTTGAATCCAAAGTCCGCACTGCTATAGTGTCTGTTGGTGTCGGTCGGTCAGCTCTACTACAGTAGTCAGAGTTTCTACAGTTCCCGAAAATTTGGGCTGGGGACCTTCGGCCCCCGGACCCCCAGATCAGGGGCGTGTTGCCCCTGCAACCCCCAACGAGCTCACTACGGAGCTCAACCTGCGACAGTTGCGGGCCACAAGCATTCAACCCAACCAAATCGGGCTACACAAATCCAACAATAATCACCAAACCAGCTGAGTTGCGGACCACCCCACCGCTGCACATACAGCCTTGAGAGCAAGAGCCATCAACATTGAGCTGAAGTTGTCACACCCTGACCGACGCTTTATTTTATTTTAATTATTTTGGGTCTCTCTTTTGAGATGTGGGTTGTGCTGATTTTAATTTAAAGGAAATTTGGTATCGTAAACGGTTGTGCGGCCGTATGTGTGATCGTGTGTAGTGACCATCATTAATTGGAGAACGTTTTATTATTAAATGTGTTATTATTTGGTTTTGCGACCTTGCGCATGACTATGCGCGTTGTCCGACCCCAATAATAATAATAATAATAATAATATTGGTCTGGTTGTTTTTATTTGGTTTTATTATTTTTAGTTTTATTATTAGTATTAAAATTTGTTGCTATTAAATAGAATTTTGTTTTTTTCTTTTGTTTTTATTTTATTTTTATCCATTATTTCTTTTTATCCTCTTTTATTTTCTTTTATTTCCTTTCTACTTTTCTTTTATTTTTATTTTTATTTTATTTATCTTTTATTCCCCCCCCCTCCATTTCTTTATCTCCCTTTTTTTTTCTCTTTTTCCCCCTCTCTTGCACTCTCCTCTTCCCCACACGGACCCCCTCCTCTCCTAACCCTAGCGGTGCGATACCCCCCCTTTCCCTCATCTTCCTCGTCGAATCTCCTCCTCCACTCCCTTGTCGGACCGCCCCTCTCAAGCCCCCACTGGTGACGTGCACCCGGACTAGTGCCTCTCCCCTCCGGCTCACCTCGCGCCGTCGTGCCACCCTCCTACTCCCGTCCCGGCGAGACGCACAGCACCGCCCCGCCTCTCCCCAACGCGGCAGCCTTGCCGACCCGCTCCCCCTGCACTCTGGTCGGCCTCTTCCGGCTGTACCGACCAGTAAACAGCAACCCGGACCACCCTCTTCCTCGCCGGACAATGGCGCCGCGCCCTCCCTTGGTTGCGCCCTCTCTTGACCGCGCACCTCCTCACAGTCGGACCCTCGAGCGACCTCCCTAGCACGTGGCGCACCTGCGACCCCTCTCCGTTGTGCTCAGCCAGCTTCTCGCTCCCCCCGCCATAGGTGTGTTTCACCTTGTTTGATTGTTTTGTCCATTAGGAAGATTTTCGGTTAGCTTTTCATGATTTTTTTGGGGTCTATATCAATGATTTTGGTTCAAATGTTTTAGAGTCATATTGAGGTTTCCCATAGTGCAATTGTCGTGTCGCGGGAGTTTCGCGCCAAACTGTGAAGTCGGTCTACACTGAGGTAGGTGGTTCCATGTTTAATTGTTATCTGATTAATTTGCAAGTTTAATTAATTTAAAATATTCTTTAATTAATTGTTGTAGTGAGAAGTCGATCTTCTATGAGGTTTGATTTGCAGTTGAACTTATTTGGGAGCATGTTTCTAATATGTGTACTTGCTGCTGAAATCTCATCTCTGGTTAATTGTTCGTGTTTTTTTTAATTGCGATTTTAGCCTACTAATTAGTTTTCTTGTTTTGATTTAATTTTTAATTAAGGTTTAGTATGTCTTAATGTGTTTATTAGTGTGTTTAGATGATATGAGTATGTTGTTGCTGTGAAAACCCAGGTCGGACTATTCACCATTGTTTTTATAAATTGTGCGGATTATTTGTTAGGATGTATAAGGGGTGCAATTGGTGTTTTTGTGTTGCGTCGATATGTGTTTTGTCTTAAATGAGCATTTGAGTGGATTTTTGGTGTTTTAGTCGTGTGGCGTATTTTTAAATGGGTTGGCAAGTTTTTCTGGTGGTTTGTTTAATTATTGTAATGGTCTTTTTAACTGTGTGGGTAGTTTCTTTAATCGTATGCGTGATGCAAATTCTTTTCCTGAGGTGGCGTTGTGTACGAGGGTTTGGATCGGTCTAGTGTGTAAAGCGTTGTTTTTCCCTCAAAAATTTATTTATGAAAATTTGGGTTTTATTAAATAATTATTTAGGTGAAAAATTGTTTTGGTTAAATTGTGTAAATGTTTTTGGTGCTTAAAGTCATGCGACGTATGTGGAATTTGTTTAATAAATTATGTTAGTGTTGTGTTTGACAATGAAAGTGATTTCTTTGACTGTGCAGTTGTTTTAATTGGTTGTGTAACTGATGCATATTTAGTTTTAAGATATTTTTAGTGTGTGAATTATTTTTAAATGGTTTTTTGTGTGCGTAAGTGTAGTGTTGGGTAGAGAGAACAATTCATTTGTTTTGTTTGTTTATGTTTGACATGTAACATGAACTTTGAACTACGTGAGCACAAATGGGAAGTCGGGGTACTTGGTGGGTGGACTAGATCTAGATCTAGTGTGTTAGTGTTCCGGAGGTGACTCGACCCGGTTTCACTGGCAGGATTGACGATCGCAACGCTAACTAAATGTTGGGCAAAAATCGCTCAAGGTAACATTGCAATATTTTTGGGTTGATTGTGTTTGTTGACAAAGCAGGTTTTCATGGATATTTGTCGAGTTCCCAAGAAGTTGTTGACAATCCTTGTTGACAAAGAACGATGACAAAGGAAAGGACGATCTGGAGGCGGTACAAAAGAGCAGTACAAGGTGGCGCCGTTTCCCGGTGTTTCCCAAATTTTTGGGGTCCAAAATTTGGAATTTGGTGAGCATCGCGAAAAGTGAATTTCCATGAAGATCGTATTTTTTATATGGCAAAGGCATGAGTTTTGCGAAGATGGGATGTATGGATTGGATTTCGCGAAGGCCAGAAAAATGGAGGTGGTGATGCTTCGCGATTACGTCAAAGCTTCGCGAACGGCAGAGTTGAAGCGCATCGCAGCGGTGAAGGGCTTTGCAAGGGAGCTTCGCAGCGAAGGCGCGAAGGAATGTTGACGGTGATGCTTCGCGATTACGTCAAGCTCCGCGAACGGAAAATTGTCGTGGTGCTTCGCGATTTGGACAGAATTCCGGCGGAAACTTTGGAGCTTCTCGATTTGAGATGACGTGGCGTTGACTTCGCGCGGAAGGGATGAGGGTCGGTGGAATCGCCTATAAATAGAGGCTGACCCCCTCGAGAGAAGCAGAGAGAGATTTTTCAGAGAATATCCTTTGCTCTCGATTTGCGAAGGTGGTTTGCGGAGCTAGTGTGCTTCGCGAAAGAAGAGCTTCGCGGCGGCTATTGTAGCTCCGCGAAACCTGCGAGCTCCGCGTTGGCTTATTAAGCTTCTCGAGGGACGTTGCTTTGCGACGGCTTGAGCTTCGTGGTAGTGTTTCGCGAAAGTGCTTCGCGAAATTGCTTCGCAAAAAGGCAGGAGCTTCGCGAATGCTTGTTTGAGCTTCGCGAAATTGGGAGCTTCGCGAAGTATGGTGCTTTGTGAAGGTGTTTCCAAAAGGAGTTGCCCAGTGTTCAGAGGCAAAGAGGTATTCATCAGTGGATGAAAGTTGGACTTTAACATAGCATCTATCTACAGTTGAAGATGCATTCTTTCATGCAAATGAAGAGACCTACAGGTCTATAAACTGTGGGTTGATTCCCTTCTAGAGCAGTGAGCTTAGGAAGAGGAATAAGGTGATCCTCTCCACCGGCAGTGAGCCAGAGAGAGAGAAACAGGGAGTGACCCTTGGGAAAGCAGTGAGCTGACCCTAAACCTTGTGAAGGCAGTGAGCCTGGGAATAGAAGTTCTCTATCCCGAATTTTGTATCCACATCTTATGAAGATTAGTGGGATTTGGTACGCACGACAACTTGTCGGCGTATGCTCCTTGGACGTAGCCCGGTGAGGGTGAACCAAGTAAAAATCTTTGTGTCTGCCTGCTTACTTCCCTGCATTGCATTTGAAGCATCATCATTAGGCAAAAAAGAAAATAAGTGATCATAATAATCACACAAGTGCAAACAAAGTGACCCTTGTAATAAAGAGGTCAAGATCCAGTGGGGCAGGAAGAATTTTGAAAAGAATACCCATACCCTGATTCACCCCACCCCCCTCAGGGTATATAGGCCCCTATTGGTCCTAACAATTGGTATCAAAGGGATAGGTTTCTTTTATCAGATTTGTTTGCTTCGACTTGGTGTAGTCGATCTGTGTGGTTGAAGATTCAGTTTTCTCTTATCACAATCTGCCATGGGAAAAGGAAAAGCATCAAAGAAGAATCAGAAGTCTGGTAATTTCCCTCAGTGTGGAAGTGTTTTTGGAAAAAGTGTGATTCAACTAAAAGAATCAAACAGCTTACTGAAGGAAGGTCTTGATGAATCTAATAGGGAAAAGATTGATTCACTCAATCATGATGTTGGAATGAGTGAAGTACATGAGAATCAGAGTGATACTGAAATAGAAGAAGAAATTGAAGGGAGAATAGATATGTGAGCTGAGTTAGAGGCTGCTCTTGAGGAGATAGATGTTTGGAGAGCTAAAACAAAGAAATCTAAAAAAGTTGTTCACGGAGCCAAACTCTATATGCAGCAGCAGGAAGAAGAGAAGTCTGAGTTGATGGAAGAAATTGAGAAACTCAAGTTATCAACACGAGAGAACTCAGAATCAGTTAGTGAGTATAAGCTTAAGATTGAAGAACAGAAAAGGGAGATCAATGGCTTGAATAGAAAAGTGAAATATCAAGTCCAGTGTATCGAAGAACCTGATATTTCAAGTGACGTTAGAAACACTGATGAAATTAAATCTAAAGATATTCGGATCCAAGCACTGGAAACTGAGATCAACAAGCTAAGAAGTTTGAATCAAAGGATTATTGACGTAGCTACTGATCTGAGGGAGAAAAATGATTCTCAAGATGAAGAACTGCGAAAGAGATCGACAAAGGTTGAAAAATCAAAAGCCGATGTCAAGGGAAAGAATCTGAACACAGATGAAATTCAGAATCTCAAAGCCAGAAATGATGATCTAGCTACACAGTTGTCTGAACAAGTTCAAAAGAATCAAAGGCTCCAACAAGAGAATGAATCTATCTCTGAATCTGTTTCTCAAGAAAAAATTGAAAGTAAAGGAGAAAGGTGGTATGGTAGAAAAGCTCACACAAGAATTGGCAGATGAGATGAGTCGTGGAAAGAATCACAGAAGGGAATTCAATGCCCAACTTAAATCAAGTGATATGAAGATTCAGAAGTTGGAAGAAGAGCTAGAATCAGTAAATAAGGAAGTGGAGAAATCCAATGCTAAAGGAATGCCAAAAATGAAGGATGTCTTACACTTTCTATTTGATCATCCTTCAATAAGTGATGATAAAATGAAGAACAGATATGCTGTTTCTGAAGAGAAACAACAGAATATTTTCTCAGCTCAAAGACCAGCAAGTTTCGAAAAAGCTGGTATTGGATTTGATGAATCACCTCCCATGCATGATAAGAAGAGAGTCGTGAATAGTTCCAGGAGTGGAGAAAACCCTGTAGGTACAGGAGATAGGCCAAAGAGGTCAGTTACAAAAAGAAGTGACGACATGTGCTATTTCTGCGGGATTCATGGTCACACGTCAAGCTTCTGTTCAGAGGCTCTGGAATACATTTCAGGGTGTGAAAACAGAAACCTTACTAAATCTGAGAATAAGAAGAAGCATCATGAGAAATCAGAGAGAAGAATTTCTCAGAGGAAAGCATTTGTTAGATGTTATTACTATGGAAGAACGGGACACACCATGAGTATGTGTCAGGAAGCTCAAGAGCCCCGTGTCAGAAGAAGAACTCAAGGTGTATCCGAATCTCGACATAGAAATGACGATACAAGGTATGCCTTTAATAGAAAATGTTTCATATGTTCTGATCATGGGCATTTGTCCAGACAGTGCAGCAAGAAGAAAGTGGGGAAGGAAAAAGACCTGAGAAAGAGATCACCAACTCCAGTGGTACATAATGAGAAATTATACAATGGTAGACAAAGTGGTAAGGTGAAAAATAGGCTTAGAGCCTCAGGGGAATCACATGGAGCTGAACGGAAGGTGTATTAATCACCTCCTCTGTCGTACTCACAACCGCTCTCAAGGAGAGAATGTGAACAAACCTGGAAGATTAAGGGGAGATCTACTCCAGCTGTGATAAAGAAGAATGAATGTTCAATAGAGGACTCACCACCAGCGAAAAAGAGTGTGGTGACTCAGACATCTGATAAAAGAAAGATGAACAAAGAATGCATCGAAAAATCCACATGTCATGTTTCTCAGTGAGAAGTGAAGGAGAGAGGAAGACCCCTAAGATGGGAGAAGAATAAAGGGAAGATGTCAAACAGAGAGGTTCCTACTCAGAGAAATAATCAAGGAAAATGGAATTTTGGTAGAACCTCAAAGAAGGAAATGTGTACTAGCGGGTTTATACCCCAAGCGGTGAGAAAGGCCGAGCCTACCAAATCTACATATCAGAAAACGGCTCAGAATGTAGGCAATGAATGCCTAGTCATATGGCCAGAATAGTTGAAGTTGGCTAGGCAGCTGGAGGAAGCAAGAAAGGAGTGTGATGCCCTCCAAGAAAAAAATCAAAGGGTTGACTCATCAGGATCAACCACTATCCTCGTTTTGAGGATTCGAGAAAAACCCATCTCCCTATGTATATAAATGCAATTAACTGATGATTCATGTGTTTCAGGTTTTAGGGAGATACAATCCAAGGGGAAGTGACATCTAAAGATGCAAAGTTGAGAAGTGATGTGCTCCAGCATTTTAATTGGCTCAAATTAGGTACAACAGTTGAAGAAGAACGGGAGCAACATAGCACAATAGAATGTGATTGTGTTGTTAACTTTGTCTCTTGTTTCCTACACCGAGTTTAAACTCAGTAGGCTTAGAGATTTTGTTAATGGCTCAACTCTGAGTGGAAGATGAGAACAAATGATGTAGGAGGAAAAGACTAGTTATGGGTCTAAACTGTTGGGCCTAACAACTAGAAGAGTTGCATAACACAGGGGGAGCATTCTATATCCTAATCAGATGAATGATCTCAATATGATATGAAGGATGAATGTTTATGCTCATGAAGAATGATTGGTGGAAAAGCAGCAACACACAGGTTTTCATGATTATCTATTTTGTTCTAACAATGTGGTATCAGCTGACTGCTTTCAGGATACCAAGAAGCTGTGAGAGAAAATCAACGGTGTGTCAACAATAATATGAGAGAAGATGTTCAAAGAAATGACATCATTGAACAATGACACAGAGAAAAGTAGCTGAAAGAAATGAAGCCACTGAAAAATGATTCAGTGAATAGTTTCCTGGAAAAAGTGTTGAGGAAGAAAGCAACACAGAGGGAGAAGAAGTGGCTGATGCTGATTCAGAAGAAGACACTGATGATGAACAAGAAAGTGTCAAGTTGAGCTGAAATGCTTTGCTGATGCAGCTGAAGATGAAAACTATGTTCAGGCCATGAATGAAGAGATAGATCAGAATTGAGAAGAATCAGACGTGGAGGATTGTTTCAAGGCCAGCGGACAAGAATGTCATCGGGACTAAATGGGTCTATTAAGACAAGATGAATGAATATGGCACAGTGATTTGGAACAAAGCACGACTGATGTGCAAAGGAGACTCCCAGATAGAGGGAATAGATGGTGATGAGACATTTGCATCGATTGCAAGGCAGGAGACAATCAGATTATTCCTAGCCATTGCAGGGCAAAGAAAGTTCAAAGAGTTCCAGATGGATGTAAAGACTGCATTTCTAAATGGGTTTCTGGAAGAAGAGGTGTACATTGAGCAGCCATATGGTTTTCTCATTCATGAGGATGAGAACAAAGTTTGCAGGCTGAAGAAGGCGTTGTATGGGCTGAAACAAGCACCAAGAACGTGGTACAGAAGGCTTGACTAGTATTTTAAGAAGCCTAGTTTCCAGCATGGAGGAAAGACAAGGAGATGAAGACTCCAGTTGCCATCCGGATGAAATTATCGAAAGATGAAGCAGCAGCTTGAAGATATGGGAGTTGAAGTAAAGTCTCCGATCAGAATCAAGTGCGACAACTCAAGTGCTATAAATCTTAGCAAAAATCTCGTCCATCATTCAAGGACAAAGCACATTGAGATTAAGTATCATTTTATCAAGGAGAAGGTTGAGCAGGGAATCGTGAGGTTGGAGTACGTGCCTACAGAGCTACAGGTTGCATACATTCTGACAAAGGTCTTACCCAAGGAAGCTTTTGAGAGGCATCGACTGGCTCTGGGAGTTCAGTCGATTCCCCGCACTTGAAATAGTGTGGATGTGGGACCCCCCTCCCCTCTCCCCGAGGTATGATGTGTTTTTCCCTAATGTGCTGATATGTGTTCTCTACTATGTTACAGACTCCTAGGAGTGACCTTTGGGTTCGTTGACAAAGGGGGAGAAAATAGTGATTGTTCAAGGGGGAGACAGTGTGGCTATACGAGAAATCATGACAGATACGGGGAGAAGCTGACCAGTGGAGCAGCCAGATAGGGGGAGAAATGAGAAAGGGGGAGAGTATTAAAATCTGACGATGCTAGAAGTGATCGATCAAATCAGAGATATCACGACAGCTGAGGGTCGTGATAAAAGCAGAACAGTGGTGTTGGAATGGTGAGCGAAGGTATCCAGCTATCACCAATTGGGATCAGTGTGGTTCAACAATTGGTATCAATTTAAGAATTGGTATCAGGTTGTAATCGACAATTGGTATTTGACATGAAGTGATTCATTGATGATCTTTTCATACTACTCTTGTTTCTCACGCCGAGCATTGCTCATGTGGGCTTAGAGTACGTGTTAAGTGATTCCTTGAACGCTATCATAATCGCAAGAGGCGAATGGTGGTGGCGGCTGGAAGAAGACTCAGTGAGGTATCAAAGTGTAGAAAATCATTCTGAGCAGAGTTGTGAAGAGTTGTCAACAAACCCAAAGGGGGAGATTGTTGGGCAAAAATCCCTCAAGGTAACATTGCAGTATTTTTGGGTTGATTGTGTTTGTTGACAAAGCAGGTTTTCATGGATATTTTTCGAGTTCCCAAGAAGTTGTTGACAATCCTTGTTGACAAAGAACGATGACAAAGGAAAGGACGATCTGGAGGCGGTACAAAAGAGCAGTACAAGGTGGCGCCGTTTCCCAGTGTTTGCCAAATTTTTGGGGTCCAAAATTTGGAATTTGGTGAGCATCGCGAAAAGTGGATTTCCATGAAGATCATATTTTTTATATGGAAAAGGCATGAGTTTCGCGAAGATGGGATGTATGGATTGGATTTCGCGAAGGCCAGAAAAATGGAGGCGGTGATGCTTCGTGATTACGTCAAAGCTTCGCGAACGGCAGAGTTGAAGCGCATCGCAGCGGTGAAGGGCTTTGCGAGGGAGCTTCGCGGCGAAGGCGCGAAGGAATGTTGACGGTGATGCTTACGTCAAGCCCCGCGAACGAAAAATTGTCGTGGTGCTTCGCGATTTGGACAGAATTCCGGTGGAAACTTTGGAGCTTCGCGATTTGAGATGACGTGGCGTTGACTTTGCACGGAAGGGACGAGTGTCGGTGGAATCACCTATAAATAGAGGCCGACCCCCTCGAGAGAAGCAGAGAGAGATTTTTCATAGAATATCCTTTGCTCTCGATTTGCGAAGGTGGTTCGCGGAGCCAGTGTGCTTCACGAAAGAGGAGCTTCGCGGCGGCTATTGTAGCTCCGCGAAACCTGCGAGCTCCGCATTGGCTTATTAAGCTTCACGAGGGACGTTGCTTTGCGACGGCTTGAGCTTCGCGGTAGTGCTTCGCGAAAGTGCTTCGCGAAAGTGCTTCGCGAAAAAGCAGGAGCTTCGCGAAGGCTTGTTTGAGCTTCACGAAATTGGGAGCTTCGCGAAGTAGGGTGCTTTGCGAAGGTGTTTCCAAAAGGAGTTGCCCAGTGTTCAGAGGCAAAGAGGTATTCATCAGTGGATGAAAGTTGGACTTTAACAGAGCATCTATCTACAGTTGAAGATGCATTCTTTCATGAAAATGAAGAGACCTACAGGTCTATAAATTGTGAGTTGATTCCCTTCTAGAGCAGTAAGCTTAGGAAGAGGAAGAAGGTGATCCTCTCCACCGGCAGTGAGCCAGAGAGAGAGAAACAGAGAGTGGCCATTGGGAAAGCAGTGAGCTGACCCTAAACCTTGTGAAGGCAGTGAGCCTGGGAATAGAAGTGCTCTATCCCGAATTTTGTATCCACATCTTATGAAGATTAGTGGGATTTGGTACGCACGACAACTTGTCGGCGTATGCTCCTTGGACGTAGCCCAGTGAGGGTGAACCAAGTAAAAATCTTTGTGTCTGCCTGCTTACTTCACTGCATTGCATTTGAAGCATCATCATTAGGCAAAGAAGAAAATAAGTGATCATAATAATCACACAAGTGCAAACAAAGTGACCCTTGTAATAAAGAGGTCAAGATCCAGTGGGGCAGGAAGAATTTTGAAAAGAATACTCATACCCTGATTCACCCCCCCCCCCCTCTCAGGGTATATAGGCCCCTATTGGTCCTAACACTAAACATATGCTCTTCCAAGGGTCGTGGTCTTCTAAGCCATGTTTTATGAGGGTCGTGGCCTTCTAAGCCACGTTTTTTGAGGGTCGTGGTTTCTAAGTCATGTTTCACCGAGACACGAAGATCTAGGGACCCAAGCTAGCTAACACTCATGAGGCATCTCCCATATTTGGTACTCCTTGGTTATTTTACGCTCATCGGTGTGACACTTTGGTTATTTTCAAAGTGTGTGTGTGTGTGTTTTAATTTAAGCTGTTCCTTTTGAAACTGTTTTCTTTAAACTTGTTTTCTCTAAAACTGTTCAAGCATCTATTCTTTTCTATAATTAAGATTGCAAATGTATTTTTCATTTAATAATTATGTGTGGAACCTCTTTCTCGGTGGCATCCTACTAGACTCTTGGCTCACACCCCACATACACCTTTGGGCGTATGTAGATCCTGTTTCTTTTGTTTTCCAGGTTGAGGCATCGTGCACAACATTGGTGGTTCGGGTTGTCAGCGGCGTCCTCGTGTTGGTTTGATGAATGTAGCTTGAGGTTATTGCACCTCATGGTGCTTGAAGGCTTGAGTTAGTGTTTTATTTTTTCCTTTATTTTTGTTCCTTTTGGGTTTTTGGTTCAAGTTGTAAACTTAAATTTTTATTGTACATTAAGGTCATGTTTGGTTGTCTGTTTTTAGTTTTAAATTATTCATCTTGTTGTTTGTTTTTATGTCTATATATTTGGGTAAATCGTTCCCAGGTTTTATTTTGATACCCGGGAACTTGTGCCAGCTCGTGGGGATCGAGAACGCCCTTTGGGCCTTACCGCAGACCGGGTCGGGCGCCAAGTCAGATGGAGACCCGGCCTGGTTCGTGAAAAATTGGTATAAAAGGAGGTTTTGTTGTTGTTATTTGGGACGTCAGGTAGATCAGAGATAGGACTATCGGTACTTGAGTGGTAGGTGCGGGAAGAGCGTCGCAAACTCTTGCTCGTTCCGATCCTCAAGTAACCAAGGGTAGTCTGGGATTTATGTTTTGGATTTGGTATGTGTGAACGGGGAATGACAGTAGGAGTAAACCGGTATTTCGCGCGGTCTCACATGGAGTAGCGACCCATGTGATGTCTGAGAGTACAGTTCGACTCTTTCCTAGGGCCTGGTCTGCTAAACCATGTAGTCGGGTTAGACACGACAACTAGTTCTCCGTTCAGGTGTTTTACTATTCATGATGTCTTGCTTTAGTTTTGCGATTGGCGCGAAATTGTTTTCCTTTAAAAAGGGAAGCGGACTTTGGTGTTGCTCTTATTTTATTTTGGTGTGGTTGGCATGATTTTTGGGGTGCGTTTCTCTTGGAACTTGTTTTTGGAATTTGGCGTTGATTTGTTGAAGTTGGGTTTCTAAAAGGATTTCTTGGGTTATTTGAAATTGAAGTGGGTTATTTTATAAATGGAAAGCATTTTGGAAAAATTTCTTGAGTTTTTGAAATAGTTTTAGAAAAAGGTATTTTTGGAATATTGGGAACATTTTGTTTTGAAAGCGAAGGGCCTTGTTTCTTTTCCAGTGGTATTCCTATGGATGCATGCATGTGCATATGGAAGTGATTAATGGATATTTGGCGGATCATGTGGATGAGTGCGTAAGTGGCACAAAGATTCATATTTGTGAGGCATCGTGGAATATCAGTGGTGATGGATTGATTTTTAAAGCTGCTTCTTGTTTCCTAAAAAGTAGATTTTTCTCTAAAATGGGTTTTGCTCTTAAATGGTTTTGGAATTGGAAAATGTCTTTGCGTCCGAAGTGAAAGCGATGGGTTCAAAGGAGTTCTCAGGCTTTGTTGTGCTATGTTTGGTTTTTCAAGCGGGTGTTCCTTTTTCTTTGAAAAAGAATTGATGTTTTAAATTGGAATTTTTGGATTTGTGTCCGGTATATGGATGTTTGTTTTGTGATGTGTTTGGATTTGTGGAAGGTTGTTTTGGGTTTCTTGTTTGGGATATGCCCCCTAGAAATGTCTCATGGGTTTCCAACAAGTCTCTCGGTTCTTGGCTCAGCCCAGACTCCCAGTGGAGTGGCGGAGTTGGGTTCTGCTCGGTTGTATCAGATTTTTGTAGATGTTGAGGTTGAGTGAGTATTGTTGAATTCTTTGCGAAGTTAGGAGTGTCCGGTTTTTCAGGAACTCTGAATGTTGCGTGGGTGTAAGTGGTCTCGAGTGTGTTTGGAGGAGCAGGACTATACCAGTAAATGGTGATCGTTTCGTTTCTCTATGAATGAAGAAGTTTTGAGTGATTTTCAAGACTATCTTCATCTTGAGGTTGCACCTAAAGAAGCAAAGGCGGGGGGAAATGGTTGATCTCGTAGGTGCTCGACCAGTCAACATGCGACGAAGGAGCTATGTTGACCTTTCATATGAGCTAGTTCCATACTCCCCAGAGGTAGTATGGAACCATCAGTTTAAAACTCGTACAAGTTGTTGGTCCTGTTTATACTGTGGTAAGTGAAAGTTCCTCATCCGATGAGGAGTGTGAACCAATGAGACTTATTATTGTAGTGACCCTTCCATTAGTTTGCGTCGTGCGTTTGACAGACCGCTCAATCTCCTATCTCTAGTGTGGTCAGTCGGGCACTCTAAGTTGTTCGCTGCAATTCTCAGTGGGTATATTGACAGAGTGGTCACTCAGGACACAAGGAGAAGTATGCAGGTTACTTTTCCAGTGGAGGAAGTTCCAGTCAGAGGTGGTCAGCTTATGACTGTGAGGCGGTAGATGCTTCATACATCAGATCTTCAACCATAGGTCTCGGGGTGAAGCTTGCGCACAGTCAAAACTCGTCGGATGTGGTGCGATTTTGGTCTGACTTAAGTCCGCAGTGAAAGATGGCGACAACTTAAATTTCTTTATTGCAGTGTCGTCTCTAAAGGCTCCATTTTTGTTGTGAGGAGCATGAATCCCTTTGTTTCTTTGTTGTGGTCTTAATGTATGGGAGATCCTCTTGGGCCTTAAAGATGTTTGGAAAATCTGTATTCTTGTAGAGCCGATGGGTGTGCTCCGTGAACCTTCTTGTGGTCGGTTATGGATCAGAATTGTACTCGTCTTGGAGATGCTCATGTCTTGTAGAATTGATGTGTGCCTGTCTGGTTCGCCTCCTTGTTAGAGGTTTCTGCTATCAAAGTCATCTCATGTGGTGGAGTTTTGTCCAGTGTAGAAATCATCCATGTAGGCCGACCTATGTTGGTGGGTTTGTGATGAAGAGTTCAGTATGTATCTCTCAAAGTAAATTGGGAATGCTCGCGTGGGTTCCGTGGTGTTAGGAAATTTAAAAATGGTGGGGAGACCCAGTGCGGGTCTCACCGGCGTCCCCTCTTGTGTTGGTTGGTTAAACTTAAAGAGCATGGATGGTCAAGTCAGTGTTAGATGTCTGTCTGGGTTGGTGAGTTGTTTTGGTTTGAAGAACCAATGTTTGACGAGAACCCTAATATGGTGGGGAGACCACTATAGGACGAGCTTGTGGAAGACTCTGTTTTCAAAGTGCGCTTGGCGGAGCAACCCCTTACTTCTGCTCTACCCAACCTCGACCATGCTAATTGGTTAGCTTGGGTAGTGGGTCGCTTGACGGGCGTTCTTGGAGATCTCAAGCAGCCCCGGTGATCCCTAATATGGGGGTCGGGGTGTTCCATGTTGTAGTTCTTCCTGAGGTGAATTCCTCGTTGCTGGTTGTTTTGCTTGGTGATTCTGGTTTTTAGATATTTGGAGTTTTAGGTCATGGGTGTTTTGAATGCCCGATCTTCGGGTGATTGAGTTTTGTTTTAGGTATCCCCGCGGTCTTGCTTGGAATCTTTGTTCGGTTAAGTCTTTTGGGACTTTTTGGGGGCAGAAAGTGTCATGTTGAGGAGAATTGTCACACCATAACCGACGCTTTATTTTATTTTAATTATTTTGGCTCTCTTTTGAGCTGCGGGTTGTGTAGATTTTAATTTAAAGGAAATTTGGTGTCATACACGGATGCGTGGTCGTACATGCGATCGTGTGTAGTGCCCATCATTAATTGGAGAACGTTTTATTATTAATGTGTTATTATTTGGGTGTGCGACCTTGCGCATGACCGTGCGCGTTGTCCGACCCCAATAATGATATTATTATTATTGGTATGGTTGTTTTTAATATTTTGGTTTTATTATTTTTAGTTTTATTATTAGTATTAAAATTTGTTGCTATTAACTAGAATTTTGTTTTTTTCATTTATTTTTATTTTATTTTTACCCATTATTTATTTTTATCCTCTTTTATTTTCTTTTATTTCCTTTCTACTTTTTTTTATTTTTATTTTATTTCTCTTTTATCCCCCCCCCCTCCATTTCTTTCTCTCCCCTTTTTTTCTCTTTTTTCCCTCTCTCTTGCACTCCCCTCTTCCCCGCGTAGACCCCCTCCCCTCCTAACCCTAGGGGCGCGATACCCCCCCCCCCCTTCCATCATTTTCCTCATCAGATCTCCTCCTCCACTCCCTCACCGGACCGCCCCTCTCAAGCCCCCTCTGGTGATGCGCACCCAGACCAGCACCTCTCCCCTTCGGCTCACCTCGCATCGTCGCGCCACCCTCCCACTCCCGTCCCGGCGAGCCGCACAGCATCGCCCCGCCTCTCCCCAACGCGACAGCCTTGCTGACCCGCTCCCCCTGCACTCCGGCCAGCCTCTTCCGGCTGTACCGACCGGTAAATGGCAACTCGAACCACCCTCTTCCTCGCCAGACAGTCGCGTCGTGCCCTCCCTTGGTTGCGCCCTCTCTTGACCGCGCTCCTCCTTCACAGCCGAACCCTTCGGTGACCTCCCTAGCGCGCGGTGCACCTGCGACCCCTCTTTGTTGTGCTCAGCCAGCTTCTCGCTCCCCCGCCATAGGTGTGTTTCACCTTGTTTGGTTGTTTTGTCCGTTGGGTAGATTTTCGGTTAGGTTTTCATGATTTTTTGGGGGTCTATATCGATGATTTTGGTTCAAATGTTTTAGAGTTTTATTGAGGTTGCCCGTAGTGCAATTGTCATGTCGCGGGAGTTTCGCGCCAAACTGCGAAGTCGGTCTACACCAAGGTAGGTGGTTCCATGTTTAATTGTTATCTGATTAATTAATTTGCAAGTTTAATTAATTTAGAATATTATTTAATTAATTGTTGTAGTGAGAAGTCGATCTTCTATGAGGTTTAATCTGCAGTTGAACTTATTTGGGAGCATGTTTATAATATGTGTACTTGCTGCTGAAATCTCATCTCTGGTTAATTGTTAGTGTTTTTTTTATTGTGAGTTTAGCCTTCTAATTAGTTTGCTTTGTGTGATTTAATTTTTAATAAAGGTTTAGTATGTCTTAATGTGTTTATTAGTGTGTTTAGATGATATGAGTATGTTGTTGCTATGAAAACCCATGTCGAACTATTCACCATTGTTTTTATAAATTGTGCGGATTATTTGTTAGGATGTATAAGGGGTGCAATTGGTGTTTTGGTGTTGCGTCGGTATGTGTTCTGTCTTAAATGAGCATTTGAGTGGATTTTTGGTGTTTTAGTCATGCGGTGTATTTTTAAATGGGTTGGCAAGTTTTTCTAGCGGTTTTTTAACTGTTGTAATGGTTTTTTAACTGTGAAATTTTTTTAATCGCATGTGTGATGCAGATTGTGTTCCCGAGGTGGCGTTGTGTACGGGGGTTTGGATCGGTCTAGTGTGTAAAGAGTTGTTTTTCTCTCAAAAATTTATTTATGAAAATTTGGGTTGTTTTATTAAATAATTATTAAGGGTGAAAATTTGTTTTGGTTAAATTGTGTAAATATTTTTGGTGCTTAAAGTCATGCGACGTGTGGAATTTATTTAATAAATTAGTGGCGTGTTTGACAATGAAAGTGATTTCTTTGACTGTGCAATTGTTTTAATTGGTTGTGTAACTGGTGTAGATTTAGTTTTGAGATATTTTTAGTGTGTGAATTATTTTTAAATGGTTTTTTGTGTGCGTGAGTGTAGTGTTGGGTAGAGAGAACATTTCATTTGTTTTGTTTGTTTATGTTTGACATGTAACATGAACTTTGAACTATGTGAGCACAAATGGGAAGTCGGGGTACTAGGTGGGCGGACTAGATCTAGTGTGTTAGTGGTTCCGGAGGTGACTCGACCCGTTTCACTGGCAGGATTGATGATTGCAACACTAACTAAACATATGATCTTCTGAGGGTCGTGGTCTTCTAAGCCACGTTTTCTGAGAGTCGTGACCTTCTAAGCCACATTTTCTGAGGGTCGTGGTTTCTATGCCACGTTTCACCGAGACACGAATATCTAGGGACTCAAGCTAGCTAACACCAACAAGGCATCACCCATATTTGGTGCTCCTTGGTTATTTTACACTCATCAGTGTGACACTTTGGTTATTTTCAAAGTGTGTGTGTGTTTTAATTTAAGTTGTTCCTTTTGAAACTGTTTTCTTTAAACCTATTTTCTCTAAAACTTTTCAAGCATCTATTTCTTTTCTTTAATTAAGATTGCAAATGTATTTTCCATTTAATAATTATGCGTGGAACCTCTTTCTCAGTGGCATCCTACTGAGCTCTTGGCTCACACCCTACATACACCTTTGGGTGTATGTATATCCTGTTTCTTTTGTATTCCAGGTTGAGGCATCGTGCACAACATTGGTGGTTCGGGTCTTCAGCGACGTCCTCGTGTTGGTTTGGTGAATGTAGCTTGAGGTTGTTGCACATCATGGTGCTTCGAGGTTTGAGTTAGTGTTTTAGTTTTTCCTTTATTGTCGTTCCTTTTGGGTTTTTGGTTCAAGTTGTAAACATAAATTTTGATTATAGATTAAGGTGTTGCTTGGTTGTCTGTTTTGAGTTTGAAATTATTCATCTTGTTGTTTGTTTTTATGTCTATCTATTCGGGTAAATCGTTCCCAAGTTTTATTTTGATACTCGGGCACTTGTGTCAGCCCGTGGGGATCGGGAATGCCCTTCGAGCCTTGTCGCAGACCGGGTCGGGCGCCGGGTCAGATGACGACCCGACCTGGTTCGTGACAGAAGCCCTATGGAAGAGGGATGCCAACACACCCAGCGCCCCCTGTGGATGAGGAATAGAGGTCATTTCATTGCATGCAGAGAAGAAGTTCCTAAGAGAGGGGGCTTTGTTGGATCCACAATAAATACCAGCAAACTCAGCCTCTAGGCATTTAGCTCTAACCTTAAGCGCCAGAATAGAAGGAGGGGCATGATGGAGTGACTGGTTTTGGGCCTCCCAAATACACCAGCATCCGACAGAGAAAAGCATTGCACGACCCTCTGCTTAATGCTTGTTATATTCTGAACCATAGAACCAATTGTATAAAAAGGCTTCCATGTTATCATACCTCGGGATGTACCCCAGAAATTCGCCCAACATAGTCCAAACGAGGTCCGCCCATTTGATTTGGAGAAATAAGTGTTGTGTGGATTCCTCCTGAAAAACACTGCAGTAGTAACATCAAGAAGCAAGAAGCACACCTTTCGTTTTGATAGCCAGATCGGTAGGAATAGCCCGGATGCGGATCCTCCAGGTCAGGAAGTTAAACTTACTGGGAATCGAGTCGCACCAGAGAATTATCCCCCACTCATCTGAGTTCTGATGTGGATAGAGCAATTTCCTGTAACCATTGGCCTTGAATTCACCTGAGGATGAGCCCATGAAACAACAGACGTCTGGGGAGTTCTCCATAACGATGCCATTGTAGACCTCCCTTTGAGCTGGATTAAGGATGGCATGGATGAATTGAGGGAAGCAGGAGACCTGCTTGAAAGAAATATCAGAAACCGAGCAACCGGGAAAACCCAAAGCCTTCCCCCTGTGCGTCCCAAATAAAAGAATATAGAAACCGATCAATCCATCTCAAAATAGATTTAGCCACTTTAATCACAGAGAGGATGTGCATTGGAATTGATGTCAGCACACTGTTTACGAGCGTAATCCTTCCCCTGAAAGAAAGAAAGCGATTTTTCCAATTCGTAATCCAGTTGGTGATTTTTTTTACCACGCATTCAAAATGTTTGGCAGGAACTCTCCTGGGAGAAATAGGAGCTCCAAGATATTCCATGGGAAATCCCTTCCTTCCAAAACCAAGCTCGGGCTCAATGTCCCTCCTACGTCCATCAGAGCACATTATGGAAATATAGACATGGATTTTCCCCCGGTTAATGATTTGACCACTCACCCTTGAGTAGGCATCCATGATTTTATTAAACCCCCTGATCTAGTGGTGCCCACCGTTAATAAAGAACACCATTTCATCCACAAAGAGAAGGTGGGAGATCCCATTACACCGATCTCCATAGTGGTAGGGCTTGATGAGGCCACCCTGCATACTAGAAAGCACATATTTAGTCAAGGCATCTTGCGCAATAATGAAAATACCGGGGGAGAGGGGATCTCCTGGCCAAAGCCCCCTCCATAGTTATTTACGGCGTGCGGCGCACAACGGCGACAAGGATCCCTGACGCAAAAGCGCACGGCGCGGTGCATGGCGCGTGGCAATATTAACTTATGGCGCATAGAAGAGACGCATACATATATCAACAATAACAAATAATAAATTATACAACAATTACATAAATAAAAAAGATTTGTGTCAATAATTCATATTTCATCCATCAAAAAACAAATGAAGTCAACAATGACACACAAAATATGAAATGCAAACAAAGATTCAAACATACAACATTTAAGGAGTGGAGGTTCTCTCATTATCATTCTCAGAATTAGCAGGAGAGACTTCATCATCACCAGATGATTCTTCCCCACCACAAGGCATCTCTTGAACATCTTCATCTTCTTCACTTGTTTCATTCTCAATCTCTTCCTGTTGCGCCTCTTCTTCTTGTTCTTAAATAGTATCCATAGATTTCTCTTGTAAACACTTGGTGTGAGAACTCGATGCTCTAGTAATATGGGCCAATTCTTCTGCACCGGAAGCCAAAGCCACATTACCCCAAGTCAAATCATCATCATAAAAAACAAAGGCATCAACTGCATCACGCTCCTCGTCCACGACACCAAGCAGCCACTCATTGCAGTCATCAATTTCCTTCAAAGAGATAGGGTAAATGGAGTCTCGTTCATTAAATCTACGCATCAAGACTCTATTATACTTGATAAAAAACAAGTCATTCAATTTTGCTTGAGCAAGCCTGTTTCTCCTTTTTGTGTGAAGATTTTCAAAAACACTCCAATTTCTTTCACAACCTGAAGCACTGCATGTAAGATTGAGCACTTTTATCGCAAAATGTCTCAAGTGTGCAGCTGATGCACCATTAGTTGCCCACCAATCAGCAGGTGCCCTCAATTTCCTATTTCTTATTGCCAAATCAGTGCCAAGAGTGCCCAATGCCTCTCTATATTTTGTGAAGTCTTCAGCAATCTTATCAACCATCACTATATCAGGTGTCAATCTTTGAATGCATTTAATCAAACCCATATTTACCTCTTCATCAGCATCAATGTCAGGATGATCATAGAAGAACTCCGGATTCAAAAAGTATCACGCAACATGCAAAGGCCGATGAAGTTGAACTTCCCATCTTCGATCAATTATTTTGAAAATCTATTTATATTTTTCTTCTCTATTTTTGAAGGCCTTTTCAATTGATTCTTTTGCTCGATCCATCGCTTCATATATGTATCCCATCAAAGGCTTTCTTTCCCCATCAACCAAATGAAGCACTTCAACAAGTGGAGCACCCACTTTGAGAGAATAATTGACATTGTTCCAAAAAGAGGCACTTTGCACAATCAAAACAACATCTTTTCATTTTCGCTCCTTTTCCTATTTACTTTGATTCCATTCATCAGAAATGAACATCTTCCTCAAATTATCTTGTTGGGTATACATGCTAGAAAGAGTGATCATGGCAGTGGCAAATCTAGTCTTTCCAGGTCTAAAGAGCTCCCTTTCTTTGGTGAATCGTCGCATCAAATTCAACACACTGGCATGGTTATAAATGAATCCACTAATTGTCACCGTCTTCTTCAAAATTTTAGCAAGCATAGAAATTTTCCAAATATCTTCTAAGATCATGTCAATGCAATGAGCGACGCACGAGGTCCAATACAAATTAGAGTATATTGCCTCCAATAATCTCCCTATTAAAAAATAGAAAATAAAAAATACTCAAATTATTAAGTAATAAAGATCATTGAAAAAAAATAAAAGTTCAAGAAAATATCAACGGAAGTATTGAGAACAATGATATTTACCAACAAAAAACATTATTTGAAGCGTTGTCAGTGACAACTTGTGTTAGAGTTGGTGGCACAGAACCAACTACTTTGTACTTTATTCATTAATAAATACTTTATCACATCTTGGTTGTTCTTCTACGTGACAATGCATGTAATAATTTCCTAAGAACAACTGTTGCATTAAAGGGTCATAGCGGATCCCTGCTATAATAAGAACTTGGAAGTGCCATAACACTGTTCTTGAATATATGTTATATGGTCAGATGATGTTATTTGAGGGACACAAATAATACAGGCCATTAGGGGTGAGGACTCATAAAACTTTGATGCACCTTCTCATGGTGTGCGCCCTTGGTAATATCCAGGAGGATGTTATGAGAACGAGACCCGCCAGTAGGAAATCCAAATTTTATAGTGTCAATGGATATTCTTATCTGCGGACATGTGTATTGGTCCTTAGATTTTAAGATTATTATTAATGGGTACTACAACTCGTGCACTTAGATGTATTGACGAAAACTGTGACGACACACTGTTCGCAGTGAGGTAGGATACGTTGGGTGCATCACGAGTAATACTGCATCAATAGATAATGCGAGAAAGGATTTGTCCCTTCTGTTCCATAATGGAAGTAGATATCTCAGGCCCTTTGATGGAATTGATATAGCCTAAATAAATCCATAGCCATGGTAAGGTATGGGCGAGTTCAATTCTAGAAAGTCAAAGAAAGAATAATCGAGCACATGGGTTGATGGCACTAGCATGCAACCCGCTTGATTAGAGATATCGAGACAAAGGGATTATATTACACGGTAAGCATTTGTATGAGGTGACACGTCAATGCGGCGTCAACTTCTTTCTCTTTGATTCCTTGACCCATTGCTAGACAGTAATCTTGGACTTTAAGAAAGTCTGCATAATGCCAACGAGAAAGGGGCCTAGAGGGTCACACACTAAGTGTGTCCATGTATCTCAGTTAAATATTAATTTAACAAGTTAAATAAAGATTATTCCCGACTGTGGTTTAATAATTATTTAAGGATGTATGTTCGCATTTATTTCGACACTAGTTATTCAGGAGAACATATTGTGGGCGAAATAATATGTTTATTAGTGAGTAATGCAGTTACATTTATTTAAGAAATAAATAAACATTACTCAAGGTCTAATAAATGTGAAGGAAATAAAGAAAAATGGAAAATAAAAGTACACGTCGTGTATTAATGATTACACACCGTGCAGTTTTTCCAGTCGGGATTTTGATGATATAATTTTGTTTTTATTAAATGATATTTATTATAATCAGTGTGGGTGCATGTCAAGGAATTAATAATTCGACATGGGGGTTTTCAATAAGAGTTAATAAAATAAATAAAACGCGTAATGCGTTTATTTATTGTCATAACTCTATAACCTCAAACCCAATTATAAATATCCTCACAACCCCAACACTTTTCCATCAATCGTTGTGCACAACAATTCGGGAGAATTCTTTCAAGGCCGAAAGAACTACTTCCTCCAAGAACGCTCTCAAAACCGAGAGAGATCCTCCTCCATCGGATCAAGGCGATCGAAGGCAGACATCGCAAGCGAAGGTTCTTCCGCGCTAGCACCTGGAGATCTCTTCGGCGACGTCCAGAGATACGTAGCACACGTGTGGATCACCGCTAGAGGAATCCTACACTTGGATTCTATGACGCAACGATGGATCACAAGATCGTGACCAGAGACATCAACGAAGAAAGAATTCCACCAAGATAATTCTTGTGAATTAATTAAATTAATTATAACCAACATATGATGATCCTATCTCTATGGTTCTGGGACTCCCTCTTTTGTTTTTCGTTCTTCATTCTATTCTGAAGATCCGACGTTTTATATCGTGACGGATCTCGGTTTGAACGTTGTTTAATGCTAAAATAAAAATTGGGCAATCCCACCAACGCGCTTCCGCTGCGCCCGGAACCTACAAGTGGTATCAGAGGGGTCATATCGTTGATTATAATTATTTAGTTTTTCGTTGGTGATTTACGCATTTAATAATTTAGTTGTTTCAATTCAAGTTAATCATTCTTTAAAATCTGAATCTCGGGATCTGTTCCTCCCCTCTCGTTTCTCGTTCACCTTACAGAAACGAATTTTTCTTTTAATTTTGATTAAAATAAAATATAGGATCTCATCCGGAGGAGCCAAACGTTCATGGTTGTACAACACGAGAATACACAGCGTGTATTCGGAAGTACGTGTCATGTAGTCTAGGTTCAATGCATTGATTAATCCACCAAAATCAGGCCATGTATTGGATCCTATCTAAGTCATTTATGACACCATGTGTTGACCAGGAACAGGTGGCACACAGTTTCCAGATTACACGTTGTGTGGTCCAACTGAACACAACGTGTAGTCCCTTCGGGTTAGCGTTAGACTGTGTACCCCGTACACGGTTTGCCCGGCTGGAAACCGTGTAACACGAAAACTACACGGCATGTGTCTCACTGAACACGCCGTGTACTCTGAAAATTTCCGAAGTACATTAACACGCAATGTCCCCGGGCGTGTACTTCAGATGGACGGTGAAGAAAAGTACACGCTGTGTAGTCGGAACTACACGCCGTGTACTCATCCAAATTACGCAGATTTATTAAAATTTATTATTATATTATACAAACTCTTGAGACGTGTACCATGGTGCAGGCGTAAAGCTGAGGCACAACACGTGATAGATGTTTTATGTATATGTGTTTAATTTAACATCTGTGTAATGAACGGGAATTCATCGGGTTACCTCCAAGATACAAGTTACGTACAAGGATAATTTTAATTTATTTAAAATTATGATGGATGAGAATCTCAAGGAAATTCAGAAAAGGGTTTAAGATAAAAGAATTGAATAATTAAAGAAAATTAATTGATTCGAGCGTGATTTATCTTAAACAAGAACGATTAAAGAATTGAATGCTAGTTTTATTTATGCGTAAATATCGTTGCATGTATGGATGATCATGAGTTAGACCAAGACCTTTGTATGTGAATGGTTTCTTTAATTTATTTATTTAAATTAAATTTGTTGGTCTGCGAGCCTTCTCATCATTAATATGTAGGGTCTGCGCACCCAAAGATTCTTTTATGTAAAAACCCCTTTTTATCCCTCAACTGCATGTGAGATAAAAGCATATGTAATGGATGAAGCTCCCAAGCTAGTGGAGGTGGCTCAAGTCAGGAGCCAAGGCGAAACCAATCCAAGGAGATACAAAGGTGGACAGGTGGAAAGCTGTAAACACGAACCCGAAAGGTTCAAGGTGTTTCTCCCCTAGGTCTTGGGTTAGTTTATCAACCGCTAGATAAACTAATCAATAAAACAAGCTCATGATCATACCATTTATATTATTTCTGTCAGTTGCATGGTTTATTTATTGTGGTTGTGTTATCACGATCACACAATTAATGAATTAAACAAGCATGCAAGATGGAACTAAAATAAAGACAGGCTTATGCGTAAATATTATCTTAGACATGGTTAATCACTTAAGTATATCCCACTTAATATTAACAAGCATGTAATCAAAGATAATAAAATGGCAATTTACGTATAAGGATAAAATCCCTCAAAGAAATATTAAGTCGGTATAGCCTTCCATAATCTTTGTTAGAATCGAACCATAGTTCAAAGTGCTTGACCAACCCTAGTTGAGGTGCTTTCAATTATCAGGGAATTCTAATTCAATGTTTTGGGTTGACTTGACTTTGTTCGCATCAAGGGTTGACTGCCACAGCAGGACTTCAATTATCAGGGAATTCTAATTCAATGTTTTGGGTTGACTTGACTTTGTTCGCATCAAGGGTTGACTGTCACAGCAGGACTTGGTGTGACCAAGAGGCAAAGGTTGGGGAAATCCAAAATAAAAGGATTTCATGATTGGGGAGTCCACTCAGCGGATCAAGGAGCTGCGAGTTAATGCAGTTGGCATTTGGAATGCCTACCTAAAACCCTTCAAGTTTCTTGACCAACCCTAATTGGGGTAATGCGAAGGGCAATATGGATCCTTGCCACTAGAATATTCAGGCAACAGAATATTCAGAAGTCAATGGTGAGGGAAATTGGATTTCGATAAAATAGTGGGAGACTAATAAGTATTAATTTATTTATTTGTCTCAATTTTATAATAAAGTACTAAACTTTTGCTCATCTTAATTTGTAGAAACGACAAGAAAAATGACTTCAAACATATCATTACGAACCATACTCGAGAAGGAAAATCTTCTCACCGGCACCAATTTCCAAGAGTGGCAGAGGCGTTTACGCGTCATCATTCGCCACGAGAGGAAATTGTATGTGCTGGAAGAGCCTATTCCAGTTGCACCTGGAAACGAGGCCAGTGATGAGAAACTATCTCTTTATATGAAACATATGGATAATGCCACAGATGTCCAATGTTTCATGCTATCGGCCATGTCTAATGATCTCTTGAAGCAACATGAAAACATGGACGCGTATAGCATGATGTCTCGCCTTAAGGATCTCTACCAAGAGAAGGAGAGACAAGAGAGATATGAGATCTCCAATGCTTTTTTTACAACTAAGCTTGGAGAGTCTGCGTCAGCTGGGCCTCATGTAGTCAAGCTTATTGGCTACATGGAACACCTGGACATCTTAGGGATTAAATTTCCGGATGAGTTGCGTACAGATCTCATCCTATCATCACTGCTCAAGACATTCTCAAGCTTTATTGTCAACTACAACATGAGCAATAATGAGAAGAGTCTATCAGAACTTCTGGTCTTGATTCGCCAGGTAGATAAGGACATGGGGCGTGACAAACCCGCAGTCCTCATGGTGAATAAGAAAAGCAAGGACAAAGCAAATGGGCCAAAGACTTATAAACGGTCCGAAGCCCCCGAGCGTCGTCCTTCCAAGAAGGGGAAGATCCAGAGGCAGGGCAAGGAACAGGAGGCGGTGTGTTTTGCATGTGGCAAGCAAGACCACTGGAAGAGGAAGTGCACCCAGAAGTGTGGGGACGCTAAAGGTGTGTTCGTTATCGAGTGTAATCTTTCTATTTCTACACATTGGGTTTTAGATACAGCTTGTGGGGCTCACATCTGTATTCAAATGCAGGAACCAAGTAGATTTAGAAAGATTGTCAGAGGAGAGGTGGATCTTCGAGCTGCCAATGGAGCGAGGCTGGCTGCGTTGGCCATTGGCGATTACCACCTCTCATTGCCGATTGGGATGATTTTGGTTTTACGTAACTGTTATTATGTGCCTAGTGTTACCAAGAACATAATTTCTGTATCTTGTTTGAATATGGATAGATTTATTTTCAAGTTTGGAAATAAGGGTTCTCTTTTATAAGAACAGCGTATGTTATGGTATGTCATATTTAAATAATGGTTTGTATGTATTAAATTACGAAAACCAAGTGTTGGCAATCGATAACGAAACAAACTCACGTGACTCATACATCACTCAGTTGTGGCATCACCGTCTCGGTCATGTAACACCCCAAGCTTCTACGGTACGTTTCCCTTTGAATAATGCGATAGCGTGTGTTGTACGCAACCTCGAGTTCTAACACACACCACAACTAATTAAACTAGCCGTTGTGAATAGTAATACCTAATTTTTGAAATCATATATATTCTATATTTCAAAATGGACTTCATTTTTGGATTCGGAATATCAAAATTAGCCTAGGGTGAAATTTTGGTACATTTCGGATAACTTTCATATTTTGATGAATAGTGAAAATTTCTAAATTTTAATTAAAAACAACTTTTTTAATCAAAATAATTAATAGTGATAAATTATGAATTTGAGTGGTTTTAAAGTATATTTAGAATATATTTTTACCATTCAATTTAATGTTTATCATTGGACATAATTTTACAATTAAACCGAACATAAACAAGTGTCAATCTTTTGATAGTTATTATCTCTTAAAAACACGCTTTTTGTTTTAACAGCGGGAATTAATTTTAAATTAATTTCTGCCACTTCTGTGTTTTGAATTTAGGAAAATGGATTCCATATTTGGAATCAGGATGTCCAAATTATGTAAATAGGTAACTTTTATTTTTAGACATTTTGAATAATTACTGCGGTAAATATTTTATTTACCATGGTTAAAGGGTAAATCCGGTAAATAAGGGTTAAAAAATAATATTATAATAATACAAAATTACCCTAAAACGTGTCTTAACCCTATTGGTTGATACATGGTCGACCATGGGCATCTTTGTGTCAATTTTGGGACCCCATGGATCCACTTGTAAGTGATAATGACACTTTATTTTAATTAAGTTAAAATGAATACAAAAATGACACAAACATATATCTTTTAGAAGAACAATTTTTACATAGGGTTATACATGTTGGATTTTCGATTATAAATATTCATTAGAAAGATAAAAAGATTTCATACATAATGATATTTTATTTATAATTTTTAGACAATAAATAAGTTATTTTATTTATGACACAATGATGATGCAGTAATTACTATAATAGTGAAAAATTAAAATAATTGATATTATAAATACCCAAATAAATATAATATGAAACCTTTAATGAATTAAACTAATTTTATAGGCTAATATAATATATTAGGATTGATTTAATGGACTTTGTTCGAAGTAATCAATCTGTTATGAGTTTCACAAAAATCAACTATTGAATAGTGTCAAAATTGACATAAAAGAGTTCTTAAAACAAATATTATATTATTAATTGATATTAAATTCCTAAAAATCTAAGGTTCGGCCAAGAGACTTATATTATGATAGGTTAATCATTAATGGACCACTTGGGTGTCGCTTGGATGTATATAGTAAGTTTATTAACCATATTATATAAAAATACAAAGAGACATTGTAAAAGTGAAACTAATTAACTTAGAGTTAATACTTAAAGATAAGGTTAATATAAGTACCCAAACCTGTCTAAATTCTATTGGATGAGTTGTTTTCAACCTATCCCCACCTCATCCTTTGAATAGTCAACTTTGGAGCCTTTAGAAACCGAATATGAATTTATTATAAATTAATATTTCTAGCTTTTCCAAAGGTGCCCCTCACCCCTCTTATAAAAGGGCACTCCTCCTTCTCATTTCTTCACACCTCTAAAGCCTTTTGGTTCGGCCAAACTCTGCCCAAATACTCTCCCAACATCCCTCAATACAACCTAGAGGCCTTAGTTTGATCAGAAAGCCAACCTAAGGAGCCCTTTTGATCAAATCAAAAGGAAGAACCCGAAGAAGAGGTAATGATCTCACCACCCTTTTCTAAGTTCATTTCTTCTTCCACTTCTTCTTCCTTTGTTCTTACCATTCTGAAATAATAACTCCAGTATCTCACATATACTGTGATGTTATTATAAATATGGTACAATCATATTCAGTATTCTATCCACCCTTTGAATAACATGTCACCATACGTGCGTACGTACGGCTTACCGTCTCCACGTCGTGGTGTAATTGTTATTCAATATAATATTATTTGGATGGGTATAATAATGATGTGTAACTCATGTAAATAATAAATATAACATGTTAATGATTCTGTATATATGATATACCATCCATTTATATATTATTTTAATATCAAAAGAATGATATTGTCGCTCGTGCGTACGTACGGACTACCGTCTCCACGAACGCGATGAGATTCATTCTCCATCGTAACCATTAAAGCGTAATTATCATTTTATGATTTAAAAATGATGTTTAAGGACTTGATATCATTCTGGATATGAATAATATACAACCTATCCTTTACAAACATGTCTTACGTAACAAAACATATGAAAGAAAACAAGTAAGTTAACACCCGAAACAACGATAATACTAAGATATTATTATCAAATCAATATTAAAAGATCATATATGATATCATATTAATGTATATGATTCTTGTATAATTTAATAACAATTATTTCACCATTATACAGGAGGTTAACCTACCACAACCAAGGAAAAGTACAAGGTAAGGGTTATTTCACAATCTCTTCATTATCCGAGGTTGTATTATACGTAATAATCTACTGGGATCTCTTTATCATCCACATCCATGTTTCTTCGAAATGTATTTCAAAACATTTTTACTATTTACAAGAATATGGGTTAAAGTCATTTATACCCTTGTTTGACTTTTTATAAGAGGTTTATAAAGGAATCTTTCCGTCGTTTTCAAAACAAGGTCCTTTTTAACCTTTTCGACAGAATTGAGGTAAGAATGTTTTTTTTAACTTATACGGCGGGTGCGGTTATTTTCCGCCGTTATAAAATCGTTGAAGCTTTCCATACAAGCTTATAAGGATATTTTCAAAGAAAATGTTTTATTTTATATGGATCTTAAATGATTTCAAAATAAAAGGAGATACTTCTTTAAAAAGAATTTTGATTTCATCTATGTCAACATCCTTTGATGGATTTTAAGATTATTTGAAGTTGATTTATTATGATACAAAACTTCTATATTGTATTGAAGGTTTTGTGATATGTTTGACTGTGGATGTGCTATTTTTATACCATTCATAGTTTATGGTGAAACTATTGACATTTCGTATTCTAGTTTTAATCCGAATGTTTATGTTATATTTCAAACTTTTCTTCAGATGAATGTGCTAAACAAGTATGTTCCGGGTTGGGGACCGGTAAAAGTAAGCCCTCCAGGTTGGGGACTGGTTAAAGTAAGCCCTCCAGGTTAGGGACTGGTAAAATTATGCCCTCCGGGTTGGTGTCCGGTTATTAGAGGCACTCCGGGTTGGTGTCCGGTTATTAGAGGCACTCCGGGTTGGGTTCCGGTTAGAAGTAACCCCTAGGTCTTGGGATGAGGCCTAGAAAAAGAAATTAACGTTTGGCATTATGCATTCCAACATTATGAAAGTGGTTATTGATTTTTGCATGTGATTATTCGATTAGTAGAATATCCATGTGAATAAGTAAATGGCATTATTTCATTTTACTTTTGCCATACCATGTTGAAGTTCAATTTTAAAAGGCTTTTGTTTTAGTAATGCATTGCCTTAAATGTTTATTCTTATTTATGAAAGTTTCCGCTATATTGTTATCCTTACTGGGCATTTGAGCTCACCCCTTTTCTATGTTTTATTTTTCCCCAGGATGTGAAGAAGTAAATTATGAATGACCTGCAGGGATATTATGAGGGGATAGTAGTGTGGATTATGGAGACATTATGTTGTTGCAGTAGTTTTTCATTTTATGATGTAATGTAAAACTTATGAATATATCTAGTGTTTCCAAGGCTACTAAACCAATCGGTCTTTCGAGATTTGATCTTTCTTGTGATCATGCCAATGTTACGAAGTAATGCACCGACTCTGGGTAGCTGGGGTCGGGGCGTTACAGTTGGTATCAGAGGAAGTTTAGTACAAACCTTGGAAGCTAGATTTAGATAAACTCTGATTAGAGCACGTAGACCTAAGATGAACTTTGAGGATTAGTATAGAAGAACTTCCTAGAATTTTGGTATTGTAGAGATTTTGTGAGTTTTCCGAGCAATACATCCCTGTCTGGATACGAGCAGGTAGAGGCGGCTCTGGCACAGATGTACCTAGGGGTAAAACCCGAAAACACCGCTTTGAGCTAGACTCGAACGGGAACTGGTGCACGACAACGGGCCTTGCTGCACTCTTGGTTACGACACTCCCGGGGGATATGCTTAGGATAACTCTCACTATCTTTACAAATCATTATGAAGGGTTTATGAGTATATACTTCCTCAAAGAAAACATTTTTATGATTATGGATTATATCCATAAATAGTTCAATTTATGTTAAGTGTTTTATAAGTATGGAATTATGTATTTTGATGCATAAACTGATCTAGTTTATGCCATTTTTTTTAAATGGCGCCTAGTGGAAGAAATGGAAACCGTATCAATGCACGCACTCCATGTAGGGATTGCCCTCCTGCTCAAGATAATTATAGTGGGGCTGGTGATGCAACTGGTGCTGATCAGCTAATCACCGTACTGGGACAACTTACTCAGGTTATGAATAATAACCTTACCCGTATGGAGCACCCTGATCCGCAGCGTGGAGGATCAATGTTAGATCGATTCATGAGACAACAACCACCAACGTTCAATGGGAGTACAAATCCCTTAGTAGCTGAGCAATGGATATTTTCCCTAGAGAAAATATTTCAGGCTTTGGGGAGTAGTGAAAGGGAAAAAGTTACCATGGCAGTTTACCGCCTCACTGGAGATGCTGATCAATGGTGGTCATTGATTCAAAACATGAAGGAAGATGATGAAGTATCAAACATGGAATGGAGGGAGTTCAAAGATCTGTTTTTAGAAAAATACTTTCCTCGCGACCATCGAGCAGATATGGAAAGGCAATTTCTGAGTCTGAGACAAAAGGAGGATGAGAATGTCACAAAGTATGAGGCTAACTTTACAAGGTTAGCGAGGTACGCTGGTGATTATATTCGCAACCCAAGAAGTAAGATTGATCGTTTCTTTGATGGGTTAAAACCATTTCTCCGTCGAGCATTAGTCTCACAATCCTTTTCATCGTACGAAGACATTGTCTCATGTGCTATCAAGACCGAAAAGGAATTCTCTAAGTCTTATGACTTTAAAGCAAAGCAAGAGAAGAAGAGACCTGCTGATCAATCTGGGAATGGAAATAAGGGGAAGAAGGGAAAGGTTGAATATCCATCTTGTGGTAAGTGCGGGAAGAAACACCCCGGTGCTTGCCTGAAGGGAATGGGAGTCTGTTACAAGTGTGGTGAAAAAGGCCACCAAGCTCATGATTGCAAGGGGAAGAAGGAAGCTACCAACGTTCAGTGCTACAATTGCAGGGAGATGGGGCATTATGCAAATGCATGTCCTAAGCGTCAGGAGAACTTACCTCAGAAAAGGCCAAGGGATCAAGGCCAGGCTTATGCTATCACTACTGCTGAGGTAGAAGCTCCGAAAGACGTGGTGGCAGGTAATTTAATGGTTTCCTCAAGTTTAGCAAATGCATTATTTGATTCTGGATCATCGCATTGTTTCATATCTTCCCAGTTTGCTAAGAAAATTAGATATTTCCAATTTGATTTAATAAGGGAGTTGTCAGTTAAAACTCCTAAGGGAAGTATCGTTGCAACAAAGTTTTGTGAATCAGTCCCCATTAGAGCACATAAATTTTCTTTATCTGCTGATTTCATCGTCATACCTATGATTGAGTTTGATATAATCCTCGGTATGGACTGGCTTTCGGACTATGATGCGAAGATTTATTGTAAGAAGAAAGAGGTTACGATTCTTGATGATAATGATAAGGAGCACCTTATTTTTAGAGCAGAATCGTCACCACCTAATTCTTATTTAGATCCACCCCCTGTAGCTCAACTTAATTCAATTATCGGGGAGGAAGAGAATGAAATAACTGTCGGTGAGGAAAGAAATGTTCAAATAGAGGATGTACCTATTGTGAAAGAGTTTGTAGATGTATTTCCGGAAGATTTACCTGGACATCCTCCAGAACGAGAAGTAGAGTTTTCCATTGATTTAATTCCTGGATCAAGGCCTATATCGAAGACCCCTTATAGAATGGCCACTGTAGAGCTAGTCGAACTAAAGAAACAACTAGAGGAATTGAGTAATAAGGGATTTATTCGCCCTAGTGTTTCTCCATGGGGAGCCCCTGTTCTTTTTGTTAAAAAGAAAGATGGATCTATGAGGTTATGTATCGACTACAGAGAGATCAATGCTATAACGATAAAGAACAAGTATCCCCTACCTCGTATTGATGATTTATTTGACCAACTGCATGGAGCTCAATACTTTTCAAAGATTGACCTTCGATCTGGATACCATCAGTTGTGTGTGAAGAAGGAAGACATTCCGAAGACAGCATTTCGAACCAGGTACGGGCATTACGAGTTTACTGTAATGCCGTTTGGATTGACTAATGCACCCTCTGTATTCATGGATCTGATGAATAGAGTTTTCAAGGAGTATCTCGATGAATTTGTGGTGGTATTTATTGATGATATCTTGGTATACTCCAAAACCTACAAAGATCATGAAAATCACTTGCGCATTATCTTGAAGACTCTGAGGAGGCATGAATTATATGGAAAGTTTAGCAAGTGTGAATTCTGGCTTCAGGAGATTTCTTTTCTTGGCCATATTGTCTCTAAAGATGGAATCTCTGTTGATCCTTCTAAGACCAAGGCAATCCAAGAATGGCCAGCACCTACGAATATAACTGAGGTACGTAGTTTTATTGGTTTGGCAGGTTATTATCGACGTTTCGTCCAGAATTTTGCCCGATTGGCTAACCCATTAACGAAGCTCACACGTAAAGGGGTTAAATTTGTTTGGACAAAAGAGTGTGAAGAATGTTTCGAAGAACTGAAGAGAAGATTAGTCAATGCTCCTATATTGACTCTACCATCGGGGAATGATGGGTTCGTTATTTATAGTGATGCATCGAAGAAAGGACTTGGCTGTGTCCTTATGCAGAATGATAGAGTTATTGCCTATGCATCACGACAGTTGAAAATTCATGAACAAAACTATCCTACTCATGATCTTGAGTTAGCAGCTGTGATCTTTGCTTTGAAGTTATGGAGGCACTACCTCTATGGTGAAAAATGTGAGATTTATACTGATCACAAGAGTTTGAAGTATATTTTCTCACAAAAAGAACTCAACATGAGGCAAAGGAGATGGCTTGAATTACTCAAGGATTATGATTGTACGATACACTACCACCCGGGGAAGGCAAACAAGGTGGCAGATGCTTTGAGCAGAAAAGACCATGGAGTTCTGAACATGATGAGAATTGAAAGGGATCCAATTTTCATGGATCTAGTGAAGATGGACATGGGAATAACCAGGGAAGGTGAAACATCAATGCTTTTTCAAATGGTTGCCAAACCATCTTTACTAGAAAGGATTAAGAGTTCTCAGACCGATGATGAAGAATTTCAGAAGAAGATTAAAGCTGTGAATGATGGGAGATTGAGAGACTTTGCGTATGAAGGTGGAATTTTGAAATTCGGGAAGAGACTTTGTGTTCCCAATATACCTGATCTAAAAAGGGAATTGCTGGATGATGCTCATAGTTCCAATTTCTCTATACACCCTGGGAGCACCAAAATGTATAGAGATTTGAAGGAACATTTTTGGTGGGACAACATGAAGAGGGAGATTGCTGATTTTGTGTCAAGATGTATGGTTTGTCAACAAGTGAAAGCTGGAAGGCAACAGCCTGGAGGAGTCATGCAACCTCTTCCCATACCGGAGTGGAAATGGGACAATATTACGATGGACTTTGTCATGGGGCTACCAAAGACTCCTAGAAGGAACGATGCAATATGGGTTATTGTTGATCGTCTTACCAAGTCAGCACATTTTCTTGCTATAAGAGAAGATCTACCCCTGGAACGTCTAGCAAGACTATACATTAATGAAGTTGTGAGACTTCATGGAGTTCCCCTATCGATTGTTTCTGATCGTGATCCCCGTTTTACTTCAAGATTTTGGAAAAGTCTTCAGAAATCCCTGGATACTGAACTTCATTTGAGCACTGCTTACCACCCTCAGACAGACGGACAATCAGAACGGACTATTCAGACCTTAGAAGACATGTTGAGATCTTGCTCACTTGATTTTCAGGGTATGTGGGATCAATATTTACCACTAGTAGAATTTTCCTATAACAATAGCTTCCATTCGAGTATACAGATGGCACCATATGAAGCGTTATACGGAAAGAGATGTCGTACACCAACCTGTTGGGATGACGTTGGTGAAAGAAAACTTGTAGGCCCAGAGCTGGTGGAGGAAACGGTGGAAAAGGTGAAAGTAATCCAAAATCACATTAAAGCAGCTCAAAGTAGGCAGAAGAGCTATGCCGATAATCGAAGGAAGGATTTGGAATTTCAAGTCGGTGATCATGTTTTCCTGAAGGTATCTCCATGGAAGGGAGTCATACGTTTTGGTAAGAAAGGTAAATTGAGTCACAGGTACATCGGACCTTTCGAAATTCTAGAACGAATTGGGGCTGTAGCTTACCGATTGGCAATGCCGCCAAGTCTCTCCAAAGTTCACGATGTGTTCCACGTATCTCTGTTGAGGAAATACATGCCTGACCCAACGCATGTACTCACCTATGAGGAATTAGAACTGGAACCCGATCTTTCCTATTGTGAAGAGCCCGTCAGGATTCTTGATACAAGAGAACAAGTACTGAGAAACCGGACGACGCGTCTGGTAAAAGTTTTGTGGAGAAATCATAAGATGGAAGAGGCAACGTGGGAACCCGAGGAACTTATGATGAAGAACCACCCGAGTCTTTTTATGCAGTAATACCCTAGAAATTGCGAGGACGCAATTATTTGAAGGAGGGGAGAATGTAACACCCCAAGCTTCTACGGTACGTTTCCCTTTGAATAATGCGATAGCGTGTGTTGTACGCAACCTCGAGTTCTAACACACACCACAACTAATTAAACTAGCCGTTGTGAATAGTAATACCTAATTTTTGAAATCATATATATTCTATATTTCAAAATGGACTTCATTTTTGGATTCGGAATATCAAAATTAGCCTAGGGTGAAATTTTGGTACATTTCGGATAACTTTCATATTTTGATGAATAGTGAAAATTTCTAAATTTTAATTAAAAACAACTTTTTTAATCAAAATAATTAATAGTGATAAATTATGAATTTGAGTGGTTTTAAAGTATATTTAGAATATATTTTTACCATTCAATTTAATGTTTATCATTGGACATAATTTTACAATTAAACCGAACATAAACAAGTGTCAATCTTTTGATAGTTATTATCTCTTAAAAACACGCTTTTTGTTTTAACAGCGGGAATTAATTTTAAATTAATTTCTGCCACTTCTGTGTTTTGAATTTAGGAAAATGGATTCCATATTTGGAATCAGGATGTCCAAATTATGTAAATAGGTAACTTTTATTTTTAGACATTTTGAATAATTACTGCGGTAAATATTTTATTTACCATGGTTAAAGGGTAAATCCGGTAAATAAGGGTTAAAAAATAATATTATAATAATACAAAATTACCCTAAAACGTGTCTTAACCCTATTGGTTGATACATGGTCGACCATGGGCATCTTTGTGTCAATTTTGGGACCCCATGGATCCACTTGTAAGTGATAATGACACTTTATTTTAATTAAGTTAAAATGAATACAAAAATGACACAAGCATATATCTTTTAGAAGAACAATTTTTACATAGGGTTATACATGTTGGATTTTCGATTATAAATATTCATTAGAAAGATAAAAAGATTTCCTACATAATGATATTTTATTTATAATTTTTAGACAATAAATAAGTTATTTTATTTATGACACAATGATGATGCAGTAATTACTATAATAGTGAAAAATTAAAATAATTGATATTATAAATACCCAAATAAATATAATATGAAACTTTTAATGAATTAAACTAATTTTCTAGGCTAATATAATATATTAGGATTGATTTAATGGACTTTGTTCGAAGTAATCAATCTGTTATGAGTTTCACAAAAATCAACTATTGAATAGTGTCAAAATTGACATGAAAGAGTTCTTAAAACAAATATTATATTATTAATTGATATTAAATTCCTAAAAATCTAAGGTTCGGCCAAGAGACTTATATTATGATAGGTTAATCATTAATGGACCACTTGTGTGTCGCTTGGATGTATATAGTAAGTTTATTAACCATATTATATAAAAATACAAAGAGACATTGTAAAAGTGAAACTAATTAACTTAGAGTTAATACTTAAAGATAAGGTTAATATAAGTACCCAAACCTGTCTAAATTCTATTGGATGAGTTATTTTCGACCTATCCCCACCTCATCCTTTGAATAGTCAACTTTGGAGCCTTTAGAAACCGAATATGAATTTATTATAAATTAATATTTCTAGCTTTTCCAAAGGTGCCCCTCACCCCTCTTATAAAAGGGCACTCCTCCTTCTCATTTCTTCACACCTCTAAAGCCTTTTGGTTCGGCCAAACTCTGCCCAAATACTCTCCCAACATCCCTCAATACAACCTAGAGGCCTTAGTTTGATCAGAAAGCCAACCTAAGGAGCCCTTTTGATCAAATCAAAAGGAAGAACCCGAAGAAGAGGTAATGATCTCACCACCCTTTTCTAAGTTCATTTCTTCTTCCACTTCTTCTTCCTTTGTTCTTACCATTCTGAAATAATAACTCCAGTATCTCACATATACTGTGATGTTATTATAAATATGGTACAATCATATTCAGTATTCTATCCACCCTTTGAATAACATGTCACCATACGTGCGTACGTACGGCTTACCGTCTCCACGTCGTGGTGTAATTGTTATTCAATATAATATTATTTGGATGGGTATAATAATGATGTGTAACTCATGTAAATAATAAATATAACATGTTAATGATTCTGTATATATGATATACCATCCATTTATATATTATTTTAATATCAAAAGAATGATATTGTCGCTCGTGCGTACGTACGGACTACCGTCTCCACGAACGCGATGAGATTCATTCTCCATCGTAACCATTAAAGCGTAATTATCATTTTATGATTTAAAAATGATGTTTAAGGACTTGATATCATTCTGGATATGAATAATATACAACCTATCCTTTACAAACATGTCTTACGTAACAAAACATATGAAAGAAAACAAGTAAGTTAACACCCGAAACAACGATAATACTAAGATATTATTATCAAATCAATATTAAAAGATCATATATGATATCATATTAATGTATATGATTCTTGTATAATTTAATAACAATTATTTCACCATTATACAGGAGGTTAACCTACCACAACCAAGGAAAAGTACAAGGTAAGGGTTATTTCACAATCTCTTCATTATCCGAGGTTGTATTATACGTAATAATCTACTGGGATCTCTTTATCATCCACATCCATGTTTCTTCGAAATGTATTTCAAAACATTTTTACTATTTACAAGAATATGGGTTAAAGTCATTTATACCCTTGTTTGACTTTTTATAAGAGGTTTATAAAGGAATCTTTCCGTCGTTTTCAAAACAAGGTCCTTTTTAACCTTTTCGACAGAATTGAGGTAAGAATGTTTTTTTTAACTTATACGGCGGGTGCGGTTATTTTCCGCCGTTATAAAATCGTCGAAGCTTTCCATACAAGCTTATAAGGATATTTTCAAAGAAAATGTTTTATTTTATATGGATCTTAAATGATTTCAAAATAAAAGGAGGTACTTCTTTAAAAAGAATTTTGATTTCATCTATGTCAACATCCTTTGATGGATTTTAAGATTATTTGAAGTTGATTTATTATGATACAAAACTTCTATATTGTATTGAAGGTTTTGTGATATGTTTGACTGTGGATGTGCTATTTTTATACCATTCATAGTTTATGGTGAAACTATTGACATTTCGTATTCTAGTTTTAATCCGAATGTTTATGTTATATTTCAAACTTTTCTTCAGATGAATGTGCTAAACAAGTATGTTCCGGGTTGGGGACCGGTAAAAGTAAGCCCTCCAGGTTGGGGACTGGTTAAAGTAAGCCCTCCAGGTTAGGGACTGGTAAAATTATGCCCTCCGGGTTGGTGTCCGGTTATTAGAGGCACTCCGGGTTGGTGTCCGGTTATTAGAGGCACTCCGGGTTGGGTTCCGGTTAGAAGTAACCCCTAGGTCTTGGGATGAGGCCTAGACAAAGAAATTAACGTTTGGCATTATGCATTCCAACATTATGAAAGTGGTTATTGATTTTTGCATGTGATTATTCGATTAGTAGAATATCCATGTGAATAAGTAAATGGCATTATTTCATTTTACTTTTGCCATACCATGTTGAAGTTCAATTTTAAAAGGCTTTTGTTTTAGTAATGCATTGCCTTAAATGTTTATTCTTATTTATGAAAGTTTCCGCTATATTGTTATCCTTACTGGGCATTTGAGCTCACCCCTTTTCTATGTTTTATTTTTCCCCAGGATGTGAAGAAGTAAATTATGAATGACCTGCAGGGATATTATGAGGGGATAGTAGTGTGGATTATGGAGACATTATGTTGTTGTAGTAGTTTTTCATTTTATGATGTAATGTAAAACTTATGAATATATCTAGTGTTTCCAAGGCTACTAAACCAATCGGTCTTTCGAGATTTGATCTTTCTTGTGATCATGCCAATGTTACGAAGTAATGCACCGACTCTGGGTAGCTGGGGTCGGGGCGTTACAGGTCATGTAAACGAGAAGCGCTTGACAAAGCTCTGCCAAGATGGCTATTTAGACTCTACTGAGCTAAAACCACTTGATAGATGTCACGCTTGTTTACAAGATAAAATGACCAAGTCGCCTTTTGGTGGACAGGGTGAAAGGGCCACAGAGCTTCTAGGATTGGTGCACAATGATGTATGTTAACCATTTCCAGTAGAAGCTAGAGGTGGATATTCTTACTTCATTAGTTTTACTGATGATTTGAGTAGATATGGCTATGTCTACTTAATGAGGTATAAGTCAGAAGCCTTAGAGAAATTTAAGGAATTCAAGAATGAAGTAGAGAATCAGCTTGGTAAGAAGATAAAGAAACTTCGATCGGATCGAGGTGGAGAATATCTGAACCAAGAGTTCGTCGATCTTCTACAGGAGTCTGGGATTCTATCTCAGCTCACTCCTCCTTATACACCGCAGTGGAATGGTGTTAGTGAAAGGAGGAACCACAGCTTGTTGGACATGGTGAGGTTGATGATGAGTCATGCAGATCTTCCATTATCCTTTTGAGGATATGCATTACAAACTGCAGCATACACATTAAACCGAGTACCAACTAAGGCGAAAAATGGAATTTCATCCGAGTTATGGAATGGAAGGAAACCCATTTTTTCGCACACACGTGTATGGGGATGCGAGCCGTTTGTTAAGGTCTTCTCAGGCAACAAATTAGCACCCCGGGGCACGAGGTGTATCTTTATAGGATATCCCAAGGAAACGAAAGGATATTACCTATATAACTCTTCAAACAAGAAAGTGATTGTCGCCAGACAAGTAGTCTTTCTTGAGAGGGAGCACATCCTCCAGAAGGATAGTGGGAGCAAGATTGAATTCGACGAAGTTGATGCTCAAGATACACAGGAGTTGGTACAAGAACAAGTTCCACAGGTCACCGTGAAAGAGGTTTTAGAAACACAAGTACTACGTAGGAGCTCAAGAGAGGTAAGAGAACCAGAGAGATTTGGTTTCCTAGTCACCGAGGATGGTGAATCATTATTGTTGGACAATAATGAACCTCTCTCCTACAAGGAAGCGGTAGAAAGATCAGAAGCTGCAAGATGGCTAGAAGCTATGAATTCTGAGATGGATTCCATGTATCAGAACCAAGTATGGGTTCTGGTCGATGAGCCAGTTGATGTAAAGCCTATTAGATACAAATGGGTATTCAAGAGAAAACTGGACATGGAAGGTCAAGTTAGCACCTATAAAGCAAGGCTAGTGGCTAAAGGATTCAGACAGCGTCAAGGAATTGACTATGATGAAACCTTCTCGCCAGTTGCCATGTTTAAATCCATAAGAATCATACTTGCCATAGCAGCTTACCATGACTACAAGATTTGGCAGATGGATGTCAAAACGACATTCCTTAACGGGAACATTCAGGAAGATGTCTATATGACACAAGGGTTTGTGACACCAGGTGAAGCCAAACGGGTTTGCAAGTTGCAGAAATCCATTTATGGATTAAAGTAGGCATCCAAGTCATGAAATGTTCGATTTGATGAAGCCATAAAGGAATTTGGTTTCATTAAGAACGAATGTGAGACATGTGTTTATAAGCGGTTTAATGTGAATGCAATCGTTATCCCAGACGACATATTGCTTATTGGAAACGATGTACCAGTCTTACAGTCAGTTAATGACTGATTGAACAAGTGTTTCTCCATGAAGGACTTGGGTGAAGTAGCCTACATTCTAGGGGTCAAGATCATTCGTGATATATCCAAGAGGCTGCATAGACTAAGTCAGAGTACATACATTGACCAGATACAAAAGAGATTTAGTATGGAACAATCCAAGAGGGGATTGGTTCCAGTGTCACATGGCCTACATCTTTCTAAGAAAATGTGTCCTTAGACACAACAAGAGAAACATAGAATGTGTAAGATCTCATACGCTTCGGCTATAGGATTCATCATGTATGTCATGTTATGTATCAGACTTGATTTTGCCTATGCACTGAGCATGGTAGGCAAATATCAAGTAGATCTAGAAGAACAACATTGGACTGCTGTTAAGACTATCCTTAAGTACATGAGAAGAACTAAGGATATGTTCCTGGTGTATGGAGGAGACGAGGAGTTTGTCATCAGAGGGTATACTGATGCTGGTTTTCAGACAGATCTGAATGATCTGAAATCGCAATCTGGATATGTTTTCTGTCACAATGGAGCTATGAGCTGGAAGAGTTCAAAGCAGCCAGTTGTCGTCGATTCTACAGTGGAGTCCGAATATATAGCGGCTTTTGATCAGTCAAGGAAGTCGTCTAGATTCGGAACTTTGTCCAGGAGCTTGATGTGGTGCCTAGCAGTAAAGATTTTATCACGTTGTATAGTGATAATACTGCAGCGGTGGCTCTTGCGAAAGAACCAAGGTCACATCAACAGACAAAGCAAATACTCTGAAAGTATCACCTCTTGAGGGATTTCTATAAAAGGGGTGAAGTTGCAGTTAGCATAGTGTCCACGGAAGAGAACGTGGCGGACCCCATGACTAAAGGTCTATCTCAGCAGAAGCATGAATATCATGTGAGAGCTAGTAGGTTAAAGGTTGTTAGTAGTTGACTCTAGTCCAAGTGGGAGTCTGTTGAAGTTGGTGGCCTAGAACCAACTACTTTGTACTTTATTCATTAATACATTATCACATCTTGATTGTTCTTCTGCATGACAATAAATGTGATAATGTCCTAAAGACAACTGTTGCATTAAAGGGTTATAGCGGATCTCTGCTATGATGAGAACCCGGAAGTGTCATAACACTGTTCTTGAATATATGTTCTATGGCCGGATGATGTTATTTGAGGGACACAAATAATACAGGCCATTAGGGGTGAGGACTCATAAAACTTTGAGGCACCTTCTCATGGTGTGCGCCCTTGGTAATATCCAGGAGGATATTATGAGAACGAGACCCGCCAGTATGAAATCCACATTTCATAGTGTTATTGGATGTTCCTATCTGCGGACGTGTGTATTGGTCCTTAAACTTTAAGATTGTTATTAATGGGTATTACAACTCGCGCATTTAAATGTATTGACGAAAACTGTGACGACACACTGTTCGCAGCAAGGTAGGATACGTTGGGTGCGTCACGAGTAATACTGCATTAATAGATAATGCGAGAAAAGATTTGTCTCTTCTGTTCCACAACGAAAGTAGATATCTCAGGCCCTTTGATGGAATTGATATAGTCTAAATAAATCCATGGTCATGGTAAGGTATGAGCGAGTTCAATTCCGGAAAGTCAAAGAAATAATAATCGAGCACATGGGTTGATTGCACTATCATGCAACCCGCTTGATTAGAGATATCGAGACAAATGGATTATATTACACGATAAGCGTTCGTATGAGGTGACACGTCAATGCGGCGTCAACTTCTTTCTCTTGAGTTCCTTGACCCGTTGCTAGACAGTAATCTTGGACTTTAGGCAAGTATGCCTAATGCCAACGAGAAAGAGGCCTAGAGGGTTACACACTAAGTGTGTTCATGTATCTCAATTAAATATTAATTTAACAAGTTAAATAAGGATTATTCCCGACTGTGGTTTAATAATTATTTAAAGATGTCTGATCGCATTTATTTCGACACTAATTATTCGGGAGAATATATTGTGGGCGAAATAATATTTTTATTAACGAGTAATGCAGTTACATTTATTTAAGAAATACATAGTCATTACTCAAGGTCTAATAAATGTGGTGAAAGAAATAAAGAAAAATGGAAAATAAAAGTACACGTCGTGTATTAATGATTACACGCCGTGTAGTTTTTCCAGTGAGGATTTTGAAGATATAATATTGTTTTTATTAAATTATATTTATTATAATCAGCATGGGCGCATGTCAAATAATTAATAATTCGACATGGCGGTTTTCAATAAGAGTTAATGAAATAAATAAAACGCGTAACGCGTTTATTTATTGTCATAACTATATAACATCAAACCCGATTATAAATATTGTAATTAGAGATCCCTCTTACCCTCAAGGTAAGGAGAGGGCCTGTATTTATAAAAAACTGTAAGTGGAAGTTACAAGGGAGGTTACAAAAGAAGTGGGGCTGGAAGTTACAAAGTTAGTGGGGCTGGAAGTTACCCATACTCCAACACTCCCCCTCAAGCTAGGTGTACCTAGCTTGGACACATAAAAAAAAGAAGACTGTAACTCCCCCTCAAGCTGGGCGGCAGATGTTTTGGATCCCCAGCTTGGAACTAAGAGAGGCGAGGCGAGCACCGGGGAGGCCTTTGGTGAAGATGTCAGCAAGCTGGTCCGCCGTGGAAATGTGGCTAAAGCTGACATGTTTGTTCTCCAGGTGGTGGCGAAGAAAGTGACAGTCCACCTCGATATGCTTCGTGCGTTCATGGTAAACGGGATTCGAAGCAATTTTAGTGGCGGCCTGATTGTCACACCATATGTGAGCAGAAGTCTGCTGAGGAAAGCCAAGCTCCTGGAGGAGGTGTTGAAGCCATAGGATCTCGGTAGTGACGGTGGCCATGGCACGGTACTCAGACTCGGCACTGGAGCGAGAGACGACCGTCTGTTTCTTGCTTCGCCAAGAAATGAGATTGTCTGCTAAGAATATGGCAAACCCAGATGTAGATTTCCGAGTAGCAAGGCAGCCAGCATAATCAGCATCACAGAAGGCCTCAATATTCTGATGAGGATGCTGGGAGTAATGAAGACCACGGGCAGGATCTCTCTTGATGTATTTGGCGATGCGGATGACCGCATCCCATTGGGAGGTGGTTGGATGCTCCATAAATTGACTGACCTTGGCAACCGCACAGGAGATGTTGGGTCGAGTCATGGTGAGATAATTGAGTTGGCCCACCAACCGACGGTACCGCTCGGGATGTGGGTATAGTGCTGAGGAGGCATAAAGAGACCGCTCCCCAGGCTCGAGAGGAGTATCGACCGCAGTGGCCTGAGTCAGCCCAGCATCCTGTAATATATCCAATGCATACTTTCGTTGGCAGAGGGAGATGGTGTCCGAGGAATAGGAAACCTCAATGCCGAGAAAGTAGGTGAGAGGACCAAGATCCTTCGTGTTGAAGTGGTGGTGTAGATGGGCCTTGAGGTGGGTAATACCCACAGAGTCGTTGCCAGTGATGACGATGTCATCCACATATACGACCAATAAGATGTAGCCACGTGCACTCGTCCGGTAGAAGACAGTGTGATCCTTCATACTGCGAGAAAGCCCAAAATCGCCACTGACCGTGCTAAAGCGGCCGAACCAAGCACGGGGTGACTGCTTGAGGCCGTAGAGAGAGCGGCGGAGACGGCAGACTCGAGATTCAGCGCCGAAGGCACAAAATCCGGGGGGCTGCTGCAGATAAATTTCTTCCTCAAGGAAGCCATGGAGGAAGGCATTCTTGACATCCAACTGATGAAGAGGCCACTGATGATGGGCGACAAGAGAGATGAATAATCGGACAGAGGCCATCTTGGCAACCGGTGAGAAGGTATCAAAGTAGTCAACACCGTACGTCTGTGCAAAGCCTTTGGCAACAAGGCGGGCTTTGAGGCGGCGGAGAGTGCCATCGGGATTGAGCCTGACGGTGTAAATCCACTTGCTGCCCACGGTCTGTTTGCCTGCTGGAAGAGGTACAAGATCCCAAGTATGGTTATCCTCTAGAGCCTGCAATTCATTCCGCATTGCAGCTAGCCACCCGGGGTGAGATTTGGCTTCACCAACCGTGTGAGGTACAGAGACTGTCTCCAGAGCTGACAAACCCCTGTATGAAGATACAAATAGAGGAGTACTCTGGCAGGAGCGAGTACCTTTCCGAAGGGCAATGGGCAAGTCCTCGGGTGGCGGAGCAGGAGCAGCGGACGAAGCGGGAGCGTCAGTGTCATTGGCCAGGACGGGGAAAACAGTCGAAGGACGCCGGGAGTAGACCTGACCAAAATGTGTGTCAACAGGGGTTGACGGCGGTGGAGGATGGATGATGAGAGGAAGACAATCATCGATGGCAGGGTCAGGATGAGGAGAGGGAAGGAGGAATGGAGAACTTTCAACAAAGGCAACGTCGGCCGAGATGACATACCGCCGTAGGTCGGGGGAAAAACAGCGATAGCCGCGTTGAGTGCGGGAATAGCCTAAAAAGAGGCAGCGGAGGGATTTGGGAGCGAGTTTGGAGAGACCTGGACGGGTGTCGCGAACGTAACAGAGGCACCCAAACACGCGAATGGGTAGGGAGTGAAGAGGGAGAGAGGAGAACAAAGTCCGAAAAGGAGTTTCCCCTCGAAGGATAGTGGAAGGAAGACGGTTTATCAGGTAGGTGGCGGTGAGTATGGCATCGCCCCAAAACTGCAGAGGCACCTGTCGGTGAAAGAGGAGGGCACGAGCAGTCTCCAGAATATGTCTGTGTTTCCGCTCGGCCACGCCATTCTGCTGGGGTGTATCAGGGCAGGAGGTCTGATGAAGGATGCCTTTCGTCTGGAGAAACTGCCGAAAGGAATTGGAGAGATACTCACGCCCATTGTCGGAGCGGAGACATTTGACCGAGAGGGAAAATTGATTCTGAATCTCAGCATAAAATGTTTGGAAGGTGGAAAAAACGTCGGAGCGTTCTCGAAGGAGGTAAAGCCAAGTCATTCGCGAATAATCATCGATGAAAGAGATATAGTACTTGTAGCCCAAATGACTCGAAATGGTACAAGGACCCCAAACATCTGAATGAACGAGATCAAAAGGGTTTGAGGCCCGTGTATCCACCCGAGGGAGGTATGTAGATCGATGATGTTTTGCAAAGGTACAAGACTCACAATGAAATGAAATATTCCGACGAAACTCTGGAAAAAGTTGATGAATGGTGGATGCCGGCGGATGTCCTAACCGGGAATGAAGATCCAAAGCTGGAGAAGAGGTAGATGAGCAAGCGATGGGTGCTGGTGCATCGAACAGGTAGACCCCGTCCTGAAGTCGGCCTCTACCAAGTTCCCGGTTCGTTGTCTGCTCCTGAAAAACAACACCAGAGGAGGAAAATATGGCAGCGCAGTTAGATTCTTTTGTCAGTTTACTGATGGAAAGAAGATTAAATGGACTGCGGGGTACATGTGCCACAAAGGGTAGGTGAATCGTTGGAGTCAGAGAGCAGGTGCCGAAGCCCACAATCGGGATAGTGGAGCCATCAGCGACCGTGATGGCTGAGGGACCGGTGTAAGGGCAGTAAGAGGTCAACATACCAGCATCACCGGTGAGGTGGTCGGAGGCTCCTGAGTCCAACATCCAAGCAGGGGAGCGACGGCCGACAAAGGCAGTGGAGTGAGCAGAATGGGCTATAGAAGCTGCTGATGGGTCGGGTTCGGCAGATTCCCGAGGTTCATGAGTCAGCCGGATGTCGGCCATCGAAAGGTCCAGAGAGTGAGGAAGAGTTGCAACTGCCGATGGTGCTTCCTGGACCGCCGTCTGTCCCTGCCGCGGGCGTTGAGATGGACGTCCATGCAGGACCCAACATCGGTCGATCGTGTGGCCAACCTTGCCACAGTGTTGACAGAGGGGACATGGTCGACTGTCCACACGACCACGTCCACGAGAACCAGATGAACGGCCACCGCCATGACCGACGAGAGCTGAGTGGTCGATAATGGGGGCGGGAGGAGGAAGAGCCCGCTGGGCCTTGCTGAGTCGGTGATACACCTGTGGGATCTCCAGCGTCGTCGAGCTAGCGAGCAATTCGGTTGCCGTGGTGGCAAATTCTGGAGCGAGGCCGTTGAGAAGAGTGAAGAGACAGAGCTGGTCCCGCTGGGTCTGAGCTTCGGCCGGTGTTTGTGGAATGGGCCACAACTCCTGCAATTCATCACGCAGCCCTTTCCATTCCAGGAAGTAGGTTGTAAAGGTTTGGGCCTGCTGGCGAACATGGGACAGTCGCTGAAGGATTTCGGACACCCGAGCGAGGTTATTGGTTTCAGAGTACATGATATTCAAGGAGTCCCAGAGCTCCTTGACGGTATTGGCGGTGCGGGTGACATCTTTGACCGATCGTTCCATGGAATTGACCAGCAGAGCGAAGATCTTGCTGTCAGCAAGTTTCCAGGAACGATGTTTGGGATCAACCGTGGCTGGGGGAGGATTCTCAAGATGATGGTCGAGGTCCATGCCGGTGAGGGACATCACAACAGTCTTCCGCCAGATGGAGAAATTTGTGGAGTCCAATCGGTCATCCACAAGGCGGGTAGAAGCGGTGATCAACGGCGGCAGTGGGGAAGAGTCTGCCATGGAAGCGGAGCGGTGATACCGAAGATGCAGCGGAGGGATGAGCCGGATATGGAGCGGCGCGGTGCGGAGAACACCCGATCTGGAGTTGAGCGGTCAGAAACCTTCAATCTTGAGCTGCTGCGGCCGGAATCCACGGATCTGTTTCTAGTTGAACAAATCGCTGCGGAGGGAATTATGGTCCAGCGGCGATACCAGCGCCAATCGAACCCTTCCAGCGTCGAGATCCAGCGGCGCGAGGGGATTTCTCCAACGGCTTCAGCCGCAAGGGCAGCGTCGAAAATCAGATCTGCCGTCTACCCGTCGAATGAATCCGTCTGCCAGGAGATTAAGAACCAGATCTCTATATCCCATATGATGCCGCCTGGAGTGGGGATGAGAAACAGAACAAACCCGAAAATGGAACAACTGCTCGGGAAGGGAGCGCTGCCACGAAGGGGGTGAGCGCGACAAAGGGGGTGAGCGCGACGGATCGGCGCGGGTGAAGGCCCGCTGGGACGAGGGCTTACGCGGGAGGACGGCGGACGCCGGGGTCGGGAGCCGAGTCACCGGGGAAGGGCGCTGGGCGGTGTGTCGCGTTTGAGGGAGGCCCGTCGGGAGGTGGAGCCACACCGGGAGGGAGAGGCAGGCGCCGCGATGCAGTAGGGGCGCTGCCTGGAGGGAGGGTCCGGCAGGAGGGTGAGCCACCGGGAGGGAGGGCCACCAGAAATGGCTATGGCAGTGGATAGAGAGGCGGGGCCGGGAGGTTGCCGGGAATCCGCAGAGGAGGGAGGGTTTGGGATAAAAATCCCTCTGATACCATGTAATTAGAGATCCCTCTTACCCTCAAGGTAAGGAGAGGGCCTGTATTTATAAAAAACTGTAAGTGGAAGTTACAAGGGAGGTTACAAAAGAAGTGGGGCTGGAAGTTACAAAGTTAGTGGGGCTGGAAGTTACCCATACTCCAACAAATATCATCACAACCCCAACACTTTTCCATCAATCGTTGTGCACAACAATTCTGGAGAATTCTTTCAAGGCCGAAAGAACTACTTCCTCCAAGAACGCTCTCAAGACCGAGAGAGATCCTCCTCCATCGGATCAAGGCGATCAAAGGTGGACATCGCAAGTGAAGGTTCTTCCGCGCTAGCACCCAGAGATCCCTTCGGCAACGTCCAGAGATACGTGGCACACGTGTGGATCACCGTTAGGGGAATCCTACACTTGGATTCTACGACGCAATGACGGATCACAAGATCGTGACCGGAGACATCAACGAAGAATAAATTCCACCAAGGTAATTCTTGTGAATTAATTAAATTAATTATAACCAACATATGATGATCCTATCTCTATGGTTCCGGGACTCCCTCTTTTGTTTTTTGTTCTTCGTTCTATTCCGAAGATCCGCGTTTTATATCGTGACGGATCTCGGTTTGAACGTTGTTTAACGCTAAAATAAAAGTTAGGCAATCCCACCAACACGCTTCCGCTGCGCCCGGAACCTACAACTTGTATCACATTGAACGGTCCAACCTTCTTGACAAATTTATCCAACAACTCAAACATCTTTGTCCCGCTCTTTACATAATAAGAAGCATCAACTGATTCAATAAATACCGATCCTTTTGAGCTATTAACCATTTGTCATGACTGAGCATCCTTTTCTTGCTCACTCCCTAAATTCCTTCAACAAAAAATTTGTATGTTCCAATTCCTTTTTAAGCAAAGGAACTCTTACCTCATGGAAGTTTGGAGGTTTCATACCAGGTCTGCATTGTCCAACTGCCTCAACAAATGCCAAAAAACTATCATAATTGACAGCATTGAAAGGAATTCCAGCATCATACATCCACCTTGCAAACAATTGGCAAGCATGATCTCTTTTCTCCTTCTTGTATGCATCCATGACAGTTATTTGTCTAACATTAAACAATTTTCTTTGTTGTACAACTTCCTCTGGACTTGGAGTGAAAAATGCATCTATAACTCTCTGTCTTGGATACATGATCATTATTGCTTCCTTTTTGAAAACTCGATCATTGTGACACACGACTATTGCTTGAAATAACTTTCCTTTTCTTTCCACCATCAAATATTGTACGTTCTAAACCTTGCACCTCTTCTTATATAAAATCATCATCAATTGCATACATCCTGATCCCGACTATATTCCTTTTTCCCTTCAAAGCCCTTCTATCTTTATCAAAAAAATTTATCTCCTCTCTCACATGTGGCAGACAATTTTGGCATGCGGTTGTGTTTCTATATCCACCTGTCAAATGTTGTTTGGCTCGTGTAATACCTCCCTTCGTTACTTTTCCACAAAATTTTCATATTACTGAATTTTTATCTTGAGGATCTGCTAACTTGCAATATTTCCAAGCAGGATCTTATTGCCTTGCTTTAGTCATTTTGAAATAAATCACAATTCATAAAATATTTGAAACAAACAATTAAATGTCTTAAACAATATACCTCAAAGAAAAAGAACAATAAAAAAAAAATTAAAAAAAAAACATAGCATCAAAAAAAAAGAAGGGAAGTGCCCTCCCAGAGTCCCTCCAATTGTGGGGCGGACACCAATAACTAAAAAAAACAGAAAACATAAATAAAAATGAATAAAAAATGGTACTTGGGTTCGATGGGGACTTGGGGTTCGTTGTGTGCGTGCGCCTGCCCTGGACGAGGAGGGGACGAGGAGGGCAGGGTCGTGGTCGGTCGGTCGGTCGGTCTCGGTCAGGAAGCAGGTGTCGAGGGAGATGACTCGCACAGCCGGACTTGGTCCAGAAGGGCTGGGTCACAGCTGTCGCAGGAAGAAGTTAGAGTTGCGCAGTAAAGGAGGTCGTGCACGAGGTACGTTTGAGGTGTTTTTAATCGGGATCGGGATATGAGTCTGCAAACACAGGCTAAAAAATTGCCAAAAAATAAAATAAAAAAACGCACAGTTTGGCGCAGTGGCGCGCGCCGCGCCACTGTGCGCTTTTCCATATGCGCAATGGCGATGCCATGGCGTGGCGGTCGGTTTCCTGCCGCGCGCCATTAATAACTATGACCCTCTCACTGGCTTGAAGAAACCACATTGCCTACCCATTGACAGAATATTAAACCAAGTGGAACTGAAGCATTAGAAGAAGATATCAATGACCCGCTCGAAGAAACCCATAGCTCTGAAGACCTTAATGATGTAACTCCATTCGAGGCGGTCGTAGGCCTTATCCATGTCCAGTTGAATCACAACATTAGAGCCCAACACCTTCCTATTAATCTCCCCAACCATCTCCTGGGCCAGCCCCACTGCACCTTGAATAGATCTCCCTTGGATAAAGGCATGTTGCTCCTCAGCAACCCACTTATGGATATGAGAAGCCACCCATTAATGAGCAAGGCCAGGATCCTGTATGCCACATTACACATACTAATGGGACGATACTGACCTAGGAAGAGGGCACTTTGACCTTCGGGATCAGCACCAAAGAGGTTGCACATGCCACCCTAGGGAGAGGACCACCTCGGAAGAAACCCTGAAATAGCCTCCATTGCATCCCATTTAATAATCGGTCACACACTGACATAAAAGGATGCTGGAAAAGCATCTGGACTAGGGGCATTATCTTTGTTAAGAGGCACAACAATATCCCAGACAACCTCTGGGCCGCTGGTATATGTTTCATCCTCCAGCCGGATATTTGGAGGTTGGTGACGCTGTTTCTCTTTGTGGCATGCATGAAAGAAGCGAGTATCCCGATCACCCTCCTTGAGCCATGTGTTCTGGGACCTTTCGCAGAGACTTCTTTGCAGCTCCAGCAGCTTCTTGTTATACTGGTGTTTAATATTCCCAAGAGAGCTGAAGGCATCATCATCCCAGGCCCTTCCAGAAGGGCTTCAATTCTCCCAATATCCTGTTCGATTGCCTCAAAACTAGAAAGGACTGAGGGAAGCCCATCTGCCCACACCGCCAGATCCTTGATGGAGCTTGTTGTGAAGCTTCATCCAATTACTTCCTTGAATCAGCTTATCCCACGAGGAACAAACTGTAGGAAGAAAACTTCTCTGAGAAGACCAGCCGTTTGAGTAGTAGAAACGTCTCTCCTCAGACAGCCTCGCCTTCAGATGAATCAAAAGAGGGGAATGGTCTGAGAGAGACCGAACCATATGGATCACCTCCGAATTGGGATATGAGGAAATGGCTTGAAGGTAACCAAAGCACCGGTCAAGCCTGCACCAAGTCTGCCTACTACCCCTCTGATTATTACGCTAGGTAAATCTGCTGCCTGAGAAACCTAGGTCCACAAGACCCTCTTGGGCATCGAAGGATGAGAAAACCAACCTATCCCCTGCTCGAGCCAAGACCACCTCCATTCTCAGACACATCCATAATTGTGTTAAAGTCACCCCCAACTATCCATGGATTATCCCCCGAGTTAAATGATTTAATGCCAAACGAGCCTAGCATCACATTTAGCATAAACAAACCAGCATAAGCAAACCTCATTACCTGAAGCCTTCCTAACTGAGACATGTTGATCCAAGGAAGCCAACTCCTCTATCTCCATGGATTGATTCCAGGAAACCCATATATGGGGAGGGATTCTCTGAGTTGCCATGAAGATAGTTCTTAAGGCCAATTCTCCTAGAAAAAACACCAATCGTGGAAGGGGGTCGTTTAAGATCCAAAACCCCTACAACAGACACCTTAAGACGAAACACCTCTTTAGAGAGAAAATCAGTCTTCACACGGGCTCCAAGACCGCGGGCATTCCAAATAATTAATGAGATCATTGGAAGGAGAGGCACCTGCCCCCATGCGACGAGCATCTCTTACTGATCTGGCTCCCACCAGCAGAAAAGGTACTGATTTGAGATCTGGTTCGAACTCCCGAGGGGGGAAACTTCTCACTGCAAGGGGACTGAGGCTTCCTCCTAGTCTGCCTGGCTGATTTTCCACTACTCAACACATTATCCCCCAAAGGAGGGGGGATCCTTCCTCATTGGACAGCGCAGAAAAACTGTTAGACCAGGCAAGCGGGGTAGAGGGAAGGTCAGAGGCTAGAAGGGGGGGGGGGGGGGGGGGGGGGATAGAAAGAGGGGGCTTAGGGCCAGGAGGAGGGCTGGCAGAACGGGGCCACGGGAGGAGGGGGAGCAAGGAGCAGACCCTTGCCTTTGAAAAGGGTATAAGGTGGCGGCAAAAGAGCAGTAAAGGGAGGGGGAGGGTGCGGGTATGGGATGATAGCCAGGCAGGGGGGGGGGGGTGCGGGTGGGGGGGCAGAAGGCAAGGGAGACAGTGCCGAAGGGGGAGAGTAGGGAGAAGGGGATGCAGGTGGGGCCGAAGGCAAGGGAACCAACACCGAAGGGGGAGGGCAGGGAGAAGGGGACGCAGGGGGGGTAGGGGGAGAGCCGGCAGGGGGGCGGACATCGACGAGCAACCAACCTCAAAACCACTGGAACCAGGCGCATGCTCAACCACAGGGTTGGGAGGGTGAGGAGGCGGGCGAGCTGAGGCCACCCGTCTGCATTCAGCCACACCATGCCCATGGAGATGGCACGAAGAACAAAAGAGACGAAGAACACCATGCCCATGGAGATAGCACGAAGAACAAAAGAGGGTAGCCGTAAGAAAAACCACTGATTGAAGCCAGTCTGACAAACAAAGTGATCCGGGGGAGGAGAGCTCAGGTGCATGGAAACACAGATCCGGGGAGAAGAGGTGTCCAGGAGCTGAAGAGTCCTCTCATCCGCACAAAGGGAGACTGGGAAGCTTCATCTAGATAGCCGAGAGGGGAGATTCCCGCCCCTTGTGAGCCACCATCGCCACAGAGATAACAAAAACTGACAGTGGTTGCACGATCGGGGGGCCCAGTCCCAAGCGCTGACAAAATCCTCCCGGGTCTCCATCACGATACTGAAGGAGAGACGGGAGAGCTTCAAAACCCTAGCAGGATGGGCAAGATTCCAGGACAACGCAGTATTCTGGAAGAAACCCAAAGGGGGTTTGTCACCCAAACTGAGCCACCAAATTCAACTTGAGAAGAGCCGAGGCATCTGCAAAAGATGAGGCCGGCACCGATAAAGTGGGAGTACCGCTGGAAGAGCTCGCGCCGGAGGAAGGAACCGATATCGCCGGGAACATCGAAAAGGGCAGGGGAGGGCGGAGGAGGACCTCTTTCAACAGCATTTTACGAGAGGGTCCCGGGGGATCCCGAAGAGGGCACGAGCCGGCCGCGCCATCCACAGAACCTTAAAAAAAAAACAAATAAAATGCACTATAAAAACAAAAACACAGAATAATAAAATGCTATTTAAAATACTATAAAAACTCAATAAATTACAAAAAAAAATAATAACAAATAAAAAACGTTGATATAAAAAAACATAAAAAACGTTGATATAAAAAAACATAAAAAACGTTGATACAAAACATAAACATATCAAAACCAAAAATTAGATATAAAAAACGTTGATATAAATTATTATTTAAAACATATGAATTTATAAAAAAAATATAACATTGAAATATATAAATTTCCTATAAATTGTTATTTTTAAAAATATATCAATTTTTTATTTCTTAAATATTATTGTAAACAACTATTAAACTTTGCAAGTTTAAAAAATATTTTTTATGAAAGAAATTAAAAATATATACTTAGATAAATGTAACAAAACATTAGTACATTTAAAAGTTAAATAAAAATATTGTTTTGAAATAATAAAATTTTCTCAAATAGAGAGAAACTCGTTATTTTATAAATGTATAACCATTTTTATGCTGTAATTTTTTAAAGGCATAAAAAAATATTTTATAATGGAACTAAAAATAAAAAATACCAATTTCAAGAAATAATCACATTTTTATTAAAAGGGAAATTTTTCAATGAAGAATTTCCATTATAAAAAACAAAAAAATAATAAAAAATAAAAGGCAAAAATGTAAATTAAATTTTAATGAATGTATTTATATTAAATGAAATTACATATAATATGTATTAAATTTTTTACATAAATTTTATAAAAATAATATAATTTACCATTTAAAAATATGTATAATACATGAATAAAAATGCAAATAAAATGTACATATTTAGGAAGTTCTGGTGGAGGTTCCAGTGGAAGTTCCAGTGAAGGTTCCAGTTGACGTTCCAGTGGATTTTCCAGTTCCATTGGAGGTTCCAGTGGAGGTTCCGATGGAGGTTTCAGGTTCGAGTGGAACTTTTAGTGGATGTTCCAGTGGAGGTTCCAGTGGAGATTCCAGTGGAATTTCCAATTGAAGTTTCAATAGATGTTCCACAATACAACAAAAGTATATATTTATAAAACTATAGAATATATTAATAAAAATTAAATTTTAATAAACATATTTATATTAAATGCAATTATATATAATATATGTAATATATTTTATTCAACATCTATACTAATAACAATTATAAATCTATTAAGAGGAAGTTCCAGTGGAGGTTCCAGTTCCAGTGGAGGTTACAGTGGAGGTTCCAGTGGAATTTCCACTTGAAGTTTTAATGGATGTTCCACAATACAACATAAATATATATTTATAAAACTATAGAATATATTAATAAAATTTAAATTTTAATAAACATATTTTTATTAAATGAAAATATATATAATATATGTAATATATTTTATTCAACATCTATACTAATAACAATTATAAATCTATTAAGTGGAGGTTCCAGTGGAGGTTCCGGTGGAGGTTCCAGTTCCAGTGGAGGTTCTAGTGGAGGTTCGAGTGGAGGTTCCGGTAAAGGTTTCAGGTTCTAGTGGAACTTATAGTGGATGTTCCAGTGGAGCTTCCAGTGGAAGTTCCAGTGCAGGTTCCAGTGGAGGTTCCAGCGGAAGTTCCAGTAGAGGTTTCAGTGGAATTTCCAATTGAAGTTTCAATGGATGTTCCACAATACAACAAAAGTATATATTTATAAAACTATAGAATATATTAATAAAAATTAAATTTTAATAAACATATTTATATTAAATGCAATTATATATAATATATGTAATATATTTTATTTAACATCTATACTAATAAAAATTATAAATCTATTAATAGGAAGTTCCAGTGGAGGTTCCAGTGGACGTTTAAGTGGAGGTTCCAGTAGACATTTCAGAGGAGGTTCCAGTGGATGTTTTGGAGGAGGTTCCAATGGACGTTCCAGTGGAGGTTCCAGTGGATTTTCCAGTGGAGGTTCCAATAGATGTTCCAGTGGAGGTTCTAGGTTTCAGTGGAAGTTCTAGTGAAAGTTCCAGTGTAGGTTCTAGTGGAGGTTTTAGTGGAGGTTCCAATGGAGGTTCCAGTGGACATTTTAGTGGACGTTCCAGTAGAGGTTTCAGTGGAGGTTCCAGTGAAGGTTCCAGTGGAATTTCCAAATGAACTTTCAATGGATGTTCCACAATACAACAAAAGTATATATTTATAAAACTATAGAATATATTAATAAAAATTAAATTTTAATAAACATATTTATATTAAATGTAATAATATATAATATATGTAGTATATTTTATTCAACATTTATACTAATAACAATTATAAATTTATTAAGAAGAAATTTCAGTGGAACTTAAACTGAAAATTCCAGTGAAAGTTCCTTTGGAATTCCAGTGTGAATTAGAAACTTACACTGATCTTCAATGAAAACTTTCACTAAAAAAATCAAACATACAAGTCAAAGAAATCCTTCATAAAAATTTTAATGATTCAACTATAAATTTTATAGCGAAGTTTTTTAAAAAACTATTTTTTTTAAAGATAAATTATTTTGTGTTTTTTAAATGGCATAAACCTTTTTTACACAAATATTTCCTTTCATTTACAATAATAATTATATTTACAATACAATAAACTCAATGTTCTTTCACGCATTAAAAAAATTGTACGACTTTAAAGATATCAAAGAAAATCTATTAATTTTCTCCTAAATGATTAAAAAGTATATCTTTATCATATATTTATTTTTAATTCTTTTTAAAAGATGTAACATAATTTTTTTAAACAGAAAAATACATTTCAATTACAAATATTATCGATTTTGAAATAAAATCAACTCATTAATATTTAAAATGTTTTAAAAAAATTTACTCACTTAAAAATATTAACAAAAATATATTCAGTTTACTCAAATAATCAAAAAATTGAACACATATTATTTAGTCATTTTTTAGTAAAGTGTAATAACTTTTTTATATAAGACAAATATAATTTCATTTAAATACATATTCGATTTTAAAACATATTAAAAATTTTATTATTTGTATAATATATAATATAATATTAAAAATTAGATAGAAGATATCTTGTTTATTGGAGAGAGGGAGAGCATTTACCGAGTGATTTTTTTCCCCAAGACCAATATACCCTTCACTCCATTCTCTTGCTCGATCGTGACATGTGGAAAAAATACTAGCTGTCATCATCTGAGCACCCCACTGGATGATCCATTGTTTGAAGGTATTGGAGACGATGCGGACCGCTTCAGAGATGGAGCAGGATGGGCGCCCCCACAATGGGTGGGCAAATTTGAATAGACGACGACACGTTCAGTGCGTTCTTCTGAGAAAAAGCGAGCAGATCCATTTTTTATTAGTCTCGCGACGTCTCAATCACCAAATAACACATCCAACTGTAATAATAGAAGAAGAAACATGTCAATAAAAGGGTAACCCACACCACTCCCCCACTAATTTTATGATTTCATTCCACAACATTGTACATCCTATAACTCTCATCCCTTTCATATCCATTTTCCATATACCATCATAGACATCATCAAAATGAAAATTCTTTAGTTCTCAACTCATGACAATGACTACATCACTACCTCATCATAATCAATCAATGTTCCACAACCATCACATCCACATAATTCCATCACCACTACATAAAGCAAAATAATTGGGTATCATGAACATGAGGTAAATCAACCTTATTACATCATCCTATCATGAAAGAACCCCCAAAAAACCACATCATCCACTCATCAATAATCTCCTTTACTGTGATATAACTTTAGGCCATGACAACCCATGCATAAAAATCTTTTTTAGAAGACAGTGTAAGGAAATTGGTGTAGGAAACCATCCATCCTCTCCAACCTAGTTTTTTTAAGAAAAAACATGGCACCCAAAACATTTGGGAATTCATGTAAATAGACGAATCAGGTTGGGAGTATATACAAATAACATGGAAAAAACAATTTATAATTGCTACACACAATACCAATGTATAGTTCTCTGAAACTAAACCACATAGACGCTAAACCCACCACCACACCATGATTGTACAATGACATCCCTACCATAACACTATCAACTAATCTATTCTCATATTCCAAGAACACAAAAACAAATCAATTCAATAGTTCCCACTTAACCACATCAATTACCAACCATCTCTTCATTTTTCCATCTTTCCATATTCAAATTTAAACCTTATTATTCTTTTTACCATTCTGTGCATTTATTCATTTTCATCCTCAAACCATTTACTACTACCCATGTTATTTTAATTAGGTCTTACCATTTTCAAGAATACTTTAACCACCAAGAAAATATGATGCCAACACATGACACCAATATCCATTCCCTTACCAACTCCATGATCTCAAATAACACATCATAACCATAGCTCTGATCACTAAATAACCACATTTCACATCACCCCACAATGAATCTCATGGAATCCAACCATCTCTTCACTTCCCAACACATTCCTCCTTGAACCTAGTTACCATCGCCACTTTAAAAGCCAAAGGGTCCCCACATATCATGCAAAACAATTCAGTGAGCACATCAACACATGAAAGAATCTTATATATTCTACAACATCATAGTTCAAATTAAAAAAATTATTTCGTCACACGACTTCATTATTTATCACGGGTATTCTAACAAAAATATATCTTTCAATGGAAAAATAATCAATAATCCATTAATATTTTCTCAATGTTTTATTCGGGTTGAGATCCAAAAATAAACATAACAAGGGTTTATAATCATAACAACTACAACACGAAAAAGGCTCCCAACAACTGTGATTTTTAGTAACATTAGAAAACGATCATAATACCACTAACAATAACCTCGATAATAGTAAACACATGATAATACTCCCATTTCCATTAAATTTATTATATCTAATTAACTATATTAATTATGTTATCACTCACCATCCACCCAAAGGGAAACAAAATTATTTTGATATCACATATGCATAGAATAAGAGAGAGAACATAGATCCCTTCCTTGATTGTGTCTTCAAATAGAACTATGATCACAATGGAAGAACCATGGGAACATACCCAAAGATATGAAACCTACCCACATCAATCCATGCTAAACCAAATGAATAAATCATCCTAAAAATAGAGGGGATCACCACAACGAAGATCTGAACAAAAAGGGAAGAACGAAAGAGGCAAGGGGAGAATATGGTAACTTTATTAATGGGAACTCTCTTATCCATGATACAAGAGGTTAGGATCCTCAACAGATATGGTCAAAGGGAGACAATGAGGACTAGAGCTGGACAAATCATAGAGGGGAATGAAGGGAGTTGATACAAAGGAGTCTAGACCGTCTATAGTGGAACCCCGAATGGCCTCACTATGTCATAGAATTATATCACTATGCCATGGTCCCCCTAAATCAAAGTAGAACTAAATCTCCCATTACCGTTTCACCCTTTGAAAAATATTTTAAAAATGGATTTTACCATCACCATGACCATAACCACTATGTAGTCTAAGCCATGTTGGCACCTCTTACACCCACCATGAATATAAACTATGAATAAACATAAAATTCTTGTACATTTCCTCCTAACCATGTTTTGGAACATATCATGGTGAGATATAGGTTCTGGTTTTATATAACACCCCCAAGACTCCATTCTTAGCTCTATACCATTTAGCGGGCATTTCCAAGCCACCTGTGTCACACATGAAACCTCCTGAGTACCACACCCAACACCAAATTCATCCTGTCCATTTCTCTCACCATGGAACATCTTATCCCTACAAGTCCATCCCGACAAGTAACCTCCAAGAATCCAAGGAGAAAATACCTAGCACCCTGCCTACCACCAGGGCCTGCTAATCCTTGAATAGCTTGAATACTTCTATATCCTTAGGGACACTTCCAATCTCATTCTTGGAACAACAATTCCCTAGAAAAATGTAAATGGAGAGTCTTTAGGAACCTAAACCCCCAATCATTAACTTTTGGTTGGGTGAAATTTTAGTGATGAAACATTGGCCAAGGAGTCTTTAGGTGATTATAACTTATTGGACTAAGTTATTTTAAATTATTTTTTGGGAAATGTGAATGAGATAAGGGATCGAAATCTAATTATGCATGGTTGAGGCATTGACATGTTTGGATAATTATGGAAACTCTTATAGATTGGTAATTGATCCCTATGATATTAAACTATATACCAATTTATGAATAATTATTCTCTCCTACATGAGAATTAACATTCAGGTAAAATGGATAGGGATAAAAAGTGACCTTAGTTAAGAAATATAGTGGCATGGAGCCTCTTAGAGATAGGGTGAGGGGTTAATTGAACATTGATTATATTGGAATCACCAGAAAACTATGCCTCTGGGGGAGTGAGTTTGATAGTTTATTTTATAAGAGGCTAAGGGTAAGTCTTGAGGAGAGGATGAGTTATGAGTAACCTAGGATGGATATTCTTGTACTAGTAATCTAGACACGAGGGGCTCATTCCTAGGAACAATGTTCAGACAACCATATATCTCACGAATGGTTGTTAATACACTATTGAGATTGGATTAGATCCTTGAGGGTGTTATTAGTAGAATAATTACTTTGTGGCTTGTTATAGCATGACATGGAGGGTTTCATCTAGTTGATGGGATTAAGAGAACTTCTAAGGGAGACACAATATAGAACCTATGTATGAGTAATAGGAATTTTGATGATGACTTAGTATCACATTTCTAAGCAGACTTGATGGGATGGGTGTCACCCGAGCAGTGGAAATAAATGTTGGGATGTTGGTGTGGGTATTAGAAGAGGTATTGGGTCTGGCCTCTTATGGAAAGAGTTAGGTATGGACTATGAACTAAGGGATCACCATAGGGTGATAGGTTCAGTTTAGTATCGAGTAGTAGAGACCATGTTGAGTATGAGGATATTAGTGGATTCCATTATGGAAGAGAGAAATATGTTAATGGTTTTGGTATATTTTTCCATATGTGATGGGGTTTGGATAAAAAAGTTTGACTAGAGGTTGGGTTTTCTGGAGGTGTATCAATAGTAGTGGGGTTGAGTCACATATGACTAGGGAACATGTAGTGAGTCAGGATATGTGATGATTTGGATGTTTGAAATGCTAGATAAGAGCTATGTTAGGGGATATGATGTTCTTTTGGTTGTATTTATCCAAGTTATAGGTATATTGGTTATGGTGACATGGGACTCTAGAAAGTAGGTGGATGAGTTACACCGTCTTGGTGCTCATCTCCCAAGACGAGTTACTCCTGCCACCAATGCTATAACCATATGAGATTTAAAGATGACATATGGAATTTATCATCTATGGTTAGAATAGAAGAGATTCTGGGATTCCATATGAAATGTTCCACATATGGTTATATCAATTGAGTGAACAAGATTACATAGAGATTTTAACATATATAAATAGACTGACAGAGAGTCTAGGATACTATTTGACATTTTTTATGAGGGCCACACTAAATGAGATTCTTTTATTCCATATAAAATTTTATTTATATAGCCAGTTTGATAGGGATTCTAGGATTCTATTTGATTTTTTTCACCTATGGCTAGACGAGATGAGATCCTCAGAATACTTATAACTTTTATCATATATGTTCTGACTAAAAAAGAGTATGAGACTCCATATGAACTTTTATGACCATGGTTAGACCCTTAGAGAATCAAGATTACCTATTTAACCTTTGATAACATCTATTGTTAGACAAAAATTGTTTGGGATTCAATAATACATCCTTCAATTCATGGATATGCACTGGAAATAATTCACTAGTGGTGAATAAATAAGGAATCATCAGTTTTCATGGTGGCTTGGTTTTCACAAGATGATCTCACACACAATATTATGTGCATGTTTTTTCTATTATGTGATTTTCTCAATTATAAACATGTATATGATGGAATATATTAAGGGAGCCTAGTGAGACCCTACCGAGATATATTTATCAGACCCTATATAGGAACCATAGTGTTTATACATACCTTATGTTTCACATTCAGTTAAAAAATTACATAGTGGATCAAGAAAAAGTTGATCAATAAGGAATAGAGACTAGGGTGTGGTGAGTCTTAGGGTTAATAGATGAGCCTCATTTTTAATTTATTTTATTATTCTATTTTTATGTATGTGGTTGGCCAAGTGGGTGATCAACTGAGATATATGGTCATATGCGTTTAATTTACATTTTTGATATCATGAATGTGTTATTAATTTATACATACAATGATTATCTAATTTGAATTATGCTGTATTATTTTATTATTTTTATTAGTGCTAATATCGATAGTGTAGTCTCCCTAATGTTATCGTATACTCTAACCACCAGCTATTAACCTTTGGCACTCTGGGAGGTGCAATATAACATTTTACTAGATCTATTCCATTTTTAGAAGCACTTTCTAATTTTTTTTCATGGTACACATGATCAAACACATAACATATTATGTCATGGTTAGTGGTCTTATAAAAAATCAGGTGGATGTATCTCATTGATTGTTAATATAGATCTCAATTGAAAATATAAATAATGAAGGGGTCTTTTATGAAGGTATGTAGTAATTAATGTCAATCATATCTTAGTGATATTGAATCAAAATTAAATAATACATATAAAACTAATAATGGTCTAGTTAGAGAGGGAAAGCCAATTAACATAGATATTGTGTAATGTATTCAACTTCATTGATAAGTTTTGTTCAGAAATACATAAATTATTTCACTGATGAAGTAGTTATTTTTTCTATCATAGGGTTGGACATATAAGTACCCTTTTATTCATGGAAAAGTTATCCTATGACACACATGATTCTACCTTACTGGATACCCATTACTATGTAAAAATTAGACATGCCACATGATACTGATTATTTGGCCTAAATATATCATTTTAACTCATTTCATGACCAAACGTTAAATTTTTTTTAATTATAAAAGTCTGAAAGGATTGAAATAAGAATGAAAGATGATAAAAAATAAAGAAAGAATAGAGAAAAAGATAAATGAATAGTGAGACCTAAAGAGGGTGAATGTATGGGACGAAAAAGTGTGTCCCCTATTATGATGTTCACACACTCTACTGGAAGGGATCAAAGGCTAGAGAAGCAAATATAACTCACATCTTGAGAATCTAGAGAAGCGAGATAAACTGACTCTACTACCTTAGTTTATTAGACACCCCATCCATATTATCTTATATTTTATTGGTTATAAACCACAATCAACATTATCTTAAGAATTGATCCATAGATAGAAAGATCTATAGTAACTCCGGGTTTCATCTACACAAACTATGAATGATCTTCCCCTACAAGTGTACAAGATCTGGTCCACTCATGTGCAAAATCATATCTATTCGTCAGGTCTTCTTTAGAACACGGATGTTTGGATTACTCTTTCATATATTTACATGATAAAAATAATCTCAAGTCACTATATACTCAAAAATAAAAAACTTTTCCTATAAAGAGATTCTGGATGCAATCACTTATCTCTCCTCAATATAGCGGTGTATCTATTTCCTCTGTATTCTTTAATTATAACAACCTATATTCTTCACAAAATCATGATTATTTCATGGAATTATCAATTGTATGCTTTTTGAAACAACTTTCAAATATACACTTTATATTTCTTATGAACATCATAAGATCACCCCATAACATATATGTCTCATAATATACTATTTATTTACTTATCGTTTTATTTGTATATTGATGCTTCATAATCAATTTTATTTTTATAAATTATTATTCATGTAATAGGTAGTACATATATTTTTCTTTATGAAATTATAGTAAAATCTAATTCTCATATCACTTAATTCTCATAGCACTTAAATTTACATAACACATCATCTTCATAGTACTTAATTTCACATAACACATCAATGAAAATGAATTTATATTCCTATACTTTTATCCTTCAAGAAAAGTATAACTTAATTTACACGATTCAACTATATAAAATAAGAACTTCCTCTTTTGAAAATAAGTTCTCTAGAATTCATAATCACACCTTATATGAGAGTTAAATAAGTTTTTATAGGCTACTGTGCATAGGGTTAATAGATGATAATACCTTAAAATATGGATAACCAATCGATAACATGAAAAAATGATATTAATATTGCCTCCCTTTTTAAATGACATGGAAACATGAAAAAACACCATAAAATATATATTTACGTACTCAAACTTATCCTTCATAGTGATATCACCACATAATATTCTCACATGGAATTATACAGACTCATCTTAACATATTGCATGCGTGCATTGGAAATTGAATGTATTACTTGATATTTACAATAAAAAAATTTCAACAATTCATTGTTAATGAATCTTATTTTAAGAAAATTGAAATGTTCAATCACATAACAACTTAATTCACATGGAATTTCACAAGCTAAAATTCAAAAAACATCAGACCATGGTATGTGAAATTTTGTACATATATGAATTCAAATATTTCTTTTATCTTATAATGTTCATTCGTGTATTATTTTATTGCATATATAGTGTATATAGAAACTATAAATCATTCTTAGAAGAGGTTAATTTTTAGAAGAAGCACTTGTATTCAAGATGTTGATTGCGTGCATGTAGATTTATGGAATTTTTATCCTAATATCTCACCTTTGTAGGATTAACTTGATCATGAGGAGTCAAATTCATAAGGATGTTTGGACGTTGGGAGGTTTAAGATAAATTCACCTTTGAGATTGAAAGGTTATGATCATCTAGATTGAAAAAAGATGATATTTATATAATGTTTTTAGTTGAAGAATAGTCTTGTATAAAGAAACCGTCCCACATCATAATTCTTAATGGTTGGAATCTTCTTAATATGCAAATCCATTCACAATAACCTTTAACTCTGACACTAGGGTTGGCTTCCAGACACACTCACACCCACTATGATTCATGGATGGTTCCTATCTGTATAGGAACATTGGACCTCTTGTATGCATTTTAACCCATGCGTAAAAATCCACTTTCTTGTGTATAAACCTCACATTACCTCTAGTCAGTCTATGAAAGGGCTAGCCTTTGAGCCGAATGGTTGGGAAAATATTTGGAATTAGTAAAGATTTTGAAAAATACATATAAAAAGAGTTTTTCAAAAATTATATAAATCTACAAAATAAATAGTATATTATAACTTTGAAGCCATAAATTAAATACCATTTCAATATTATAAAGTCCACCTACTTTAAACCTAACTTAATTCCCTTATTCAAAAAATGTTTCTTCATCAAATAAAATAATTAATATTTTTCATAAAACTCAATATATATATATATATATTTATCAATGAACATTCTCCAATTTAATTTTGGCATGTTTTAAAAAATGTGAATTTTATAAAAATATTCAAAAATGATTTAGAAATAATTATTCTAGATTTGTAATGTTAATATTATAATTAGAGTAATTGTTATGTGTGACATCAAATGATGGTTTATCTTGAACATTACAGTAAAAAACACTTCATTCTAGTATTCTAAACATTCATTTTCCATAGACTATGGAAGTACCCTAAACAACATATGAACTTATATGGATTATTTATTAAATAATACATCCAATTGTTATACATGAATCCATAAAAACCCACAATGCATCATCATATCAATATTTAATCCTTCTTCAAAAATTGAATTTATGAAACATTGAAAAAAATAAAATATTTATTCTTCAAGGATTCACATGGGATGTTCACTTATTTTTGGAACCTCAATGTTTATTCATTGACTAACCCATTTTGATATCATTATGAAATAAAATATTTAATCATATTCTCATTTAATTTTTATGATTGAGATTTATTATTTTATGTATGGTGTGTATGATTATTAGTATATTATGATATGTCTGGTGGTCCTAGAATTATATAGACATCCAATTCAATGGTTAATGTCTTGTATCTCGTGAGACTATTATGCGTGATTATGATTCTATCTTTATTCAAATTCTATGGAAGGATCTTTGTACAAATTTGATATGCATAAACATGATTCCAACTTTGTTCACATTATTTGCATGTATATTTTTCTATAATGAAATCATGTTTAATTATAATTAATGTACCAAATTTGATGTCTAATTCAAATGAAATAATAATTATTATGATGATGATCCTAGGATTATGATATGATGATGATAATTATTCCCATCTAAGTACTTAAATTGACTCATATATCATATTTCTCTATAGTATTCCTCCACTTATAGGGCTATTGACTCACTCTTTCTTTGGTATATATCCCTATAATATTAAATTTATTAAGAGGATTATGAAATATAATAAGGGGGTTATAATAGAGGAATTAAATAATGTTTAATTATTTACATATATTCATGTTGCATCAACCAAATTTTCTTAAGAAACTAAACTTATTGATTTTTTTTAGTTGTATTATTTTTATGTTTATCTTAAAACTGATTTAATAATCACATATTAAAGATGATGGTCTACAGATTTGGTACCAAATATTGGTTTCTTAAACATGGGGAACAAGTTCTGTAATAGAAAACCTAGGGCAAACTTATGGATATCTTAAGTTAAAAATTTATTATTGATTTACTCACATGATAAAATTATTTATCCCTGATTTACTGAATTATGTTTTGTTTAAAAAATTTCTATTTTCTCAAAATGGTGGGAATCTAGAGCAAATAGGCTAATAACTAATATGGTGAAAAATGTAATGAGTTTTTGAATGATGCTACTAATGAAATGAGTGATGCATTTCAAAACATTATGAAGGTATTTTATGGGGTTTTAAGGCTTAAAAAAATACTATTCTAGTGTATCATAATAAATTAGAAACCTCAAATACCAAGGCAAACCATTAATGAAACAAAAAATAGGAAACATTAAATGAAGAACATTTTTATGTTACTTACATCAGAGATAAATATTGTATTGCTCTTTAATCATAGTTCTTGATGATGATAGCTGAGAGAAAACTAATGGAATCCCACCAATACAATTTATTAATAGGACAACATGAATTTCAAGGAGATGAGTTGTATTATACTAATTGACATAGTATGTTAGTACCTTCCATGACAAGGAAATAAGAAAGATACACATCTCATGAGATTTGGAATATGTATTTTAGGTTTTATCCCACCATATAGATTGTATAAGTCTTATAATAAAACAATTGGGGAAGCTTCACAAGTGACTATTTATTAACTGACATATAATGAGTCACATAAGTTATTCATGTAGTTAAAAACCATTTTGTAACCCTTGGGTAATATAATTGTCCCATGAATTACATCTTATAAAACATTAATTATAAATGATATGTATATTTAAATAATTCCCAAATGTTTACTATTGATGTTAAATAACCTTACTAATCATCTGATAAGATAATTATTTTACATTATGAATAAAATCACTATGATATTCCCAGAATATGTGCTATGATAGACCATGGAAACTTCTATATGATATCATAATATTTTAGGATATAATATATCCTAATAGCATAAATCATATAACATGAGTATATGGATTTAAGGAATATCTCTAGTAATCTCCCACATGACCAAAAGATTAATTGTAACACCCTCATATTTTTTAATGTATTTTATTTTAATGAAATACTATGTTTGATATCCTATACTCACTAATAGAAAAATTACCTATACCAATGGTTTGGAACTGTTGGTATAAGTCTCCAAACTGTTGGTATAGTCTATACCAACAGTTTGGGAAGTCATTGTGTGATTTGGCATGGGGATAGACCTATCCCGATGGCTTGGGGAAAACCATTAGGAAAAGTCTTTACCAAACGGTTTTCCCCAAACCGTTGGGATATGTTAATTTTAAAAAAAGTCTCAACCTCTTGGTTAAATATCAAAGACTTTACCACTATCCTATAATTACCTTTGTGAATATATTTGGATAAATTTATATATGTATATTTATATTTAATTTATATAATGATTTATTTTACGATATTTGGAAAAAGAATTCATAAAAAAATAATGATACCTATCCCATCAGTTCTCCAAACCAATGGGATGTGTCTATACCAACGGTTTTGAGAACTGTTGGGGTAGATACACACCCTTTACCAATGGTTTTCCAAAACTGTTGGGAAAAGTGGCATCAAAGAGGGATTTTCCCAACGTTTTGGAAAAACCATTGGAAAAATTGGTCTCAAATATAGATTTTCCCAATGGTTTGGCAAAACCATTGGGAAATCCTTACCCTTTCCCAACAGTTTTTCCAAACCATTGGGAAAAGAGGTCTCAAAGAGGGCTTTTCCCAACGGTTTGGAAAAACTGTTGGGAAAGCCATACCCTTTCCCAACATTTTTTCCAAACCATTGGGAAAAGTGGTCTTATAGAGGGATTTTCCCAACAGTTTGGAAAAACCGTTGGGAAAGCCATACGCTTTCCCAATGGTTTTTCCAAACCTTTGGGAAAAGTGGTCTTAAAGAGGGATTTTCCCAATGGTTTAGCAAAATTGTTCGGAAAAGTGGTCTCAAAGAGGCCTTTTCCCAACAGTTTGGAAAAACTGTTGGGAAAGAGGACCTATACCAATATTTTTTATAAACTATTGGTATAGATGCGTTGGTATAGGTAGGATTTCTAGTAGTGACTATATATAACACCGAACTTAAATGAACCATGATATACTATGAAAATATTATTATTTTAATATGTTTGTTCTAATAAATCTATTGGATTTTGGGGCATGAATAAGACTAACCATAATACGAAATGTATATAGAAAATCTAACCTAATACACATTTTTATAAATTAGGAAATAACTACTCTATTTTTATTGATAAGAATGAAATACAATATGATTAAGAACTATTAAGGTTTAAAAGGCTCATTTCTATTTAAAATCAGTTTTGTTTTATATTACATATTTACATTTAAAATCAAAATTTATAATTTTTATAAAATTATTTTAAAAAAAGATTTATTTTTTGGATTTATCAAAAAAAATTAGATTAGGTTTATTTTTTTTTATTTTTTTGAAATAGTTTATTTTTGGGTGAATATCGAAAAATACTGATTTGAAAAATAATGTCGCTTTTGTAAAATTATTAAGATATAATAATGAATTTAAAGTTAATGAAACCATTTTTATAGACCAAATATATATTTTATAGTTAGTATAATACATTTAAAAATATAATGTTGAACTTAGAAATATATGTTTGACATTTTGGAAACCTAAGTAATGTTTTTATTTAAATAAAAACTATTTTTGATACTTATATTTTAATCATGTTTTTTAAAGTTCCATTATATTTGGGTTTTTTATAGTAAAAACAAGCCTCATTTTTTAAAAATAATTTAATAAATTCAATGAGAATAAAAATTATACATGATTTTGGTACAAAATCTTTTCATATGCTTAAAAAGAACAATTTTCATATAATTGATTTTCATTACATTTGGAGAAATTATATTAAAATAATGTTTTACAACTTCTCAAAATATAATCACAAATAATAGATTCTATATTTGGTATTAAAATGTTATTTTTTAAAATGAGTTCCATTTCATTTTTTCATAATGAATAGTATCCACGGTAAAAGTTTACCATCTTGGTAAAAGGGTGAAATGGGTTAATCGAGATTAAACCTGTTGAATAATTTAACCAGTTATCTCATACAATTGAATTTATTTATTTTAATGAGAGTAATTAGAATAAAATTTTATATTATTTCAAAATATGTCAATTTGAGTCCATTTTCTTTTTATAATGGTCTATATTATTTTAAGTAAAGAATATATGAAAAATGTCACTCTATTTATTTAAATATATCAAATATATTTTAATAAGAATAAAAATATAAAATTAATGGTTAAAAACTTTCATTTTTATGAGAAACAAAATTTTCATGATAATAATTTATTTTTAAAACTTAGTAATGTTATAATTACCTATAATGCTTACACATCGTTGATGCAGCGCTTGTGTAGGCTTGTGAAAAATAAAATTAAACAGTATTTCAAAATTATTAATAAAGGGTTATGGATAATTTAAAGTATTTCATGTTTTTTTATTTATCTAGAAGAATGATATGTAATGATTTAAATATTAAAATTCTAACTCCATGCTAATATTGATGTTTTTAAGTCAAATTATGTGAATAGTTCGAAAAATGACTTTAAGGATATTTTTTGTTAAGAAATATTTAATTAATTATTTTAAGAATTCAAAAAATATTATATTTTATAAAGTGGATGTCAAATGGTCTGGAATATCAACCATTTTCCCATTATGATCCATACTACATTTTTGAAATACATTAATTAACATTCAATTCTATGTATCTTGCTATAACAGTAAGGGTTACAAGGGTTAAAATATGGGTTAACATAAGAGATAAGGTTTAAAATAACATAAAAAACTTGAATAAATCCCATTGGATTACTAGATTTAGAACTTAAAATTATAATATTTTTATCCATGAACATTAGAATCCAATTTACTTGACAAAGATATGTATCATATAATAATTTTTCAATTATTTGAAACTCTCCCACCAACCTCACTTATAAAAGTGAAACTCCTCTTCCCACTTATCCACACAACCTAAGCTACTTAGATCGACTAAGATAAGAAAAAACCACATACAAACCTTATTACCATTAAATATAATTACTTTTATTAACAAAACACCATCATAATAAGTCTTAATATGAAAACAAATAGAAGATACTTGAATAAGAGATAATTGTTTTTACTGATATATTTTGAGTTTCTTTCTTATGTAACCTCCTCAACATGATATATAACCATATTATCATGATAAGATCAGTATATATAATAGACTAAAATGTGATTTTTTTAATTTTCAAAACCATTTTATATGTTATTTCCATCTAATGAAAATTAAAATATCACTCATATATACATATAGACTACCGTCTCTAAGAAGCGATGTATTTTAATTTTCATAATCATGTATCATGGATGGTAATAATGATTGATTTAATGGATATATATAATTATGATGAAATAAATTTACTTTATGGGTAATTTTTTATCAACCTTTTTACCCTCCCATCCATTGAAAACTGATATCATCACTCATGCATATGTGTGGACTACCACCTCTACAATGTGATTTGATTGGTTTTTCATTTATGTTTTAAATGGATGGTTATAAGGACATATTTATTGAATATATATTATATATATGATATAATTATGATTATTTAAAGATTAATTTTTATTTACTTTTCCATTGTTCTATCCATCAAAAATAAAAACATCATTTATACTTGCGTGCGGACTACCACCTCCACAAAGTTATATAATTCATTTCTCAACACCACTTTATATGAATTATTATGAAAGTATATATAATGAAATAATATGATACATATGAAAAAAATTCATATTATAAAGATTATGAAACCATGAAGAAGGTTTAAGGACCAGAACCACTGAACCAAAACATGCACGAAAACAGAACAATTAACACCCAAAACAATGATTCTAATAAAGAATTATTAAGCGCGAAATATTTCATATTTTGACATGTCAACAATATTATTCACAGAACCTATTTCGTGGATATAAATCTTGGAAGGGAACTGATTTTAGGTCCTTAACATGATGAGTGGCCCTGTTTATTTTTATAAATGATATAGATACTATTATTTTACAAGTTTATGCTTCTGAAAAATTATTAGGTTATATTATCAGGATTTCTTCTTATGGTTCATTATTGATTATTTATAATTCTATATTTTTATGAGTCACCAATTTTGTTTAGATAATTGTAACATACCTACCCGACTTACTATTGAACCGGTAGCCAGATCGATCGCCACATGACCTCATGCGTTCCTCCCCATACGCCAGAGGATACCGACTAGCAGTGAGGGTGTAAGGATAGTCAGTGGGGAGACTATACCCTCATATTATATTTTTCATAGTTGTATGACAATATATAAATAGATGACAACATCGGAAGTAGTATAAAGCAATAATTAATGCAGTGGAAGTCAATTGTAATATAAACTCAATAAATAAAATGTTCAATGTCATTTTATACAATGTATGCATGTCATGGTGATATATATATGAAATTAGTAAACAAAGCAGCATGATTTACATCTCAGTATAGAAAAAAATGAAAATGTTTAAAGCCCCAAGGGTGATCTCCATGAGTATCCCAAGCTCTATCTCGGTCCTTTTCTCCTAACTTCTAGGTACAAGCAAACAACAATAAGCAATTTCCAATGTCCTATAAACCAGTAGAGTCTACTCGGGTACCCCAGTGAAATGGTGGCCCGAATAGGGTGTGAGATATAAATCTCAGTAGGCCGAGACTATCGGTGACTAGTTCAATCTAGACAATGCAATAAAATTAAACAACATGCAAGTATATCGAAGTAATAACACAATTTAATAAATAAACAACAACCATCCAGGTTCCAAAGGGACACCAGACAGTGACACCTGCTTCAGATCATAGCCGTAATAAGAGTCTGAACATGAACAATATATATATATATATAATGTATAAATCATTATTTATCACATTATTTAATATTCTTTGTTTTACCACAAAAAAGAATGAGCATGTTACCATTATTATATTTCACCCATTTGAATGGCGTTATCATTCCATAACTCACACACACATGAATGTCCAAGTTATCATTCCATGCTCACGCACCCACGAATATCCATGTTACCATTCAATACTCACGCACCCATTAATTTCTATGTTACCATCCCATACTCACACACCCATGAATGTCCATGTTACCATTCCATACTCACACACCCATGAATTTCCATGTTTCCATTCCATACTCACGTACCACAAATGTCCATGTTACCATTCCATACTCACGCACCCATGAATGTCCATGTTACCATTCTATACTCACCCACCCATGAATCTCCATGTTACCATTCCATACTCACACACCCATGGATGTCCATGTTACCATTCCATATTCACATACCAAGAATGTCCATGTTACCATTCCATACTCATGCACCCATGAATGTCCATGTTACCATTCCATACTCATGCACCCATGAATGTCCATGTTACCATTCAACGATTCATAATATAATTAATTCATTAATTAATTATCATCATCAATCTCATTACTAATTCAACAATTAGTTAAACATAACAAGTCATTTAGTTAACTCAAAAATTCACTTATCACAACAATTAGTCTAGTTAATTTGAAAATTAACTAGTCACAAGGAAACCATGTCAATACCACATAATTAATTTATAAATTAATTATCTTCAGGCAACCATCTCTATAACACATAATTAATTAAAAAAATTAATTATCTTAGCTTAACCCCAAATAAAAATCTCATAATTTATCCCCCGATTAATTATCTATATTAAAATATCATAACACATAATTAATTAAAAATTAATCATCTAAACTTAACCAATTTAATATCTCATAATTAATATTCTGATTAATTATAATCTCATAACACATAATTAATTCATAATTAATTATCTCAACTTAACCAATTTAATATATTATAATTAATCCCTAGATAATTATTATCTCAAAGCACATATTTAATTCATAATTAATTATCTCATCTTAACCAATTTAATATCTCATAATTAATCCCATGATAATTATTACCTCAAAGAACATAATTAATTCATAATTAATTATATAATCTTAACCAATTTAATATCTCATAATTAATCCCATAAGTAATTATCTCAATATCAACCTCAAATAATATAATTAATTCATAATTAATTATCTTATCCCACCAATAAACAAGTTATTCAAACATTGTAGTCAACTTTATTAAAAGTAGTAAATCCACAAAACTGTATTTTTTTAATTAGGCAAAGTTGAGAACCCTACCACAACAATTTTGGCTAAGACAATGCTTCCTAACTCAAACCGAGACCCACTCATGCATACACACTTCCACATTAATGCACACATGTACTTGGAATTGATCGCAACACCTAAAAACAACAAATGACACTCACAATTAGTGCAGTGGGGACCAATACACACAAAAAATAATCAACCGCAACCCAATTACACCATAATCACCTAATAAAATGGGCGATAAACCATTTATTGGGCATATAGCCTAACCCAAATATGACGATGGTGAACTAAATCAAGACAAGCCGCTTCACCTTCAGCAGCGGTTGTCAGAAAACAGACCAACGGGTCCCGAGACATTATCCACACCACCTAGAATCAGAAGAAACAAAGAAACCTAATCAATCATGGACCTTTAGGTTTCGGCCTAATAGAGACTGGGAAAAGGAGAGCTGAGATGGCCAATGAAAATAATGAAATATGCAGAGAATGACTTACCATGATGAGATAGACTACTTCCGTGAAGAGACTAGGATAAACTGACACACAGAGATGGAGCAAGGATAAATGAGTGGTGTGCCACCCATGGGAGAGCTGAGAGGGGGAGGGGTCATGCCTTACCTTTTTTGTGTGCCTCTTCCTCTTGTTTTCTTTATAAATAAATTAAATTCTTTATTTTATTATAAGAATTAGTAAAATAATAATAATAACTATTATCTTATTATTATTACCCATTAATATCACACATCTTTGATGAACCCCAACTCCCCAATTACACATCATTTAATTAAATTCTTCTCCAATGAATTTAATTAAATAAATTCTCCAACACATCATTATTTAATTAAATTATCTCAACACAATTTAATTAAATAAAACCCTCATTTTTCATCAAATAATTAAATTAATCTTAACCTTGAATTTAATTAGATAAAACTCCAACTCCACATTTAACATATCATTTAATTAAATTCATTTCCAACTGAATTTAATTAAATAAAATTTTCAACACATTATTATTTAATTAAATTCTCTTAACATAATTTAATTAAATAAAACCCCCATTTTCATCAAATAATTAAATTCATCTTAACCTTGAATTTAATTAGATAAAACCCCAACTCCACATTTAATAAACCATTTAATTAAATTCATTTCCAACCGAATTTAATTAAATAAATTTTCCAACACGTTATTATTTAAATAAATTATCTCAAAATAATTTAATTAAAAAAGCCCTTGACACCTCATTAATAATAATTTAATTAAGTTCATTCCAACTGAATTTAATTAAATAATTTATCCAATTCATGTTATTTAATTAAATTCTATGAACACAATTTAATTAAATTAAAAACACCAAATCATCAACATTATTTAATTAAATTATCTCAACCTCATATTATTTAAATAATAACCTCATTTCATAATGACTAATTAAATTATTCTTAACCTTGAATTTAATTAAATAAAACCACCATTTCACATTAATTAAATAAATTCCTCTTTACCTTGAATTTAAATAAATGAAACCTCAACTCCTCATTTACACATAATTTAATATTATAATTTAATATTAACCTTCTTTGATAACACCCAACTCCTCATTTACATGTCTTTTAAATAAATTCCTCACATCTCAATTTAATTAAATACAGACTCCAACTCAACATCATTTAAAATAAATTTAATTCTTTTCATCTCAATTTAATTAAATAACTTCTCTATCTCAATGTCACTTAATTAAATAATCTAAAAATTAATTTAATTAAATGAAACCCCTAACAAATCATTTAATTAAATTCCTTTCAACAATGAATTTAATTAAATTAATTTAACCTGAAACTCAAAACTAAGTAAGTTACACGGTCTAACTCACATGGAATGACAGATCGTGCAAAGACCATGAACCCACTACTAGATACCTGGAGTATCCTATATAGATGATCCACATGGTTTGACTAACCATGCACAACCCATGTGAACTCCTCTGTCTTTCCTTTTTTAAAAATGAGTTTTTGGGTCCAGTGCTCCTGAAACCTATTGAGCCACCCGGAAAACCCCTAGAGCCTTTACTCAAGCCCGATATCAACACTTAAAATGAACCCAACTCGCGAAACTCCATCCCAAAGAATGGTTTTAAAACCGACCCGATCATTAAAATAAAAGTTCAAAAAATCATATTTTAACCCGGTTCAAAAACACAGGTCTTTTCAATCTACCCACCTTAAAAACTTCCCATCTCCGAGAAGCCATAAAAAGCTACTAAAATACCGTTTAACCCATCAAGGTCTAGAAGTACCTTTTAAATGACCGCATTGCGTTCCCAAACACCCAATGCACCTTTAAACATTTTAGATCGTTAAACCAGTGACGTTCCTTTAAAATGATTTCAACACCAACTAAAAGTAATAAAAGGTCCTTACTTGACTTCGAGTGACCTCTCCAAGTCAATCCATCGCAAGGATACATTAAAACTATCATTCCCTAGCATGAATAAAAAAGTAACCCAAAGAATCACGCATCCCACATACAACCTAGATAATAACCACTTATCACACCCAACAAATTTTAAAAATTTAGAATTATGCATGATCGAAAATGTCTTAGTACCTATAAGATGAGGTCAAGACAGGGGACATGCTTGTCTTATTCAGAAGAGCACACTAAGAGTAATCCCAAGCAACCAAAAGATCAGTCGAACTATCACCGGTCAACTCCTTACAAGAAGATTGGATTCACCTGCCGACGTGTCACCAACCAAAACCCGATGCCTAAAACTCCCAAGGCATCGGTGTTCTTTCAAAGTTCACCACTAAAACTCTTTGAAAAAAAAAACTAACTGAGTTTCCAAAGATTTGTGCACACCTCCAACCTTATCAAAGTCATGCTTCTAAGCAAGCTCCGACATGTAAACTAGAAACGATGAGACACTACCAACCTTAGGAGTGTCCATGTCATCAAAAGGAAAGACCATTTTCTCAAAATATCACTAGTTTAGAAACATATTAAATGTACATGTGAAATTTCTTGAACCACGATCACCACGTAAACATATAGAACAAAATTCAAAATTTAAACCGATCGGTGTGTCAAAACACCTGAGTCCCAAAATTCCTCTTGAGCAGTGGAATGAACTTACCATAACACCCCAAACACTCTACTCCGCAGTTAACCTAAGGAAGTATTTAACGAACGACCATTCTCGAGGCATGTATAACCTACTGAACCAAGCATTCCCCAATTCTTATTCCCATATCAAGTGTCAAGATACAATGACTACCCATCCAAAAAAGGGTGTCTTTTTTTAAAACAAAAAAGTCCAACTAGGAACAACGACACCCAAATGGTACCAACGTCAAGAAGATCACATAAAAAAAGAATACATCTCATCTATAAGGGTGCTACCTACCACATGCTAGTCCCTTATGAAGCATAATCATCAAACCTATCTCTTGGTCACAAAAAACAAAATTCACTAGGCTTCAAAGCCTCTCTTTATTTTATCCATTTCATTAATTCATTTCAACCTTTTAAACATTTGAATGAAATTTTAACAAACCCACATGTACTATTTTACAACAAGGTACTTGGTTTTAAATCAACGCCCCATGGGGGAAACATGAAATCTATAACAAAATTCCTCTTTAAACATTTAACATTTAGTTTTATTTAATTTTAAACATGCCATTTAGCATCTAAATTACTTTTAATTAGAAGATGACCTCTGAGGGTCTCATTTATTTAATATAGATTCTTCAAAAAGAAACCCCACAAGTGATATGAGTGACCATATACCAATCCATAAATCACCCATACACTTTATAGGTGGCATTTGGATCCCATTTAATCAATTAAATTTTAATTTAACATTTTAACTTTAGCAGTCACTTACACATGAACACATCTCTAGCATGTAATCACAAGAAGTAACACAAAATAATTATATAACACAAAATCTTGATATAACAACAATGCATGTTAATTTCAAAGGTAGCGTGACATATAATCACCCAATCATGTTAAATTTATCACCGAAACTTGCTATCTAAAGAGGTATGCTAAAGTAGATCAAAACATGGCCTTCCACCCAAGGCACACAATCAAAATTAGTAGGCATACTACTAATGCAACTACATATCATGTTATATGTATGGAATGTGAATATCTAAGTACCTAATATGATGCATGTAATGAAACTTCCATTCCATATCAGGCTAAAGAAAATTTCCAAAATTCTCAAAATCAATAAGCAGTGGAAATTACATCAGTCACTCAAGGTGAAATCATATCAAATGTAACCTCAAATAACATAATCATCAATTTACATCCCTAGACACTTGGTCATTCCCCGTACATGGGGTGATCAGTCCCAGGCACGACTATTAAATGAGTACTGACACTTTCCTAGTCTCCTGTCTTCCAAACCAAAATAGAAAGAAAAAGGAAAAAGAAAGAAACTTGAACCTTTGATACCACTTTGTAACATCCAGACCTAGATTACCATCATACCGGTAGCCAGACCGATCACCACATGACCTCAATCACGTCTTCCTATATGACAGAGGCTACTGACTAGCAGTAAGGGTGTAAGGATAGTTAGTGGGGAGACTATAATCTCATATTGGATTTTCCATAACAGTATAATAATATATAAATAGATGACAATAGTGGAATCAATATAAAGAAATAGCTAATGCAGTATAAGTCAATTGTAATATCAACTCAAAAAAGAAAATGGCCAATGCCAGTTTATACAATGTATGCATGTCATGGTGGTATATATCTGAAAGCAGTAAATAAATCAGCATGCTTTTCATTTCAGTATAGAAAAAAAATGAAAAGGACCAAATCCCCAAGGGAGATCTCCATGAGCATCCTGAGCTTCCGCTCGATCCTTTTCTTCTTACTCCCAGGTACAAGTAAACAAAAAAAAGCAATGTTCAAGGTCCTGTAAACAAGTAGAGTCTAATAGGGTACCCTAGTGCAATAGCAGCCCAAATAGGGCGTGAGATATAAATCTCAGTAGGTCTGGACCACTAATGTCTTACTCAATCTAGACAATGAAATAAAATAAAATAGCGTGAAAGTATATAGAAGAAATAACAAAATTTAATAAATAACCAACAACCCATCCAGGTTCCAAAGGGACACCTAACGACGATACCTGCTTCGGATCATAATGAGAATAAGACTATGATCAGGAACAATATATATATAAATAATGTATAAAGAACTATTTATAAAATTATTTAATATTCTTTGTTTATCCACACAAAATAATGACCATGTTGCCATTCTTATATTTCACCTATTTGGATGATGTTATCATTCTATAACTCACACACACTTGAATGTCCAAGTTATCATTTTGTGCTCATGTACCCATGAATTTCCATGTTACCATTCCATACTCTCGCACCCATGAATGTCCATGTTACCATTCCATACTTACACACCCATGAATTTCCATGTTATCATTCTATACTCACCCACCCATGAATGTCCATGTTACCATTCCATACTCACACACCCAAGAATGTCCATGTTACCATTCCATACTCACGCACCACAAATATCCATGTTACCATTCCATACTCACATAGCCATGAATGTACATGTTACTATTCCATACTCACACACCCATGAATGTCCATGTTACCATTCTATACTTACAGACCCATGAATGTCCATGTTACCATTCTATACTCACGCACCCATGAATTTTCATGTTACCATTCCATACTCACACACCACTAATGTCCATGTTAGCATTCCATTATCACACACCCATGAATTTCCATGTTAAAATTCCATGGTAAGATGGTTCAGGATGTTACATGGCATGAAGAACCCCTCCCTGTATGCCAGAGGCTACTGATTAGCAGTGAGGGTGTAAGGATAATAAGTGGGGAGACTATATCCTCATATCAGATTCTTCATAGCATTATAACAATATATAAATAGTTGACAACAAAAAAAGCAGTATAAATCAATAACTAATGTAGTGGAAGTCAATTGTAATATAAACTCAATAAAGAAAATAGACAACACTAGTTTATACAATGTATGCATGTTATGATGGTATATATCTGAAAGTAGTAAACAAATCAACATTCTTTATATCTCAGTACAAAAAAAAAATGAAAAGTATGAAATCCCCAAGGGAGATATCCATGAGCATACCAAGCTCCCACTCAGTCCTTTGCTCCTAAATCCTAAGTACAAGAAAACAACAACAATTAATGTCCAAGGTTTTGTAAACAAGTAGAGTCAACTTTGGTACCCCAGTTCAATGACAGCACGAATAGGGTGTGAGATATAAATCTTAGTAGGTCGGGACCACCTGTTTCTAGATCAATATAGACAATGAAATAAAATTAAATAGTGTGCAAGTATATCAAAGAAATAATAGGATTTAATAAATAACCAACAACCCATCCACGTCCCAAAGGGACACCTGACAACAATACCATCTTTGGCTTGTAGCCAGAATAACAGTCTGAACATGAAAAATATATATAAATAATGTATAAAGAACTATTTATCACATTATTGAATATTCTTTATTTAACCACACAAAAGAATGATCATGTTACCATTATTATATTTCACCATTTTGAATGGTGTTATCATTCCATAACTCACACAAACTTGAATGTCCAAGTTATCATTCCATGCTTACGCACTCACAAATGTCCATGTTACCATTCCATACTCATGCACCCATGAATGTCCATGTTACTATTCCATACTCACACACCCATGAATGTACATGTTACCATTCCATACTCATACACCCATGAATTTCCATGTTAACATTCCATACTCACACACCCATGAATGTCCATGTTACCATTCCATACTCACGCACCATGAATGTCCATGTTACCATTCCATACTCACACACCCATGAATGTCCATGTTACCATTCTATACTAACATACCCATGAATGTCCATGTTACCATCCCATACTCACACACTTAAGAATGTCCATGTTACCATTCCATACTCACGCACCCATGAATGTCCATGTTACTATTCCATACTCATGCACCACAAATGTCCATGTTACCATTCTATACTCACACACTCATGAATGTCCATGACACCATTCTATACTCACGAACCCATGAATTTCCATGTTTCCATTCGTCGCTTCATAACATAATTAATTCATCAATTAATCATCATCATCAATCTAATTACTAATTCAACAATTAGTTAAAAACAACAAGTCATTTAGTTAAATAAAAAATTAACTTATCAAATCAACTAGTCTAATTAATTCAACATTTAACAAGTCATAAGGAAACCATGTTAATACCATATAATTAATTCATAAATTAATTATCTCTAAGAAACCATCTCTATAACACGTAATTAATTCACAAATTAATTATCTCAGCTTAGCCCCAAATCAAAATCTCATAATTAATCTCTAGATTAATGATCTATATTCCAATCTCATAACACATAATAAATTCATAATTATTTATCTCAACTTAACCAATTTAATATCTCATAATTAATCTTAGAATTAATTATCATCTCAAAGCACATAATTAATTCATAATTAATTATCTCAACTTAACCAATTTAATACCTCATAATTAATTCCTCGATAATTATTATCTCAAAGCGTATAATTAATTTATAATTAATTATCTCATAGTAACTAATTTAATATCTCATAATTAATCCCCTAATAATTATTATCTGAAATAACATAATTAATTCATAATTAATTATCTCATCTTAACAATTTTAATATCTCATAATTGATCCCCAGACTAATTATCTCAATTTCAACCTCAAATCATATAATTAATTCACAATTAATTATCTCATACCACCAATAAACAAGTTATTCAAACATTTCAGTCAATAATATCAAAATTAGTAAATAAAAAAAAACTACATTTTATTAATTAGGCAAAGCTGAGAACCCTACCTCAACGAATTTGGCCGAGCAAAAGCTTCCCAACTCAAACTGCGACCCGCTCATGCATACAAACTTCCAAATTATTGCACGCGCGTACTTAGAATTGATTCCAACACCTAAAAACAACAACCAGCACTCAAAATTAGTGTGGCAGGGACCAACACACACCAAAAATAATCATACACAACCCAATTACACCATAATCACCTAATACAAGGGGTGAAAAACGATTTATCAGGTATATAGCCTTACCCGAATTTGAAGACGGTGAACCAAATCAAGATGAGTCGCTTCACATTCGGCGAATATTGTTGGAAAATGGACCAAAAGGTCATGAGATATCATCCATACCACCTAGAATCAGAAGAAACGAAGAAACTGAATCAATCCCAGACCTTTGGGTTTCGGTCTAACAGAGACCGGATGAAGGAGATTTGAGACAGCCAATGAAAAGAATGAAACATGCGGAGAAGGACTTACCTAAAAAAAACAACTTTCGTGAAGAGACCAGGAGAAACTGATGAGTGGAGAGGGAGTTGGGAGAAATGGGTGGTGTTCCACCCTTGGGAGAGTTGAGCGGGGGAGGGGTCACGCCTCACCTCTATTGTGCGCCTCTCCCTCTTGTTTTCTCTATAAATAAATTAAATTCATTATTTTATTATAAGAATTAGTATAATAATAATAATAACCATCATCTTATTATTATTACCGATTAATATCACACATATTTGATAAACCCCAACTCTCTAATTACACATAATTTAATTAAATTATTTTCCAACGAATTTAATTAATTAAATTCACCAACACATCATTATTTAATTAAATTCTCTCAACACAATTTAATTAAATAAAACCCCCATTTTCATCAAATAATTAAACTAATATTAACCTTGAATTTAATTATATAAAACCTCAACTCCACATTTAACACATTATTTAATTAAATTCATTTCAAACTGAATTTAATTAAATAAATTTTCCAACTCATTAATATTTGATTAAAATCTATCAACATAATTTAATTAAATAAAACCACCATTTTTCATCAAATAATTAAATTCATCTTAACCTTAAATTTAATTAGATAAAACCCCAACTATACATTTAACACATCATTTAATTAAATTCATTTTAAATAAAATTTAATTAAATAAAATTTCCAACTCATTATTATTTAATTAAATCCTTTCAACGTAATTTAATTAAAAAACCCTGAAACTTCATTAATAATCATTTAGTTAAATTAATTCCAACTGAATTTAATTAAATAATTTCTCTAATTCATGTTATTTAATTAAATTCTCTGAACACAATTTAATTAAATTAAAAATTGAAACTCATCAAGATTATTTAATTAAATTCTCTCAACCTAAATTTAATTAAATAATAACCCCCATTTCGCAATGAATAATTAAATTCTTCTTAACCTTGAATTTAATTAAATAAAACCTATATTTCACATTAATTAATTAAATTCCTCTTTGCCTTGAATTTTGTCAAATGAGACCGCAACTCCTCATATACTCATCATTTAATATTACCATTTAATATTACCCTTCTTTGATAGGCCCCAAATCTTGATTTACACTTCATTTAATTAATTTCGTCTCATCACAATTTAATTAAATAATGACTCTAAATCATCACCATTTAAAATAAATTTCATTCTTTTAATCTCAATTTAATTAAATAACTTATCCATCTAAACATCATTTAATTAAATTCTCTCAACATTAGTTTAATTAAATGAAACCTCCAACAAATCATTTAATTAAATTCCATTCAACCATGAATTTAATTATATTAATTTAACATCAAACTCAAAACTGGGTAAGCTACACAATATAAATCACATGGTTTGACAGATCGTGTACAAACCATGTTCTTGCTACCAGATACCTAGAGTATCCTGCAGAGATGATCTGCATGGTTTGACTAACCATTCACAACCCGTGTGAACACCTCTGCCTTGCCTTTTTTAAAACCGATTTTCCGGGGCTAGAGCTCTCGAAACCCATCGAGCCACCCAGTAAACTCCTAGATCCTTTACTCAAGACCAATATCAACACTGAAAATTAACCCAACTCATGAAACATCATCCCGAATCATGGTTTTACAACCAACCCAATCATTAAAAGGAAAATTTCAAAACAATCGTATTTTAACCCAGTTTAAAAACACAGAACTTTACAATAATGTTTGTTTAATGAAACATGATTTATGATCTATGATTTATTGGGTATGAATTTAATAATTTGTTATCATGCCCTTATGAACTTATTATAATCTTATGAAATTTTTTTATCATCGATTGATATCTCCCATGATTACCATTACCGAGCATCTAAGATCACCCTCTATTATGTATCCATTCCCCTAAGCTTTGAGAAGTTTATCATGTAATATATATAAATAAAGGTATAATGTGTGGATAATTTTATAGTTGATTCTAAATTACTCTTATAGAACTAGAAAATATGGTTAGAATAGGGAAGATTCTCATTTTATGAGAAGGATATGAGTTTTTTAGGTGAAGAGTTTTTTTAATTCTTTAAAACTCTAAAATTAAAATTTCTTCTGAATGTACGTGAATCAATATGGGCCATTGATATTATATTTAAGGATTGTTAAAATTTGGTTATTTTAGTTGGTATAAAATCTATAATGTATAGAATATGCTTTTTATCACCAAATCTAGGTGTAAAGATCTCAAGAGAATTATACATGGTATCAGAGAAGACTTTAGATAATATTAGAGGTTAGGATATTATCATACGTGGATAATTTATTAGTTAAGGGAGAATTATGGGTTGATTATGTTAAAGATGATCATATATTTTAAGGCATATATACCCTATATAGGTCTTATTTTATGGGATTATAAGGTAAAAAATTTCATTTTAGGATTTTTTTTTTCGGTTTTAATAGATTATTGAGGTACATGTATCCCATAAGTCTAACATGTGATTTAGTGTGAAGTTATTTAGGAATAATTTTATTTGGGATATATGTTTAATGAAACATATAACCTTTATGGTCAATAAGTTTTTTAATAATGAGGTAAATATGGTTTATGGTAATAATGAAGTTATTATTTTTGGGGATATATGTTCAGATAACCATGAAATTGAAAAGTGATTTGATGACTATGTGTTTAAAGTTATTTTTAAGGAAGTTAATTATATTGGGATCATTATATGATTATGGAAAACAATATATTATTTTCTAGGATGTAATTTTATTCTAGGAATAAATATTAAGTAAACCTTTATAAACATATATGTTTTTTGTGGCCTTATGGTGATTCATAATATTTTTGGAAATTTCTATTATAGTTTAGGGAATATATGATTTAATTATATAAATTTTTGAGATAGGAATTTATTATTGATTAATAAATTAAATGATAAATGTTATTTTGATCTTAGAATAATATGTGATGAAATATTTCTATTCTTGGGTTTCAAATTTGGCCAGAAGTATTTTTTTGTTAACATTTTTTGGAATGATTTATGATGAACATTAGAGTTTGTTATCTAGGTTTTAGAGATTTATTTATAGTGGCTTATTCATGTTGAATATTATATATACAAGCTATAACAATTTTTGTTTTGTTTAATGGATAGAAACTGGAGGAATAATCTTTCATCATTTTTTGGACCTTGTTACTTTTTCAAATATAATTTTACTTCTTCAAGAATGAAAAATTAATCATGATGATTTATCTTATGAAGTGAAATAATGGTGAAAAAATAAAACAAAAACAACCAAAATATATAGTTGTGGGAATAAATCATGTAAGTATATTCTATAACATTCTATATGTCTACATTAAAATAATTCTTCAAAATCAAGAGAGAGAAAGATAAATCTACTAAGTTTTATGTGGGAAATATTTCTCAACTACAACAATACGCTTTATGAAACTCATTCATAGGTATGAGTAACAAAATAGTAAATTCATGGATTAATAAATATTTATATAATGAAAAGTTTTCTTATCTTAGCATAGATAATAAATTACTCATAAAAAGGAAATGTAATCGATGTGGATTAAAAATTATTTCATTCTGCTTATGTAAATTTATCTTCCTCCTCTTATAATTGATTCTGAAAATGTTTTAAACCCCTTAAATCATAAATGTGATCAAATTATGAGGACAAAATTTCTTTCAGTGGGTAGAATGTTACTCTAACACCTAAATATTTTACTATATAACTTTTTATTAAATAAACATTGAATCAATAGATTGTTTCAAATGAAATGATGAACTAAAATGATTATTGACATATTAAATGAATATTATTTATAAAATTTAAGAATAATAAAACCTATTGTAAATAAAAATATTATAATAAATTGGAAATTCATACCAAATTCGATTAAGAACACTTAATTTTTTAAAATATCTTTTTCAATGAAATAAATGTTTTATTATATATTTTAATTTCATTTAAAATATAAATTTATATATTTTAGAATTTGAATATTTTCAAATGGGAATCATTTTTTAATTCATCAATTCAAAATAAATTTAATTTTAATTTTTGAGTTTTTTGTAAACTAATTGATTTTTAGGTGAATAATGATAATATACTGATTTTTATAATACCATCAATTATGAAAAATTTGACTTTTTATATAAATAAATATATATTTATAAAGTTTTATAAATAATTTAAAATTATTATTTTGAATTTATAAAACCCATTTTTAATGTTTAGGAAACATAAACTAATATTTAACTCTAATTTTTTTTGCATATATTGAAAATAAATTTTCATTACTTATAGAAATTAAATATACAAAATGGATTTTATATATTATATCCACATGTGAATATTATTGAATAATTTCAATTTCAATTTTATGTATATAAGTATGATTACTAAGATTAATGTTAATGGCTATGATAATGGTGAGAGGGTTATTTTTCAAAGAAATTTTTTATTAATGTTATGTAATTTAAATCTAATACATTATTTTGATTTATATTATATAATAAATATTCTAATATATTTTCACATATATAAAAAATAATATATATCATTTAATTAGTAATTAATGTTATATAATATTTAGAACACTTAATGATAAAATATCATTTCTCTAGAAAATAGTTTCTGTTATATTAAATGATTCAATTTAAAAGTTAATCCGAAAATGTTTATAAATTCAATAATATTTTATAAATATTAGTTTTATTATAAAATCAATGTTTAAAAATATGTTTTAATTTATATATTTAATATAATATAATTTACTTGGGTATAAACAAGGTATCAACCAAAATGTTAAAACATTAAAATATAGTGGAAAGAGACTTGAAAAATGTTTAAATAATATTTGAAAATAAGTGTAAGAGGCTTAATAAAACATATATTATCTCAAAATCCATTATTTAAATATTTTAGAACTTTTAACCTTGAATAGTTTCATACCATTATTGAAATGCAATGTGTGCTTCCAAAATTACCCCACTTTTCAATTAAAAAAGGGGGTCACTTAGAAAGCTTAATTATAAAACCATCTCTTGAAAATTCATCATAAAACTCTAAAATTTTTCTCTATAAGGAAATATAATTTTCATAGGCCTCTGGTTTAGATTATATATCCAATTTCCTCAATTTATAAGAATATTTACATGAAAAATATAAGGCTTTCAATGTGATTATTTCTTAAAACATAGACTTGTGTTATAAATTTTTTATTCCAAATATATTTTAGACACCATAATATAATGAAACTAGTATTATTAATAAAATTTAATATTACTTTCTTAACTATTCAACTATTATTCAATCCTTTCCATTCACTAAGAAGAAACCATCCACCATAGGTATGACAGGACTGCCGCCTCCACAAAATGATGTGCTTTTTTTTTCATCACCCACTCTTATGGATGGAGAAAATGATCTATTTGAAGAATTTATATGCTTAATTTGTCCCAAAATTATTTAATTATAATTTAACATTTATTTTTATTCCATCCCATTTGTTGAGAAATAGAATCAGTAATCTTCCGGATGTGGAGACTACTGCATCCACAAATGGTGAATTTAATTTGTCATCACCACCATACATGGATGGTCATGAGAATGAATTTAAAAAAGGTAAATTATTTTTATGATAATTTTAAACTTATATAAATGTTATATTAACATTATATTAAAACATTTCTTTACTCATAAAATCATTATAACACAGTCTTATTTTGGTCAGTTTTACCACACAAGTGACTGATTTAATAATGTTTATATAATGAATGATTAAGGAATGTTATATATCGGTAATATCATGTACTAAAAATGTATTAAATATGTTTTAATTATTATGGAAATGTTTTATTGATATTTAATATATTTATTAATATATTAGTTTTTGATTGTTAAATATAACGAAACTAGTTCTTTAGAGTTTCTATATTCACAAACAATAACTTTATCATTCACCCAATGAAAATTGTATATGAAGAATAATTTGAAAACATTATTTCATTATCTTTTATAATCTAGGATTTTTTTTACTTTTTTTAATAAAAAGTAATCCACTATTCCATTATATAATTATTAAGAAACAAGCAGCCATTGTCTCTAGCACCCGATGATGAAAATAAAATATAATCTACTGATATATTTATAATAAATATTTATAAATGAAGTTTATAAAGGGAAATATATATGATTAAGTTTCTAAAATTGGTTATTAATATAGTTATAATTTTATAATAGGGTCTGGAGTTCATTTTTAACAAGTAGTAATTAATGTATGGGTTATTTATCTATATTTTTAATTCCATGAGACATGTTTGATATTGCACACAATCATTTACATTATATAGTGTATTCAATTATATCATATCTATAAATAATGATAAATTAAATTCAATTCATGAATTTCTAACCCCATTTCATGGAACCCCTATTATGTCCTCTTGATTTTTAAATTGTTATTGCAATAATATTGTTTTCCTTCTAAAATTCATTTCTTTGAGACATGTTTTGTTTTATGCACAAAATTTAATTTAAATGGTTTCTATAATTCCTACTTGTCATATTATATCAGGAATTATAATTCCTTTATGATATTTTATGTTCAATTTCAAGATCTCTCTATTGGAGGGTTTTTGAATAAAATTTTACCCAACCTATTATGGTCTCTCCTCCATTCTCAATTTCAAAATTGGGATTTCATTTGAAAGATAATACAAATGGAAAATTTAAATACTCTTTCATTATCAAAACCCCATTATTATCATTTACTTTGGTTATTTTTTTGGGTTTTTATGTCTTTTTAGAATTTTATTTTCCCCTTTGAATCATTATTAAAGCGTTGTAAGGAAACCAACCAAACCTTTAAATTTTAGTCAGTAATCCACCTATTCTATGATTGTATTCATTAGATTCCTTTAAGAATGTCCTTATACATAAATCAATATTTGATTAAGTTTATATCTAACTTATTTATCCTACTTTAAAATTATTATAATCTAATATCTATAATAAAAATTATACATCATTATATTGGTCTTACTAAATCATCCTATATTATTGGCATGATCATTCTTATAAGTCATTTCCTCTATGAATACCCAATTTTTCATCACTTTGATTGAAGTGAATTCATGCAGATAACCAAACATATATTTATTAGGGGAAATCTTTGACTAAACTATATATCATTATTATATGAGGTGTTATTTTGAGGCTGTTTATATAAAAATATATTCTAGTTATTGATTTGGGATGTATTTAAAATTAATATACATATTATTATGATATTGAAATTTATTGATTACTTAAACAAATATGACTATGAATTGAATTGAATTTCATATCATTCAGATGGTGAATAAATTTGTATTGAAGATTTTATAGTTGAGGATCAATATTATATAACCCCTTGATGAATTGGTCATTCTCATGAGACAAAAGGTTTGGGTATTTGGTGTATTACCACCCAATGCAAGTATGATTTATTGGTTGTGACATTGAAGAAATAAATGATGTCATTGCTATGAACTTGAAGAAAATAATAATATATAGTCTAAGGCATTGATGATAAAGATCAAGATATTATAAATTATTCATTCTATCACCATGAATTTAGAAATTTGTATCAGTATGATTGTTTATATTATTTTTCATCAATGGATTTAATTTGGGCTCATGTGTTCAATTATATTAAATTATTTTACACTTATTTACTACTTCCATATTTTTTATGTAATGGTTTATTTTGTTATATAGTTTCCCTTATAATGTTCTTTGTCTCACCATTTATATGTTTTTATTTTCCTAGGTTATAGAGAAATGTAATACACATGATATAACTAGAAATAATTTTTTCAAGATATTAAAGAATTATTATAGATTAACTAGTTTCTTATTTATTGGAAAATATGTCCATTAGATGAGAAATACATGCGATTGATTAGTTAATTAGTTTTCCTAATTCTATAAAGATTTAAACCTAAAAGGTCATGAGAATCTATGTAATGAATATATTTCTATAAATCCTAAGCTTTTGGGATGGTCACATTCAGATCCTCATAGTTGGTATCTGTGAAGGGTTTAGATAACTTTAGAGATTAGTATATTATCAGTTTAGGTTATAAATATCTTTAAAGGGTGAAAATTTATGTTTTATCATAAATTTTAAGGTACTAATAACCATTTAGGTTAGTTTAGGTAATATTTAATATTTTATGGACCAAGCTAAGAAAGCATTAATGAAAACCCTAGAGATAAAACTATGGGATAATTCTATATATAAGATAACTTCTCAATGTATTTTTAAATTATATATTGTTTGGTTCTCTTAGAAATTAAATCGATTTCTTAATACAGGAAGGTGGATATTATTGTGTTATATATATAACTTTGTTTAATCACCTTGAAAAAGACTGGTTGAGTATAAACTCAATCTTCACCCTAGTGCACCATGAGTGGTCCTACAACCACACACATAGCTAGACAATCCTAGGGAAAATGCCTTGGTTAATCACATTATATTTAGAAGACATTATGAAATGATTTAATTTATTAATGAATCACATTAAGAAATATTAAATAACCCAACCTAATGAAACATAGATTGAATTAAGACTGATTTTGGTTTAAATTAATGATAAAGTAATATTTTTCAAATAGTATGATATTTTGAGTATTCTTTTTTCATTTAATTATATTAGAACAAATATCTAATGGGGTTAATTGTTCATTACTCATGATTACAACCTTTTGGTTTTAGTAATTGATATATCATGAAGGAACTAAGTTAACAATGGATGTCACAAACAATTAAAATATTTTCCTAATGAACAACCTAATAAGATAAGATATTGAGTTATAAATATTTTAATCATTCCATACCAGCTATTGAGAATAATGATTCATAATATTAACATTTTTTATCTCTAAATCACACTAATAAAGATAAGGATAGAATCTCAGGAATGTAAAGGTTATGACTAAGATGATGAAAATAAGATTCAATTTACTTTGTGTAAATAATGTGCTAAGAATTAATAAGGGGAATGTATTAAAGGATATGAAAGATGTTTTATGTTTAAAAATGATGTCCTAGAGAAACTCATTATGAAGGAAATGTTAAAATATAAATATAAATAGTTAAATAAAATGGATTCCATCCAAAGTACCACAAATAGTTCAATGTATTAAATGTGGGGAACATGTGAATTATCTAAGTCAATACCCAAATATAAGGGCTAATAAGGATGACAGACACTAGAAACATATAAGATAAGGGAGATAATATGTAAACAAAACTAGGGATGTGGGTTCCAAAAATGAAATGGAATGTGGAACACTAATCACCCACTCAAGATCTATGACTTATATATTCATATCATGTTTAACCCACTCTTCTATACCTTTTATGTTTACTAAAAACAAAAACTATCCACCCTAATGATTAGATATTGAATTATTAAAAAAACTTATAGTGGTAATATTACTATATCCAAGGCATAAAACTCATATATAATAGATATTTATACTAATTCACTTCCTATAAAATTATATTATCATTTCTTCAGTCAAATTTGTTTATGATAATAGGCATATATTAGATCTCTTAAAATAAAGGACACTATAATTTATAATATAATAAAAATGCATCCAAAAATCAACCCATGATAACCTATTAAAACAAGGATGACTATAAAATCCCTATAAAAAATTCATCCCATTATATAGGGGTATTTAGAAAAAATGGTTAAAAAAATACACAACATTAGTTGCACTCCAATTTGAGAGAAAAGACGAGTTTAAAAGTCATACCAAGGATAGTGAGGATGAAAACAAATTAGAAATTAAATATGGGGTCATGTATATATTATGTAAACCCTTAAATATTTTATTAGTTATGAAAAATTAACATTATAAGGATGTAATTTATTTAAGGATGGGAAAATAGAATGCACCGTGATTTTACTATTTAATTTTTCTTTTTTGAAATGTCATGACTAACATCATAATTATTATTAAAATTTAATAATAGGAAAAAAAGATCAAGGGGGCCTAAATTGGTGCAACCCAAGAGAATAACCCCTTATAATATCTAGAAAAATAGGAAGGAAGGAGGCACTACTATAAAAATGAATACACTTAATATTATAATTAACCCTCAAAGAAAAATAATCCAAAACATGGTTCCCTTCTCACCAAATATGAAGTAACATAGTATAGTATTTGATTAAAAACTTGAACCTACATATGTGATAAATAATAGACCGGGGGATATAAATCTAAACCTAAAGTTACTAGAGGATAAAACTCGAGTCAATATTAACTAATGTCAGATCAATATTATTCTCATTGCACAGATCCTTCCCATTGCTCATAGAACAAGCCTATGATATAAGAGAATCACATTTGATATAGGTAGAATGGAAGGTGATGACCACTAACCCACACAATTCTTGGAAAATTCCTACACCCATATAAAACTGTAGCAAAAATACCCATCAACATTGATCTTAAATCCACTAGGAGGGGGAACCCAATAAATCCAATGCCCCGGAGGAGTTGGACACTGCCTAGAGGGGAGGTGGGATATCAATGATGTTTATAATTCTCCCTATAGATGGAGAAATATCCCACATATTAAGATGATGCAATAGATCAAAAACTAGGAATCTGGTTCTAAATACTAGAAACTGACACAATCCACATACAACTTTTTAGTGAGCCTTGTTCCTTACTTCCTAGATGCACCAACAACTAGAGGTGAGAGGAATAACTGACACTTTTTTTCTGGGATATTGTCTAAAAATAAGCTAAACCAGAGATGGAGAAACTCTTTGCTATTAATATTGCGAGCAATAAGATATATGAACTCACCAAATACATTCCAAATCAATGACTCCAAGTTTCCTTCAAAGAAGAGATGGGTACCTGACTCCACATTTGGGTTCCTATATTAGAGTCACCTCAAATCAATCTAGATACCCTTATGTTTGATATCATAAAACATGGAAAGATCATGGTTCTGAAACCTGTAAATTATAAAGTTGTACATAGGGGGTTATATTTACACTAAATAATACTACCCCAGGCCTCATGCACCATGATCCTATAAAAGGTATAATAATAATCATTAATTGAGAATAGATTATATGAGGTTATTGTGAACATACATAAGTCCTAATCATAATTCATTTGGATACTATGGAAAAAAATAATATTTTAAATTAGTTTAAAATAGAATTTATGATCAAAGGTTAGTTTCCATCATTCCTAAATTAGTCACCTCAGGTCGGGCACCCCGAAAATTCAAGAACAATCCCATCCCAATTATGGTTTTAGAAATCAATATCCCCACACTCGATGATCCAGAATGAGTTATCTAGAACAATCAAGATGTTCCCAAGGATTATGTCCAAAAAACTGGAGCACCTCCCCTTTATTGTATCAAGTTATTTCATTACTTGTTCAAAATAATGTTTCCCTAGAGATTATGATATTTAATTTATTCCTAGGATAGCTTGGATTTATTTCTATGAATAATTCCTAATACATCCATTAGGTTGATTAATCCTTCATCAGAGGTCTTATCCAACCTATCCCATGAAGCTTAGTGACATATTCTGTCAGAGTGAGCATCGTAGATGAAAAAAGAAATGAGTTTTTCACCAACCCTAATAACTTATTTTGTTACCATGAAGACTGAGATAATAATCATTAGGAAGGATGCGAGGACACAATTAACCAATGTTATCCTTCCACCGAAATAAATAAATTGGTTTTTCCAATTATTAATACGATTTGGGATCTTATCAACTATCCCATTATAGTGATGAATGAGAATGATACCAATTGAGATGGGAGATCCAAAATATTGGATTAGTAAGGACCACCTATATATTCCTTGGGAATCTTTAATCAGAATAACATGCCTTGTCAAACAGGAATATGGAAAGTAGACACTACTCTTATGGATAGATTATTTCAAATGAAATATTGAAGTAAAAGGAGTCTTGAATTATTATATTCAAATAATTATGAAAATTTATTAGTATTAATTATTATACTAAAATATTTTAATCAATTATAAATGAATATGAAATTTTATTAGTAATACCCACAATTTAAAAGGTTAATTTCAATAAAAAGTAAATTTTCCTTATATATTATTTTTTAAATTAAAAGAAAATTTTAGAAATTTTAGAAATTTAATTTTAAAAAATAAAATTATTTTTGAATTAATAATGTTAAAATTATATTAGGGTGATGTTTTGATATTTTTATAAAATAATTGATTTGAAGGTGAATAGTGAAAATATATATGTATCACCCAAAATTATAACGTAAGAACATTATATTAGGTAGTGTGTATGAAACATAGCACCAAGAATATATGGGAATATAATATACCAACATGTTATAGTATATTTAATATTTTAAATAAATTCAATCTATTATATATCTTTCAATTCATTCAATACTGAGTTAGTTTACGTTACACACAACAAAGACTTTCTTCGACAACTTATGTTACATGCAAGACTGAGTTTTACCAAACAACAATATTATTATTGAATATAATAATATTTAACATAGCTATTAAATTTATAGTTATGAATATGATTAAATAACTTATTAAAATTCTTGGTTTACACTAATATAAAATTAATTCATTGGTTATAATTTAATTAGAAATGAATATAATAACCAATTGGATATAAATGGAATGTTTTTATAGAAAACTATGTTTATTCTCACAAATCTATTTAAACATAATAAATTAAATTAATAAAAATTAGTGATTTATATTAATTATATATATATAAATTATATATTCAATATTTTTTTATATTCATATAATATATTTGATAGACATAAGATAAGAACAAACTCAGTATTACACATAAAAAATATTTTTTTTATAAAGGTACATTTACAACATTTCAATAGAGAACCAATTTTAAATCCAAATTTTGAAACTTTTATAAATATTATATGAAACAATAAACATCATTTTTTAAATAGAAATTTCAAAATAATATTAGGGTGATTTTTCGGTATTTTTTCTGTGACTTTTTATTTTTGATGAATCATGAAAAATACTGGATTTTAATTCAAAACTATTTTTTCGCCTAATTTTTTTATAAGGTTAAATATTTTTTTTAAAGTTTAATTAGATAAATTTTATAATAATTAATCCAATTTTGGTCATTTTAATTAATGTCACTTTGAAATTGGATATAAAAACACATCAATGTTTTGAACGTTTTTACTTTAAAACCAGTATTATCATCCCATTTATAGGATTAAATTTAAATTATTTTTGTCCTCTTCTGTGATTGGAATTTAGAAAAATGGGTTACATATTTTCATTAATAACAATTTATAATTTATAATAATATCAAAATATTTTTTTACCAAAAATATAAGTGAATGTAATTAAAATTAATTACAACCATTATGAGAAAAATTAGCTTAACAAGGGACTAAGCCTTAAACTTAAGGACTAAAATGACATATAAACTCACCCAAATTCCATTGGATGTTCATATTAAGATTCTATACTCTATTAGATCTAATTTTTTTCATTATTGTATCCAATTTACATGGGAAAAACATGGGTGGAAATCCATTTTAAAAAATTTACAAGAATCTCACTCCACCACTATAAAAAGACACTCAATACTCCAAATTATTCACACCTCAAAAGCCCTTTGGATTGATAAAAATATTCTAAAATTTTTTCCCAAAATCCTTAAACTAATACTATAAGCATCACCTTATGAATAAGTAATTCCAAATAAGTATTTCTGTACAAACAAAAATGAGTTACCTGAAAGAGAGGTAACATCCTTCCACAAGATGCATTGTTTTATTTCCCTTTCCACCCATTAAACTCTTCTTATTACATGATTATATAAAAAAATAAGTATCATATATATAATTATAATTATATTTTATTTTTATGACCTTAACTTACACACACTTCCATATAATAGTGTTGACGCTCTTTTCCATCACAAAGTCCAATGAATGGTAAAGGGGAATACCTTAAGCCCAATGAGGGTCACCCTTTGAAGAACATCAAAAATTGACAAAGGGATGAACTAGGAACTCATTTGGAGGGAATCACGCAAGTATCATGTGCGCCGCGCAAGTCACTTGTGCACCCTATTCCTTTTTTCTCCCAAGGTGCCTAGTGGCATATAAATAGACCCTGTGGGCCCCCCATTTCAAGGACAAATGTTCCAAAACTCAGATTCAAGCTCTGGTCACCCAAGTCTTTGTTTGACGTATTCCGAACACTTCTAAGGTAATTCTTTACCTATAATGGAAGCTCTAAAGAGGAAGAATAAGGACTAAGTGTTAGAACTAATCAATACTTGCGCGCCTAAGTGTTCATCTCTTAAGAGAAATAGAAACACTTGCGCACCGCCTTGCCCTCTCAAGGGAATTTGCGCACCAACCTTTTGGAAGCCTCTAGGGATTATACTAAGGGCTTGAGTTCAAAGTCACCCAAGTATTACCCTATAGATTCGTCGTCACCCAAGGTGACTCATGTCGTGCAAGTCTACTTGCGTGACTAGGACTTGCGCGCCAAAACAATACTTACGCGCCTCCTTCCTAGTCGCCTCCTTTCCTCAAATCCACCTCTCTTCTTCAAGACATGGCCTTAAAAACCCTCTTTAAATCCATTTATGGCATGATTACTTTGTTGACTTCCTTATCTGAGAGGAATTCATTGGGCCCCCTTCTTAGGAGTAAGCCCCAATCATAATTTCTTTTGATTTGGGCTTACTTCTCAGGAATAAACCCCAATCATAAGTCCCTTTTAATTTGAGTCTTCTTCTCAGGAGTAAGCCTCGAGTTAAATTTCCAAATCTCTATAAAGTAAAAATACTTTTATGGACCCTGCTCTTGGGCTTCTTTCCAGAAATAAGTCCTGGTCATCATTTACTTGGGCCATCATACATACATAAGCCCCACATCATTTCTCATGACTGCATCTTTCATGGTACTATTGTCAAGTTTACTAATACCTCTTGTTTCTCACACCGATCATGACTCATGTGAGCTTAGAGTGTAAAAGTAATAATGAAATCTCTTTTTGGACCATTAACCATGCATAAACCTCTCCCGAACTACGTGGACTTTGATCTCTACCTTAAAAGTAGAGTACATAGGAAGCCTTTATAAGGTTCAAGACCATATTTAATTAATTATTTTCCATCCCATAGGATGTTAAACTATATCATTCTTATCAAACTACGTGGGTTCTGATTCCTTTATTTTTTTAACAAGGATACGTAAGTAGCCCATCTGTGGGTACGATCCCAACTCTGAAATAATCCCTGTCTTTCTGAACAAAAATAAACTTCAAGTTCCCCACTGAGTGGATTTAAAACTAGTATGATTATCATAATGACCAAGATATTTCTACATAATGTATTAAAGGATACCATTGACTAAGAATCTCTAATACATACAGATGATTCTCTATTGATGAAGAACCTCAAATACATATAAAAGATTCTCTAAATCCTATACATATTAATCATTGATTGCTAAATCCAAAGGAAAACTCATTTTCGTATTTGGTGAATTAATAAGGATTCGTGAACATAACTTAAATCTATAAGAGAGTACCAAAGTAGGTAATAATTCTCCAAAAAAATATGTGATGAGCCTGACCTCCCATCCTCTCGACCAATACAAATTCTTAAGCCTCATCGGTCCACAACTAATGAGCACCTACCATTGGAAAGTATGTTCAAATGGATATAGAATCATTGGATGTTTCCGATTCTATGAATAAACCCATTATAAAATGATTGGAAAGTTTGAACCTTAAAAAAACAAGGTCATCCCCGTTTCCAGAAGAAACAAAAAATGGTTAACCCAACACGAATCCTTAACCAAGTTAAATGATGTTTTACTTATTTGTTAGGCCCCTATTAAACTCAATATGAGGGCCAATAAAGAAATAAACAACATATGTTCTCATCAAAAATATGTAGTCTGGCCAAACTTATCTTGATTCTGTCTGCTATATCAAACATGAACTCTTTTTCAAGATCTCTTTGCAATACAGAATGACTTCTTTAAAATTCACACTTGTGAATGCCTCAACCGCTACTCCTGTTGGATCCTCATCTGATCTGAGGACGACATCACCTACTCAGCATTTGCAACGATGGGTCTCGAATGCATTGGTGAGGGAATACCATCAACATGGTACCATCTCGACTTTGCAGGCCACTCAATATGCCCTACAAGTTAACAACTCACCCTGGTTGTCCGGACAGTGACGACCAGTGGTCAAGAAGCAAGTGGTGCCAACCACCATCTCCAACTATTACGGTTAGTTATCCCCGGATCACAATAACCAGTACCTCCCATATTACAGGGAGGTGAATTAAGAGGTCACTCAAGACCTCAGTTCAAGAAGATAGGAGTCCTTACTGAGGACTCCCACCAAAAATCGCTACCAGAATCGTGCAGTAGTGCACCCTCAACACGATGAGGATATCACCTCTAGGTGTTTAGCTCAGGTTCCTCAGACCTGAACATGCAAGAAAAACCGACAGAGGAAAAATTTGGTCAACAGGGAGCAGGTTCTTACCTCTGCCCCCTCTGGAGAAGTCTATCAATCTAACTTGATGGCAAACAACAAGCGGACATATACACTCGTCCGTCCTGATTTCACTGCTTAGCAGACTCGTCTGGTAGTAACACACAAATACCACCAAGCAATTATAGAAGAGTACTATAGGCAGGAACATACACCTATTTATAATTCATCAGCCATTAAGCAGGCTCGTCTGAGGGAGGATAACTGTAGGGAATGTGCTCCTGTGAGATCAGATGTCGATGTTAGAAACAAAGCTGTGGGGGATGCTATGGAGATGGAAAGGGGCTCGACCCTGGCAGGTCCTAGTGAAAGAAGGGAGGTCTCCTGTGTGCCTGGTGCGGTTATGGAGAGTAAAACAACATGGACCAACAAGGATGATTTACAAAATGTTGATGTTTATTCTGGTTTAATGGTAGATTTGAGTTCAGAGCAGGCTGGGGTTGAAAGGGTATCAAATATAGAAGAAGTGGTTGTCATGAAATGTGATAGTATTTCTACAAGTTTGGACTCTTTGGATACTCCTTTTATTTCCTTGAGCAACAGGTTCAAGGGATTGTATAAGGCTTTGTTGGATGAAGAAATGGAGGTGGAAGATAATACAGGGAAGGGGGATGAAATGGTGGTCTTGGAGAAGCAGCGGGCGGAAGCCTTGGGAGATGAACATGCTAGGAAGGGTAGGGAGCTTGTGGAGATTCAACCAGTGGATGATCTGGGGCTGAAGCATGCTGTCCTAAGCATGGGGAACAATGCCAGCTTGGACAGGAGTGGTTCATAGGTGGAAGGTGCAGACCAGAGGTCTGGAATTCCCCGGGTTGGAGGTTCAGGGATGGAGGCACATCTCACGGTGGTGGAGAATTTTCCTATGGAAGATTAACGTCCTCCTTTGAGAGAGAATATAATGCCAGACCAAAGGGGGGGGGGGAGCAGTGTTGAACAGCCAGGGGTGGGGGAGGAAAACTCTAGGAAGGTTAAAGAGATTCTGAGTGCCCCGGTTAGCCATTATTTCAGTGAGATTGTTCAAAATGGTATTCAGAAAGATAATGAAGGTGAGGGGCGATTGGCTGCAACTTCAACAAGGAGATCAAGGAAGGATTATTCCTATCTTCCGCATCCAATGCGGACCAGTTCTACCTCAAAAAAGAATAACCAGGTGGTTCTTGCAGTTAAGAAGGGCAGCATGACCAAGAAGTCTCCACCAGACATGGCTCCCCTGGAACAACTTAGAAATCGTGTTCAAAGTGCGAGTTTTTGGAGGATCCTGGAGTGGGAATCAGCCACAGGGGAAGAGAATTCCAGTCTGGGTTGTGGTGATGACTGCGGTTATTATTATATATAAATCTCTATTTGTGGTGTTCTTTTCTATTTTGTTTTGCTTCGGCTTGGTATGTTGGGCACCGGGCACCCTTAAGCCGGCTTCTTAAAATGAAAAAATGATTGGCAGTCCACATACACCTGCCAATGTTCATCAAGCCTTCCAACAATCTCGTTTGGTAGCACCTGGAGAAGTTAGTCAGAAATCTCCGACAACAAATCTGGAGCAGACTCAACTCTATGCCCTTATGCATAAGTACTGTCAATATCCATTGATAGGAAAAGGAGGACAGGAGCAGGCACATAGACCTACTCCAGACACGAAATGGATGTATATTCCCATTATGGTAGCTGAAGTCACCAAACATATTCTGACAATGGTGAAAGAGAAGAAGCAAATCCCTGCCCATATTCTGGATACCTGTCAGAATATTATAACAACTTCAGCAACATAACAGGGAAAGAAACAAAATCTATCCCTATTATTGGAGTGACTCATTAATATGTCACTCCGGAGCAGACACACACCTCTGTTCCAGTCCAGGAGGGTCATGGGGCATACTCCCCCATGTCATATAGACAATCAATTCGGGCACATACACCTAATTTAAATGGAGATAATCAGCCTAACTTGACCATTTCTCATGAGCAAGAACATACACCTACCCATTATAACCAATTTCTTCAAAAAGTGGTTTCCAAAGTGAGTAATAAGGCTTCCAAAAAAAAATACCCATCCATCACAGTTGAAAAATCAAGAGCCAATTTGCAATAAGGCCTTGCTCAATGTTGGAGTTCTTGAAGCGCTCAGACAATTGTCTGTTGAAAATCAAGATTCTACTCTCTCATTTCTAGATTCTGGAATTAACAACAATAATTCCGAAGGTATTCATCAGACTCTTCCTCATGAAATCTTTCTTCATGACAATTTGGTCAATCTCGAAGTATCATCTTCAGATGAGAGCCATAATAACCCTCTGCGTGGCTAGAATACCAAGGAGTAAGAGGTTTCATCTTTTTATTTAACCCACCATGGTGGTCCTCCCCATGATGATGAATTTAGCTGCAAAAGTCCCCTCCACTGTAGTAATTCACTTTGCCTAGAAAAATCTTCAATGGAAAATGCAGTAATGAGAAAGACCTCTTATCTTGAGGCACTTTCAAATGCGAAGCCAGTCATGTCTAATTCCCTACCGCTGGCAGGTAAAATATTTTCTCAATCAGAAGATATCCCAGGGTGTAGGTCATTCTCCGAACCACCCCTGGGTCATTCATCTTCTAATTTGACAAATGAATTCACTACCAATCTTGTTGAATCTGATGAAGCAACAAAGAAGCACCAGCTTTGGTCCAATTAGGTAGAAGAATCTTCATCAAATGACAAAGAGGAAGTGCTGAATATGAGAAAACAACTGGTGAAAAGTGAAATACCAGTCATGTTTTGGCCTTTGGCTGACTCTCAGTATGATATTCAAGAAATGTTGATATAAGATTGTATTCATGATATTTGTATCAACATATGAAAAACTCTTTATCACTTTAAAGAGAAAATATTATCTTATGACGAATATCAAAATCATGTCAAGATAACAGAAGGGTTGCAATGCCAAATTGACTTGGAATCTCTCTCAGTTTCTCAACATCCAAAGGTTTAAAAGTAGAAGAGATCCCTTCAACGTTAATGCCTTGGCGCGTTAAAAAGGTTGTTCTAGTTAATTACCAATTCCCCATATGGTATTTATATTAGGGGATGGGGTGTTCATGGAGCATTGCATTTCACCATGCTCCCCAGTCAACAAAGCCCACCAAAAGTGGTCTCATGTAATGTTATTACCCATGGCTGGCCACAAATAACTAATTTTGTGTGTAATCAAAGGCTTTCTCAATAACATGCCTCAACTAGTTCTTCCCAAAGTCAGGCATATAAAGAACAAGTTGTCGAATTACTCTTGCATCAAGAAAATGAGAATATCGAACAAGCTTCTCGTTTAGATCAGGCACATCATCAAGTGACAGGAGTTTCAGAAATAATCCAATGGTCATCTGAGCCAGGTGATTTGAGTGGATGTGGGATGATGCATCTGACCAATTTCTGGACTAAAGTCTGAAAAATCAGGAGATCTTTTAAGAAAGTTTCAGATATAGCAGATCAAGAACCACCTCAGCTTGCCAGACTTGGGACTCTTTTAACTCAATCCTTGAGATCAACAGATAGGATTCGAAGAGTTGAGCAGGAAAAACATGAACAACCCTAATCCACCAGACTGGGGACTTTTTCAAATTCTCAATCTCTTCCTCAGCGAAAGTTAGTCTTCCCTCGATTAGGAAAGAATCCACAAGAGGAACATAGAGCCGAATTATCAGGATATTACCTCCAAATTACGGTTCATCAAGAAGTTCTTGGGGGATCAATCAAACAAAAGGCAATGTCTCATAAAGGACATGGAGGAAGGCAATATCGTAGAAGCACTGACAGAAGGGATGCAATGCGTTATGCATCAACAAATTTCATTAATGCCATTTTCACTAATCCCCCAGAACATGAGGCTCACTCATAGGGATCAGATGAAGAAGTTCCTATTCAAGAGGCTGTGCACATAGAAACAAATGAAGGAGGTGTGCATACCAGAAGACAGAGGGTTACCCAAGGGAAAGATATTCCTTCGGGTAATGCCCTTCCATACTCCAAAAAGGCGCATGCTAAGGAAAAGGGTAAAAGTTAAGTTACACCCCACCATACCTCTAGAGAAGGCCAATCACTCTCCTTAGAGGAAAGGTTCGCACGACAAGAAGAAGAAATTAAGGAATTAAGGAGGTTAAATTTAGAACTACTTCAAGGTAGTCTTCCTATAAGGACCCAACCCCAGTTGCCCAGAGCCGGTGACTTATTTGATTACATTGAAATACATACAAAGAATACGAATCCTGAAAGACCGAGTAGTTTAGTATTATTGGAAACAAGTTACATACATAAGATTAACATTACAACATGAAGGGAATCAAGACACTATTTTATTCCACTAGAAACATCACTTCTCCTAGATTATGCTTGCAAGTCATTCATAAATTACTTCTTCATGTCCTGAGAAAATGAAACATAAGAAAGGGGTGAGCTCAAACTCTCAGTAAGAGTGAGAAATACAACAGAAGATAATATAAACATTATACATGGTGAATAATTGAAAACACATGCCTTTAATAATAAACTTGAAACACATTATGGCAGAAATATGAGATGAGTAAATAATGCCATAATAAAACATCATCATGGGTAATATACTAGTCGAATAACCACATGAACTTTCAATTAATAGCTTCATAATGAGGGAAGTTCATATTCCAGACATCATAACCATATCATCTAAGCCCCGTGCTAGGACTATAAAATAATCATTTTGTCAAGGCCTCGTTCCAAGACCATAGTTTGTCTCATGAGAACTACTGATGCATCGAGGGGCTATAGTGGGCCCCAACCATCACATAATAAGTCCAATGGATTCCTCATATGATTAGTTATAAACATAAAAAACATATACATTCATATTGAAACTATCATATGAAATGTAACTATCTTTCCCCAATTATTGAACATAAACACTAACCATTAGGAATAATATGGTGAATGGTTTTAGGATAGATCATCCACAATAAAGTTAGTCATAAAAAATTCAATAAAATATGCAACATGACATCATAAATGATTAAACCCAACAATACATAAGAATCAACAAGAGTGTTGAATCAAATGAGAATAATCTTTTAAAATCATTAAGCAATTCTTGTGATAAATACTCTTTTATTTTGAAAAGAAGAGTTATTTTGAAAAAATATTTGTATAAAACTAGAATTAAAGTAAGATAATATTTCATTATAATTTTTTTGTCATTATAAGGATATTTTATTTCAAAAATATATTATATCTTTCCCTTGAAAATAGATATGAATTTGAGAAATTCCCTTGTATCGGGCTCGTATTTTTTGAAACAATTTTGAGGGCTTCTTTTAAAACATGTAAATATCCAGAAAATAGGGACGGATTCTGGTTGGTTTACATATATAGAATACTCACACAGAATTTATTAGGATTACATAACAATACAGAAGAATTTCATTGAGGAAATTAGACAACAAAAGTAACCCGAATGAAAATGGAAGTTCGAGTGGAAAAACCCTTACCTTAACTCCAAACGTGTTCCGATCTTGTACTTAAGCTTCTGGAATATGAAATTATACTTGTTAATAACTTATTTCAGAACATATTAGACATGTATTTATTTCACCATAATTCTGGTTAGTTCATTTATGTCTTTATTGATAAGTTATTGTATTGAATTTCGTCGTTCTGGGGTGTTCGTTTCCTTTATTTTCATATTCGGTTCACTTGTTTTTAAGTAATGAAGTTCTTGTGGGATGGTTATAAATCTAAAGTATTGGAATTATATATTATTAATGAACATAAATAATTGATAATGGTCATTTCTATCAATTAGTTACATGGAATGAGGATGAATCATTAGATGACAACCACTTCGATTATTCAGCGGTATTTGGAATATTATGAACTAGTTTTGTCATATAGCTTAATTATATGTACATATTCTGGTTACTGAATATTAATTAGGTTATAATACATATATTATAGTCTGTTTCAACCATTACTATTGTTTCATGACTAGTAATGAAGAATAAATTTAAGAACAAAACTTCGTCGTCCATGAAGGTTATAAATCGGAACCTCATGGATGTCGATTTCGTTTATAAAAATTAAAGGGAGGGAGTAAGCATATTTATGATGGTTCTTCAATTCACATGATATAAATCTAGTATATACATGTTACTGTAGTTATAATGGTCATTTGTATAGAGTAGGTGAGGTGAGGATAGAAAATGAAGATAAATTGAAATGAAACCAAATGAAAAAGAAGAATGCTTTACCTCTTGAAATAACCTCCTTGAGAATCTCCTTAAGGGAAGAGATTTTGGTATTTTGGAAAGAATAAGAACTTAATGGTAATGGGGAGTGAATAGGGAAGGGTAATTGGGTAGAAATTTGAGGATCTCCAAGGCTTAGAGGAGTAAAGATAAGAGGTAGTGGTGGGGGGTTTTTATAGTGGAGGAGAGGAGTAAATTTTGAATATTTAATTTCACTATTTTATTATTTCCATCAAGAAAACCAATAGTATTGTTTCATATGACCCCTAATAGTAATAAGATCATGTGAGTTCAAATAAAGTGTCCTTACATCACTTATGATGTCATAAATAGTGTATTTAACTGATAAATTGAATATATAGTATTTTACCGTATTTTACTATTCATAAAAAAATTAAGAATTTCAGAAAAATCCCAAAAATTCACCCCTACCATATTTCGATGTGTAGAATTAAAAAGTGAAATACATTTTTCAAAAATAATTTTCTAAATATTATTATTCTAATTTTTAAATAAGGTCATAGTTAATTTGAAAAATAACAATCTTGAAGTGCAGTTAGTTTTATGTGACATTGAAAAATTAATTAAGATCCCATTATCATATTGCCTTAAGAAAATAAAATAATATCATTATTTAATCTTTAAGGGTAATATTACTATTCATATTACTATTTATAAGGGTATGTTATTATTCACCAAAAATCAAGTTTGTTCTATCAGACTCCAAATGACCTACTGAACACAACTCTAGATGACCATTTCTTGAAATTCAAAACATAGAAGAGGCAAAATTGCATTCTATATTTATTTTCAAAACCGTGGGGTGTTACATTCTTTCCTCCTTAAAAAAATTTCATCCTCGAAATTCACAGAATATTACCTAAAAAGATTCGAGTATTTCTTTAACATAAGCTCCTCAGGCTCCCATGTTGCTTCCTCCATATTATGATTCGTCCATAGAACCTTCACCAGACGAGTCATATGATTTCTCAATACTTGTTCTCTAGTATCAAGAATCTTGATAGGCTCTTCACAGTAAGATAAATCGGGATCAAGTTCCACTTCTTCATAAGTGAGTACATGTGTTGGGTCTAGCATATACTTTCTTAACATTGACACGTGGAAGACATTGTGAACCTTGGAGAGACTTGGCGACATTGCCAAATGGTAAGCTACAACTCCAATTCGGTCCAGAATTTCAAAAGGTCCGATGTACCTGGGACTTAATTTTCCCTTCTTACCGAATCATATAATACCCTTCCATGGATATACCTATAAGAAAATGTGATCACCTTTTTGAAATTCCAAATCCTTCTTTCGGTTATCAGCATAACTCTTTTGCATACTTTGAGCTATTTTGATATGGTTCTGGATAATCTTCAACTTTTCCATTGTTTATTCAACAAGTTCTGGGCCCATGAGCTTTCTTTCACCAACATCATCCCAGTAAGTTGGTGTACGACATCGCCTCCCATATAATGCTTCATAGGGTGACATCTGTATACTTGAATGGAAGTTATTGTTGTAGGAAAATTCTACGAGAGGTAAATAATGATCCCACATGACCTTAAAATCAAGTGAACAAGACCTCAACATATCTTCCAATGTTTGAATAGTACGTTCTGATTGTCCATCAGTTTGTGGGTGGTAGGCAGTGCTCAAACGAAGATCAGTATCTAGGGCCTTCTAAAGACTTTTCCATAATCTTGATGTAAAATGTGGATCATGATCCAAAACAATCGATAGGGGCAGTCCATGAAGTCTCACAACCTCATTAATATATAGTCTTGCTAGACGTTCAAGTGGTAGATATTATCTTATAGCAAGAAAATGTGTTGACTTAGTAAGACGATCAATAATGAACCATATTGCATTGTTCCTTCTAGGAGTCTTTGGTAGTCCCATGACAAAGTCCATCGTGATATTATCCCATTTACACTAAGGTATGGGAAGAGGTTGCAATACTCCTCCAGGCTATTGCCTTCTCGCTTTCAATTGTTGACAAACCATAAATCTTGATAAAAAATCAGCAATCTCCCTCTTCATGTTGTCCAACAAAAAATGTTCCTTCAAATCTCTATACATCTTAGTGCTACCAGGGTGTATAGAGAAATTAGAACTATGCGCATCATCCAATAATTCCCTTTTTAGATCAGGTATATCAGGAACACAAAGTCTCTTCCCAAATTTCAAAATTCCATCTTCATATACGAAGTCACTCAATCTCCCATCAATTACAGCTTTAATCTTCTTTTTAAATACCTCATCATCAGCTTGAGAACTTTTTATCCTTTCTAGTAAATATGGTTTGGAAACCATTAGAAAAAGCATTGATGTTTCACCTTCCATGGTTATTCCCATATCCATATTTACTAGATCCATGAAAATAAGACCCCTTTCAACTCTCATCTTGTTTAAAACTCCATGATCCTTTCTGCTCAAAGCATCTTCCACCTTATTTGCCTTCCCCGGGTGGTAGTGTATCATGAAATCATAATCCTTGAGTAGTTCAAGCCATCTCCTTTGCCTCATGTTGAGTTCTTTCTGTGAGAAAATATACTTCAAACTCTTGTGATCAGTATAAATCTCACATTTTTCACCATAGAGATAATGCCTCTATATCTTCAAAGAAAAGATTACAATAGCTAACTAAAGATCATGAGTAGGATAGTTTTTCTCATGAATTTTTAACTGTCGTGATGCATAAGCAATAAACCTATCATTTTGCATAAGGACACAACCAAGTCCTTTCTTTGAAGCATCACTATAAATAACAAACCCGTCATTCCCCGATGGTAGAGTCAATATAAGATCATTGACTGATATTCTTTTCAGTTCTTTGAAACATTCTTCACAATCTTTTGTCCAAACAAATTTAAACCCTTTACATGTGAGCTTCGTTAGTGGGTTAGCCAGTCTGGCAAAATTATGCATGAAATGCCGATAATAACCTCTTAAGCTAATAAAACTGCATACCTCAGTTATGTTTTTTGACGTGGGACAAACTTGAATTGCCTTTGTCTTCAAAGGATCAACTAGGATTCCATCCTTAGAGACAATATGGCCAAGAAAAGAAATATCTTGAATCCAAAATTCACACTTTCTAAACTTCCCATATAATTCATGTCTTCTAAGAGTCTTTAGGATAATGCGCAAATGATTTTCATGATCTTCGTAGCTTTTGGAGTATACCAAGATATCATCAATAAATACCACTACAAAATCATCAAGATATTCCTTGAAAACTATGTTCATTAGATCCATGAAGACAGAGGGTGAGTTAGTCAATCCAAAAGGCATCACTGTAAACTCGTAATGCCCGTACCTGGTTCGAAATGCTATTTTTGGAATGTCTTCCTTATTTACACTCAACTGATGATATCAAGAATGAAGTTCAATCTTTGAAAAGTATTGAGATCCCAAATAAATAATCAATGTGAGGTAGGGGATACTTGTTCTTTATTGTTATAGAATTGATCTCCCTGTAGTCGATACATAACCTAAAATATCCATCTTTCTTCTTAACAAAAAGGACAGGGGCTCCCCATAGAGAAACAATAGGGAGAATAAATCCATTATTACTCAATTCCTCTAGTTATTTATTTATTTCCACTAATTCTATAGTGTCCATTCTATAAGGGGTCTTCGATATGGGCCTTAAACCAGGAATTAAATCAATGGAAAACTGAATTTCTCATTCTGGAGGATGTCCTGGTAAATCTTCTGGAAACACATCAACATATTCTCTCATAATAGGTAAATCCTCTATTTGAACATTCCTTTCCCCACCCACAGTTATTTAATTTTATTCCTCCCCAATAATTAAATTTAGTTTAGCTACTGGGGGTGGATGTAGATAAGAATCAGGTGATAACGATTCTACTCTAAAGATAAGGTTTTCTTTATCATCAGCATCAAAAATCATAACCTCCTTCTTCTTACAATAAATTTTTTCATCATGGTCCGAAAGCCAATCCATACTGAGGATTATATCAAATTAAATCATGGGTATGATGATGAGATCAACAGATAAAGGACATTTATATGCTCTAATGGGAACTGATTCACAGAACTTTGTAGCAATGAGACTTCCCTTAGGAGTTTTGACTGACAACTCCCTTGCTAAATCAAATTGGAAATATCTAATTTTCTTAGAAAACTGGGAAGATATGAAACAATGCGATGATCCAGAATCAAATAAAGCATTGGCTAAACTTGAGGAAACAATTAAAGTACCTACCACCACATCATTAGGAACTTCAACCTTTGCAGTTGTGATTGCATAAGCTTGTCCCTGATCCCTTGACCTTCTCTGTTGCATATTTCCTTGACATTTTGGACAATCATTAGCATAGTGTCCCATCTCCTGAAAACTATAGCATTGAACATCATTGGCTTCCTTCTTACCTTTGTAATCACCAGCAAGATGGCCTTTCTGACCACGTTTGTCACATACTCCTTTTTTTAAGCACGCACCAGGTTGTTTCTTTCCACAATTGTCACATGGTAGAAATTCAACTCTTCCCTTCTTCCCCATTTCCTTATTTCCTTTCCCATGATTTTCAGCATCCCTCTTATTTTCTTGATTTCCCTTAAAGTCATAAGACTTAGAGAATTATTTTTCTGTCTTGATGGCACATGTAACTATATCCTCATATGAAGTAAAACTTTGGGAGACCAGTGCCTACCAGAGGAATGGATTTAGGCAATCAAAGAATCGATCAATTTTTCTCCTTGGATTTAGTATGTAGTCCACAACATTTCTTTCTAATCTTGTGAAGTTAGCTTCATACCTTGCAATATTATCATCTTCCTTCTGCCTCAGATTCAAGAATTATCTCTCCATATTTGCTCGCTGCTCACGAGGGAAATATTTTTCTAAGAATATTTCCTTAAAATACCCCCATTCCATATCTTATATCTCTTCCTCCTACTTTGTGTTTTGGATTAAGGACCACCACTGATCTGCATCTCCCAATAGACTATAGACTGCCATGACAATCTTCTCTCTTTCATTACATCCCAAAGTGAGAAAAATATTCTCAAGGGAACATATCCACTGCTCTACTACAAACGGGTTTGTAGTCCCATTGAATGATGGAGGCTGTTGTCACATAAAGCGATCTAGCCTGGCTCCTCCACATGGTGGATCCGGATGCTCCATATGGGTATGATTATTATTCATAACCTGAGTAATCTGTCCTAGTATAGTTATGAGTTGCTCAGCACCAGTCAAAGCACCATAACCAACATCATTATCTTGCGTCGGAGGAAAATCCTTACAGGGGACACGTGCATTCGTGCGATTTCCATTCGGTCCACTAGGTGCCATATATAGATAATGGCATACACTATATTAGGTTATGAATCATAATGTATAATCTTAACTTAAAAATACTCAGAAAAATTGAGATCCTACGCATGGCTAATCCCATATTCACAAAAATAGTTTCTTTGAGGAATATTTACATTAAACTCCTTCATAATGACTTGTAAAGAAAATGTGAATTATCCTAAGCTTATCCCATAGGAGTGTCATAACCAAGAGTGCAGCAAGGCCCATTTTCGTGCACCAGTTCCCATTCGAGTCTAGCTCAAAGCGGTGTTTTCGGGTTTTACCCCTAGATACATCTGTTCCAAAGCCACCTCTACCTGATTGTATCCAGATAGGGATGTATTGCTTGAATGATCCACATAATCTATTCCTTACCAAAATACCAGGACATTCTTGTATGTTTATCCTCAAATACTAACTTAGGGACTCTTCCCTAATTTCTACGTTTTCTAAATCTAGTTTCCAAGTATTCTGCTAAACATCCTCTGATACCAAATGTAAGGACCCGACCCCAGTTTCCCAGAGCCGGTGCCTTATTTGATTACGTTGGAATACATACAAGGAATACAAATCCCAAAATACCGAGTAGTTTAGTATTATTGGAAATGAGTTACATACATAAGTTTAACATTACAACATGAAGGGAATCAAAACACTATTTTATTCCACTAGAAACATCACATCTCCTAGATTATGATTGCAAGTCATTCATAAATTACTTCTTCATGTCCTGAGAAAATGAAACATAAGAAAGGGGTGAGCTCAAATACTCAGTAAGAGTAAGAAATACAGTGGAAGATAATATAAACATTAGACATGGTGAATAATTGAAAACACATGCCTTTAATAATAAACTTGAAACACATTATGGTAGGAATATGAGCTGAGTAAATAATGACATAATAAAACATCATCATGGGTATTCTACTAATTAAATAACCATATGAAATTTCAATTACTAGCTTCATAATGAGGGAATTGCATATTCCAGACATCATAACCATATCATTCAAGCCTCGTGCTAGGACCATAAAATAATCATTTTGTCAAGGCCTCGTGCCAAAACCATAGTTTGTCTCATGAGACATACCGATGCATCGAGGGGATATAGCGGGCCAAAACCATCACTTAATAAGTCTAATTCATTACTCATATGAGCGGGGATAAACATAAACAACATATACATTCATATTGAAACTATCATATGAAATGTAACTGTCTTTCCCCAATTATTGAACATAAACACTAACCATTCATAATAATATGGTGAATGGTTTTAGGATAGATCATCCACAATAAAGTTAGTCATAAACCATTCAATAAAATATGGTATATGAAATCATAAATTATTAACCCCAACAATACATAAGAATCAACAAGAGTGTTGAATCAAATGAGAATAATCTTTTAAAATCATTAAGCAATTCTTGTGATAAATACTCTTTTATTTTGAAAAGAAGAGTTCTTTTGGAAAAATATTTGTATAAAAACAGAAGTAAAGTAAGATAGTATTTCATTATAAAATTATTGTTTTTATAAGGATAATGGTTTTCAAAAATAGATTATAGATTTCCCTTGAAAATAGATATGAATTTGAGAAATTCCCTTGTATCGGGCTCGTATTTTTGGAAACAATTTTGAGAGCTCTTTTAAAACATGTAACTATCTAGAAAATAAAGAAGGATTCTGGTTGGTTTACATATATAGGATACTCACACCTAATTTACGAGGAGTACATAACAATAAATAAGAATTTCATCGAGGGAATTAGACAATAAAAGTAATCCGAATGAAAATAGAAGTTCTGGTGGAAAAACCCTTACCTTAACTCCAATCGTGTTCCGATCTTGTAATTAAGATCCTGGAATATGAAATTATACTTATTAATAAATTATTTCAGAACCTATTAGACATGTATTTATTTTACCATAATTCTGGTTAGTTCATTTATGTCTTTATTGATAAGTTATTGTATTGAATTTCGTCATTCTGAAGTGTTTGTTTCCTTTATTTTCATATTCGATTCACTTGTTTTTAAGTAATGAAGTTCATGTGGAATGATTATAAATCTCCAGGATTGGAATTATATATTATTAATTAACATAAATAATTTATAATGGTCATTTCTATCATTTGGTTACATGGAATGAGTATGAATCATTAGATGACAACCACTTCGATTATTTGGCGGTATTTGGAATATTATGAACTAGTTTTGTCATATAACTTAATTATATGTACATATTCTGGTTCCTGAATATTAATTATGTTATAATACATATATTATAGTATGTTTAAACCATGAATAAGGTTTCATGGCCAGTAATTAAGAAGAAATTGAATAATGAAACTTTGTCGTCCACGAAGGTTATAAATCGGAACCTCATGGACGTCGATTTCGTTTATAAAAATAAAAGGGAGGGAGTAAGTATATTTATGACGGTTCTTCCATTCACATGATATAAATCCAATATATACATGTTACTGTAGTTATCATGGTCATTTGGACAGAGTAGGTGAGGTGAGGATAGAAAAGGAAGATAAATTGAAATGAAACCAAATGAAAAAGAAGAATGCTTTACCTCTTGAAATAACCTCCTTGAGAATCTCCTTAAGGGAAGGGATTTTGGTCTTTTGGAAAGAATAAGAGCTTCCTGGTCATGGGGAGTGACTAGGGAAGGGTAATTGGGTATAACTTTGAGGAGATTTAAGTCTTAGAGGAGTGAAGAGAAGAGGTAGTGGTAGGGGGTTTTTATAGCGGAGGAGAGGAGTAAATTTTGAATATTTAATTTCATTATTTTATTATTTCCATAAAGACAACCAATTGTATTGTTTCATGTGACCCCTAATAGTAATAATATCATGTGAGTTTAAATCAAGTGGCCTTACATCACTTATGATGTCATAAATAGTGTATTTAACTGATAAATTGAATATACGATATTTTACCATATTTCACTATTCATAAAAAAATCAAGAATTTCAGAAAAATCCCAAAAATTCACCCCTACCATATTTCGACGTGTATAATTCAAAAGTGAAACCCATTTTTCAAAAATAATTTTATAAATATTATTTAATTTTTAAATAAGGTCATAGTTAATTCGAAAAATAACAATCTTGAAGTGTAGTTAGTTTTATGTGACATTGAAAAAATAATTAAGATCCCATTATCATATTTCCTTAAGAAAATAAAATAATATCATTATTTACTATTCAAGGGTCATATTACTATTCATATTACTATTCATAAGGGTATGTTACTATTCACCAAAAATCAAGTTTGTTCTATCAGAATCCAAATGACCTACTGAACACAACTCTAGATGACCATTTCTTGAAATTCAAAACATAGAAGAGGAAAAATTGCATTCTATATTTATTTTCAAAACTTTGGGGTGTTACACTTACTCCTAAGCATGCTGGAGTTAATCAATCAAGGGAATTTGTTACAGCTATTGGGATGGATCAAGAATATCTCCCTTTACAAGTACACCCTCACAGGTCCAATCCTCTAGGTCATACGCAACAACAACCGGTAATACTACCATCAGTGGTAGTCCCGGTTGCTACACCTATCCAAACTCCAGTTATTGCACCTACTTAGGTCCAAGCTCAACCAGATGTTTCTAAAAAATTAATGACTACCATTGAGTCATTAACAGCTCGGTTGGAAGATATAGAAGGAAAGCGTGCACAAATTCAACCAGATAAGAGAGCTTACCCTGAATGGGTGGATGCAATTCCTCCCCCATCAAATTTTCCGAGTACCACATTCCCAATTTTTAATGGTTTAGGAGATCCAGAACAACACTTAACACATTTTGTTTCTCGTTGTGATCCTATGATGGGAACTACTCAACAATAAGAAGCAGTTAAGCTCAGGTGTTTTGTACAGTCATTACAAGGGCATGCTTTTGTATGGTATACAAGTTTGAAATACCGGTCAATTACTGGGTGGGAAGATCTCCATCAAAGGTTCCTTCTTCAATTTATCTCAACGTTTCCAAAGATGATAGTTTTTTATCTTATCAATTGTAAGCAAAGGGAAAATGAAATATTTTCAGATTTCATTGCTCGCTGGAAGGGATTAACATATTCCTTAAGCTTAGCACTCCCTCAAGAAGAATTGTTGCCAATATGTGTGGCAAATTTGTGAGATGTATTACGCACACCGTTGATCCCTGTGAAATACATAGGAAGGTTTTGAGACCTTACTTCTATCGCTCAGCAAATAGAAGACTCTCTTATGAAGACTAAGGCTAAAACTCATGTAATTCTATCAGTTCTAGGAAGGAGAATAGGGAAAGCAGAGACTGCTACAGTTACACTTAAACAAGAACCTGTACATGCTTCCACTTCAAGACCTTCATCATATCGAAGGGCTCCACCTCCTGAATGTTAACAACAACAGTCGCCTCGTCAAGATGATAAAAAATATCAAAGGAATAAACAGTTTGAAGATTTTAAGAACAAAGTCTATTCTTTCCGGAATGAACAAGTTCCGGGTTACTTCATCTCGACTCTGGAAAACAACCTGGTTCAGTTGCCAAGGCCCAAAAGGCCGAACAAGGAAGGAGATGAAGACCACCACAATTATTTCTCATTTCATCAGATGTTGGGGCATCCCATTCAGGAGTGTTTTTTCTTCAAAGACCTCATGCAAAAGACGGTGGATTCTGGACAGGTAAAACTAAAAGATTCTTCAGCCCAGGTAGCATGTGTTACTACTACTGATCTAGAGGAAGAGGGCGAGTAGCACAGAGTCAAAAGTAAAAATGCACAAAAATATGATGATTGGATGGTCAGGAAAACGATAAACCAAACTCATGCCATTTTAAGAACACAATTGAATCAACCAATTGTGTCTTCTGCTATGAATGCCATAGAAAAACCCCCTTTATCAGAATGGAAATCCTCAATGAAGCATCTTAATTTGAAGAAAAAAGAGAAGTCAGAAGAAGGTGAGCTCGTGTGAAAGCCTAAGTTGTCTTTGACTCTGATAGATTTTATGCCATCTACTTCAAAAGAATGGGCACCGCCCCGCCAAACGGCACATCCTGAATTGGTTCATTAGGCAGAATCTTCATCAGATGAAGAATTGATCTTTTGGTTCTGTTAACATGATTTATTTAACAGATCCTTATGCTAATGATAGTTTCGACTATGATGAGCCTAAGTTACCTATATCTAATAGTGGAATTAGAGGAAGAGACATAGATTTAGGATACAGGGGAAGATGTGGATATTCCAGAAGCCACTATTTCAATCATACCCTTGCTAGAACTATATATGCGGCAGAACCTCATGGTAAAGCCCTTCATCGGGCTCAACAGGAACAAGAAAGTTCTTCCACACATGGAAAATTCGGTCCTAACACAGTTATTTTGGAAGAACAATTAGAGGTCCCAAATTCTTCCTCTTAGCAAATAGATAGACCTAGTCGGTCTAATCTACTGAATCTAGGAGTGTTTCCAACTTCTACCCCGATACGAGATGCATCTACTGCTAAAGCATCAACTTCCAAGTCACCTGCAAAACCACATTTTCATGATGGGAAACACAGACCTTTGGACCAAAAGTATGATTTCTTGAAACATTTGGCCCAAGTACCGACCATGTTATCAGTTCTGGATGCCTTAAATCTATCAAAAGATCTTTGGGAGGCACTTATTGAGGCTTTTTCAAGTCCTTAAGAATTCAAAATTGAAATTGCTACGGTTGAAGTCTATCATATAGAGAATGATCCTACCGAATGCCATGTAGTGATATTTTCTACAGATGAAGATGAAGATGATGTTGTACATGGACATATCAGAACTTTGTATCTATTTTTCAAAGTCAATGATATAGACGTCCGACGAGCTTTCATTGATAATGGATTAGGAGTCAATCTCCTTCCTATTCGTACACTTCATCGATTGGGCCTCACCAAATTTGATTTATCTACTTCTACTTTGATGTTTCAATGATATGATAAGAATGAACAAGAACCTCTGGGTAAAATTACACTCAAAATTCATTTTGGAGACCTTGTATCTAATTCAGATTTCATGGTTGTTCATCAGGAAACAGCCTTCAACATTTTTCTTGGAAGACCTTGGCTACATCAACATGAAGCCGTACCTTCTTCATACCATCAATGTCTCAAATATTGTTTCAATGATCTAATTGGGACATTGTATGGTGACAAAGCCCCATTCAAAACTTGTGAATCTCAATACATTGAAGCAGAATTTTATCACATGGAGGGAAAGGAAAAATCCACAGTGAAGAAGGTCACAAAAATTAATGCTCCATACGGTTTGGAAAAGATTCCAGTAAACCCATTCATACATGTGAGTACAGATTATGTGTTGCCTATCAGTCAAATTGACGGGATATACCCAAATCCAAACACTCTTATGGAAACTTCCATAATTTTAATTATAGTAATCAAGCCAAACAACATAGGAGAAATTGTTGATTGGCCAAGCAATGATGAAATCATAAATGGAGATGTCTTCATTTCGTCTGCTGAAATACAGAAATTCTATACTTCATCAACCAGGCCAGAAGAAGTTATAGCAATACCAGAGGAAAATAATGATGTCGATTCTCAATCCATCATATCCTCTCTATCAACCCAGGAAGACCCTTCATCATCAATAGGGTCAGAAATGACAGACTCTTCTTCAAAATGTTCAAATTTTAACTTCTCCCCTGATCATGGAAATTCTGCTTCGTCATATACTATACAAGTAGAAGCAGAAGAAGTAACACATATTGAAGAAGAAGAGGAAGATCTCAGGGATGCTCCTCCAACATTTGAAGAGGGTATCTCTACCACTATGGATGAACTCAGAGAAATAAATCTGGGTACAAAAGAAGATCTTCTCCCCACATTAATTAGTGAAACCATGACCCTTGAAGAGAAATAAATATATACTTCATTTATAAAGAAAAATCAAGATATATTTTCTTGGAATTATACAGAAATGCTAGGTATTGATTCTGATGTTTCCACTCATCATTTGGGTTTTCCAGAAGAACATCGAGGATTCAAGTAAGCAGTATGAAGAACACACCCAACTTATACCTCCAAAATTGAAGCTGAAGTTGATAAGATTATCAAGGATAACTTCGTCAAAGAAGTTAAATATCCCAAATGTCTGGCTAATATTGTCCCTGTGAAAAAGAATAATGGATAAATTAGAGTCTTCATTGACTTCAGAGATCTTAATCGACATTTTCCGAAGGATGATTTTCCAGTTCCGATCACAAAACTCTTAATTGATGCAATAGATGGCTATGAAGAACTTTCCTTTATGGATGGATATTTTGGGTATAATCAAATCCGAATGGATCCAGAAGATGAATAATGTACAGCCTTCAGAGCCCCTCAAGGTGTGTTTTGCTATCAGGTAATGCCCTTTGGCCTGAAGAATGCAGGTGCAACGTATCAACGTGCCATGCACTATATCTTCAAACCCTTTTTAGGGAAATTTGTTGAATTTTATGTGGATGATTTGGTGGTTAAATCCATGCAATGTTCTAATCACTTGGATGATTTGGAAATTATATTCAACAAACTTCGACAACACAATTTGAAGATGAACCCCTTGAAATGTTCTTTCGGGGTAACCTTAGGAAAATTTATCAGCTTTTTTGTGCGCCATCGTGGTATCAAAGTTGATCCTGAGAAAAAAAAATCAATCCTTGGTATGTCACCTCCTCAAAATTTTAATGAATTAAGAGTACTTCAAGGACAATTGTCCTATATTTGGCATTTCATTGCCAATTTGGAAGGCAAGTGTTTACCCTTCACCAAATTAATGAAGAAGGGAGTCACTTACCAATGGACCGAAGATTTCCTAGAGTCATTTTATATCCTCAAGAAATATCTCTTGAGTCCACTGGCATTAATGCCACCTATTGAAAGAAGACCACTTATCTTCTATGTGACAGCTTTAGAGCGATCATTGGGTGCCTTCCTTGCCCAAAAGAATGATGTTGGGAATGAAAACAACCTTTACTATCTCAGTAGAACTATGATTGAGGCATAAACTTGATATTAAAGTATTGAAAAGTGCTACCTAGCATTAATATTTGAAGTATATAAATTGAGACACTACTTGCAACATCATGAGGTCCAATTGTTATCTCGCAATAACCCGCTTAAATTTATCCTTAGTCGTTCAATGCTTACAAGACGTCTAGCAAGGTGGGCAGTTATTTTGCAGCAGTTTGATATCCAGTATGTGTCTCAAAAGGCAATAAAGGGCCAAGCCCTGGCTGATTTCCTTGTTGAGAATCCATCATTGGAAGATACATCATTTAATACTGAACTTCCTGATGAAGAGGTGTTCTTTATTCAAGATAATCCTCAAACATGGGAAATATAATTTGATGGTGCCTCTAGAATTCTAACTGGGAAGAAAATGGAAAATCCTAAACTCAACAAAGTTGGATTAGGAATAGGTCTTATTTCCCCAAAAAAGGAAGTATTGCCTCATTCCTTTTTATTATCGGAAGGTGGTAAAAACAATGAAGCAACATATCAAGCTCTCATCGCAGGATTGGAATTGGCACTTTAGGCGCAGGTGAATCACTTCAAGGTAAAAGGTGATTCAGATTTGGTAATCAAACAAATCAATGAGGATTATTCCATCATAAAATAAGATTTAATCCCTTTGTGTGATTACGTCAGAGAGTTAATGGTGGGATTTCCCTCGAAACTGACATTTTTTTATGTCCTGCAATCACAAAATGACCAAGCTGATGCACTGGATAATGTAGCCACAACCCTAGAAGATCCAAATCAGGACGAAACATTCATCAGTATTGCCCACCGTCATGTAGTTTCACCTTTTGTTCAAATTGGAACAAAGGAAATCAATGAAATTAGTCCCATTTCTGAACCATATGGTCATACTACAGGATGGATGATGCCTATCAGAGAATACCTTCAAAATGGAACACTTCCACCTAATAGAGCCGGGAAAGAACAAGTCTGGCGACATGTGGTCAATTTTACTCTTTATGATAGCCCAGATCACCAAAAAATTCTCTACAAGCGAGGTTTGGATGTAATTCTCTTCATATGTATTGATGGTGAAGAGACAATGGCTGTCATGAATGAAGTACATGCAGAAGATTGTGGTGCCCACAAGTCAAGACATAGACTTTCTGGTAAAATCTGAAGGCTTGGATACTTCTAGCCTTTAATGATGCAAGATTGTGTTGATTTCACTAAGAAGTTTCATTCTTGACAAGTATGTTCCAACTTCATTCATCAACCCCCAGAGTTGCTTCATACAGCTAAATACTCATGGCCATTTTCTACACGGGGAATGGATGTAGTAGGACCTTATCCTCCGGCTATATCCAACCAGTTTAAGTATATTCTTACTGCTACTGAATTCTTTTCCAAATGGTCAGAGGTAATACCTCTCAAAGAAGTTAGTTCTAAAGGCATTGTTAGCTTCTTCAAGTCTAACATAATTACCAGATTTGGTGTCCCTCATACCATATTGATGGATAATGACACCAACTTTTGTTCATCTAAGGTGACAAAGTTGTATCAAGAATACAATATCAAACCCAACCATTCATCTCGGTATCATGCAGTGGCCAATGGCCAAATAGAATCCTTCAATAAGACTCTTTCAAACATACTACAAAAGATGGTGGATAAAGATAAGAAATCATGGCCTAATAAACTTTTTCATGCTTTATGGGCTTATAGGACCACCACCCGCACTACTACGTGGTCAACTCCATATTCATTGGTATATGGAACAAAAGCAGTCTTGCCCATTTCGGTTCAATTACCTTCGCTCAGAGTATCCATTTGTAATCAGTTATCTATAAATGAACAATCTAAAAAGCAATTTGATGAATTAGAATGATTAGATGAAAAAAGATTGTGCACCCTGCACCACTTGGAAGTCTATCAGAATCGAATAGCGTGAGATTTCAATAAAAAAGTTCGTCTTCGTTCATTCATTCAAGAAGAATTGGTATTGGTCCTTAGAACTCCAATGATACTAGGAAAGAATCCTCCAAATATTGAGCCAAAGTGGGAAGGACCTTATTCAATACATAAGGTCTACTCCAATGGAGCTTATTCTTTAATCTTAATGGATGAAGAACTCATTACAACTCCAACCAATGCAAGATTCTTGAAGAATTATTTTGTGTAACACAAATACACCCTTTAGTCCTCACTGTAAGACTTTAATCTGTATGGTCTCTTTTGTCCTTGCTGCAGGACATTAAACTACATAGCCCCTCTATCGCCCAACATGACGTTAAACTATGTCCTATTTTTCATCCAATATGACGTTAAACTGTTCGTCCGAGCTGCAAGACGTTAAAATGCCAAGTACCCCATGTCTGTGACACATGACATTTAAACTGTGAAACAGTCCCTTATACGTCCTACATGACGTTAAACTGTGCACATGTCCTGCAAGACATTAAACTACAATACGTCCTAGCTACATGACGCTAATCTGCACAACACCCTTTTGTCCTACATGACGTTAAACTATGCATCGTTAGGGTTGTTGTTACCTCTTGTTTCTCACACTGAGCATGACTCACGTGAGCTTAGAGTAAGCTTCAACCATAACACCCTCTCTGGGCCACTAACTATGCGTAATTCCAAACACCATCTTTGGGTTGTCCTCAAGTACAACTCGATCACCAATTCATTCTCAATCGAACTACGCGAACTTTGATACTTGCCTTCTAGGTTGGGTACATAGGCAACCTCTTGAGGTTCAAGCCCAAAACCAATATCTTCACATCGGTTCACCTCCATCTCATACGATGTTGATCTGTGAAGCCCCCCCAAAACCAATATATTCACATTGGTTCATCATCGTCCTTGCTATATGATGTTAAACTATATAGTCTCCCATTGTCCTTGCTGCAAGACATTAAAATGCATAGCAATAAGTCCTAGCTATATGATGCTAAACTATGTAGCACTGGTCTATGTATATAACCCTAAACTATTCACACTTTTTTCTTGTATGAAAATAAACTACAATAGTCTCTGACACCCTCACCTGAGAGGGAATCATTATTTACATTGATCTCCAATCATGTTATATTCCAAGGACTACGTGCATACATGGCAATGCCCGAACCTTTAATCTTGGATCCAACCACCATTGCACTAAAATCCCCTTTCACCCTTCACATGTACGAACCAAATCTATACAGAGGATATTTCAAGAACTACATATGTCTTGATTCCCATCCTTATGGGATACGTAGGAATGTTCGAGCATCCCTCGAACCTAGCCCCAAGTCTTTGGGCCTAACCCCAAACTCCACTGTCAGTCCCTTGGCTAAAAATTCCACCTGTGAGCACATGAATGTGGTATGAAAACCCTGGTCTTTATTCACATCAGGTTTATAAAAAACACACAATGTGTCTCACTCATTATGGTTCGAACTCTACGACCCTAAACTAAGATATCATATCCTCTCGTCCCACATGATGTTAAACTGTATTTCAAGAACTACGTATGGTTTGATTCTCATCCTAATGAGATATGTAGTAAAGTCTAGCATCTCAATTCATGACCCAACCACAACATGATTATGGTCAGCATTGGTCTATGTATCTCCATCATGCATTGGACAATACCCATTTTATGTGTCATACTCCTAACCTTAAATACTTCCAAATCTCCATAAGAATTTTCTTTAATTTTGGTCACAAAATGCCTGATACCTAGGAATTCTTTTACTTGACCATGCAACACATTCCCTTAGGCAGACTTGCATAAGTAGTCTACATAATGGACCTGTCAGCCAAAAGATGCTATTATTTGACTATGCAGCCAATGCCCTTAAGTGGCGCTGCATAATTCAAACCCCCTAATGGGTTTATCAAATAGTGGTAACTTCATTCTTGGGGGTAAAACCTCTTTTTTCCTTATTGGTCTTAATGATGATATATAGGGATCTACAAAAACAACCATCCTTAACATATTTGTCCCATACTATTTTTCATGATATGAAAGTATTCAAGTCTATGATTTCTATTTCCCTTCCCTACATTTGGGTCAGACCTTCACAGGAGTGACATTCATCCAATTATTTGACAATCTTGATTGGAAATATCCTCTCCATATTCAAGTACCTCTCTCCATATAGCAGACTCTGTGCTTTGGAAAATTTGAATCTCCATAGACTTACACTAGATTTTAGTAATAGAAAAGTAAAATTTATAAGAGTTCTTTTGCTTGACTATGCAGCACATGCCCCTAGGTGGCCTTGCATAATTAGTCTACATAACAGACCTGTCAGCCAAAAGATGCTATTATTTGACTATTCATCTAGTGCCCTTAAGTGGACCTGCATAATTCAACCCCCTAACAGGTTTGTCAAATAGTGGTAACTTCACTCTTAGGAAATACTTCCTCTAATTCCTTTTAGCACTTTTTTCATATCATCCCTCAGATTTAAAATTTCTTAAGTCATATTTTACATGTTTTCCCCCACACTTGAATGTGGTAATATGTTTTCAAACAAATTATCAAGGAATTGAGTCAATTTTAATCCATTCGGTCAAAGCTATTTGACCTTAAACATTAGACTTTTTATGTCCGACATGCATGAATCTAAACTCCCAACAAAAGACAGGGTACTCATTAAATTGGGAACTTGTAAAAGGAACTCTGAACAAAAGTTGAGTCCCATCTCACTAAACATACATATTGTATGATTTAGGCAATATTGAGCAAAAAAAGACGCAATGTTTGTGGGGTTGTTTGTATAATCCTAGAAAAAATCAAACTTTGCTTACTAGGCCCATTGGCATAGGTAAAAAAAATATATAAGTAATTAGAAAGAGAATGCAGGTACAAATGATTGAAGATGAAATGTCTTTTTCATTGATGCATAAGATTATAAGAACATCCACAAATTGGAGTATCTTCTCTTTTTCACGAATTAAAAGAGGCTTTCAAAATAACTTTTCATTTGATTTACAGAATCCCGCGATTCATCAGCAGCCACTTAAAATTCATTCACTCAACCAGCTTCACTATTTTCATGTTGATGGAGTGCCTTCTTGGCATCTACGATGGATTTACTACCATTCGTTTGGACTCCTTCCAATGAATTGTTAAGCTGGTCAAGTTCCCCCATAACGGCATCTAACTATTGATAAAGATGCATCTGTTGGACAACTTTCTCCTTGATCTTATGCTTCAGCTACTTCATCTTTGCAGCATGATCAACCTCAGCTCGGGACACCACAACCTCAAATTCGCCGATATTATTCAACAACCTAGCTTTGGTCAGATCTTGACGACACTTTTGCTCCCGCTCCCTCCTTAAGATGACTTTTTTCACTACGGTATGGATCTTTTCATATCCAAAACCACCAAGTCCCAGCATGACGAACAAGGATGACAATCACAGGATATTCGAAGACATCTCTTCAAGAGGCACTTCAGATATGATCTTCCATATATTCTTCCATGCCTTGCGATGTGAGAATTGGAGCGCCTTTTACACCTCTAGGTCTGATTTAGCATCACTATCATAGGGGGGAATATAGTCCGGGATTAATGTACTTAAGGAAGTGACCTATTCTTCTCTCCCCCCTGACCCTTGGTACTTCACTTTCTACTCCCGTTGGGGCTGAGGCTGAGGCTTCACCTCCGGATCAAGCCACTGAAATTGACGGCCCTGCATAGTCAATTAAAAGCTTTGGTTAGTTCCAAATAATAAAAAAAATTGATTAGCTGTCTTGAAAATTAAATACAACCACATATATTATCATCTTTTACCCAATGGTAGATCAACAGCATGAGAAGGCTCCTCCTCGTCTTTCCTAGCTTCAATAAGATTTTCAGGATGAATTTCTGGAATCTCGGCTAGGTTAAGCTCCACTTGAGTTAACATATCTACAATGATAGGGTTGTCTCTACCCCCTTCAGGCATCGACAGATTAGCAGCTTGCTCATACAGAACTGCACATTTCAACCAATCATGGTTAGAGATGTAATAATTTTTTTTAACAGGACAAAGGATAACACTCACATCCAAAATCTTCTAAATCACATGGTAATTTAACATGATCTAAAATTTCTTCAAAAGACGCGCTGAGTTTCATCATTTCATCCAGTGATATCTCATATTCCTATTTATTCTCACCAGTGGGAGAATTTGACATGTCTTCTTGGCGACCCTCCTCCCGCGACCTCCGACCCCGAACAACTTCCTCAGAGAAAATTGTGGAGTCAGTTTTAGTGGTTTCCAAATGTTCTGGTGCAGATGTTGAACCTAAAAAATCACAGAATGGAAGTCAGTTGATGTATTCATTCAACGTTCTATGAAGTATTATTAATTTACCAGAAGCAGGATCTTCTCTCCTTGCAGTAGAAATAAGAGCAGTACTGGGAACAGAAGTTGGATCTTCTTCTCTCCTCATTTCTTCAAGAGCAGCCAGGTCAGCATGAATTTGTGACTTTTCACCAGCACCCTCCGTCATCCTCAGAGGAGGGTCAGTCCTCTCCCTCAAAGGGGAAATTGAAGAAGCCCCTGCAATCCCAAGAAGTATGATCAATCTTTTAATAAGTTAGGATTAATGACTATCTGAAGGAATTAACACTAATGATGAAGCATCTAGATGTGGACTTCTTCCTTCGATGCCTTTGATTATTTGACTTTTTGGGTGTGTTGACATCATCACCTCTAAATATAGGTATTGGAGAGTAAAAATCCCTTTCTAACTCCTCGTCCATGGCTTGCCGACCTGGAGATACCTCTCCCGGCTCGCGAGGATATTCAGCGGCTCCATGAGTGGTGCCACCAGGGATGTAATGCGATGAAGGGACCTTAGTAGTTCCTTTCTTAACAAGCTACAAGATGAATAAAGTAATTTCCTTGAGTAACAAATCTTTGACAAAAATTAAGTTGCAAAGAAAATAAGGAAATAAATTTACATCTTCAGGAGCCACATAATCATGCCACTCTTCGTCTATTGAAGCACCAATCCCCTCTGTGGTGCCACGATTCATCATTTACTTCACCCACTTGGTAATAGGAATGGAATCATCAGTGGAATATATTATCATTTATAGCTCTCTGATGAAAGCCCTCACTTCATCGGGGTTATCCTCAAAGCGGATATCAGCAGAAGCCCAGAGATTCCCCACTCTAGGGATATGTAGCCCTTCGCATAAGTCCATATAGGAAGTTTCAACACCACAATATAAACTCCTCCATGTATAGATAGCCTCTGGTTTTAAATATTCAGCATGTGCACCAAAAGTCCACAAGGAGGGTCCTACAATCTGGGACTTTAACTTCTTCCCAGGTCCTGCAATCACAAATAAAGGATAAGAAAATGAAACTTGTTGCTCTATAAAATAATGGTGACTAAATTTACTCAATGATATAACTCACCAGGAGTCGATGGAGTAGGTCTCTTGACTATGGCAGGAGGATTATATCTGGCACGAGCCCACTTTGACGCATGTCGTGCCTCATCATCCCCATCCTGGGAATCCGGTGAATCAGCCCCGGGTGAGGAACCCGGTGAATTAGCCCCGGATGAGGAAGAATCACCTTCCATATGAAGGGTTTCTTTCCTTATGGTTCTCTTTTTTGTCCCCACCCGAGGGACTGGATGATTTAGTACCCCTTTAGGGTATGATGCTACCCAGTTCTCAACATACGATGTATTCAATTGACTCGCCGCTCCAACAACTGGTAGATCAAACACTGCCCCAGTTTTCTCCATAGCTGTTAGCAACCATAGTTGTCGGACAACCATTGGATGCTACTATGACCTAACGTGCATGGGAGGGGATACAAAAATCTGCTGCAGACACTTGAATTGGCATCCAAATCTATATGGAGCATAAGCCTCACATATAATCACTCCGTCAATTCTGGTGGCCAATACACCATCTCTGCAAGCCAGCATATATGACCTCAATTCCAGGATATCTATTCTATCATCAAAAAACCACCCAGTTGGTGGGTTTCCATAAGGAAAGAAATGAAATTCCTCGAACATGCTCAACCTCACATTTAAATCATAAGAATTGAGGGACAACAGAGAAATTCCAGAAAATACCTGCTCTGATGGACTAAAAGAACTTCTAGGAACCTGTACTCCACTCTATACAGCGTATGTCCTAAAGTGAGTGGCGATCCATCCCCAAAAAACATGTAATGATCCCACTATTCTCAAAGGAGACTTACCCATATAAACATGAAGTAAGATCCTGTGAATATTTTCCAAAATCGGGGTGGCCAACCCAACCATTTTTCTCTCAGCCAACTTGGCTGCAACAATGATGGTCCCTGGCCTGATGCCTCCCATTCAAATCCCTAACTGGAAGAAGATAAACATTGAGCCACAAAGCTAAAAATTCCACTAGATGGGTCTTCTCTGGTATTCTTTGATCCACTTTATACCCCCACTTTTCAAACTCTCCCGCTTCCAGAGATGGCCAGAATGTGCCAAGAGAACCCCTCTTCTCTATTCTCGGGCAGCTAATAGGACAAGTACAGGTGGGCCCCTTATCTTTCTTATTGATGAGAAACATATACATCCACTCCTCTGGATGAATATCCTTTCTATAATGAGTTTTTGTGGACTTTGAATTCTTGATCTTGTGGAAAATTTTCAATAACTCTCGAGCCAAAGCCGGAGTCTTCTCCGAATCACTTCAGGTCACCTTGGGGGGGGGGATGAATTCATTATACATATCTCCCAAAATTAGAGCCCCTGAGATCTTGTAGACATCCCACAAGTTGATACCTACTTCTCCATGAGTTAGATGGAAAGAATTGGTTTCCGGGCTCCAGCGGCTGATTAGATCTGGCACAAAATTATCATTCCTATAGACATATGTCTGCCCAGCCCAGACGACTTCATATATTGAAGCTCCCTTTAGATCCACGAAAAACTCTACATAGGTTTTTCGCACCCAATATGATCACATACAATTCGGCTTCACACCTCCTTCAGGATGGAAATCCCATCTCTTTTTCCATCCCTTGGATTGATCTATCTAAGAATTTCAAAAAATAGAGGGATAGCAATGCGGCTGCAGATCAGGCTGTGAGGCTTCAGATCTGGAGCACATGGGCTATGATGCATTATGTATGCCTTCTCCACTGTTCCAGCATTGACAAATGATCCTGCAACTGAGATATTTGCTGAAGAGAAATTGGTGTAAGTCTGAAACCAGGAATGTGGAATATAATTCTTTGCTTCTGGAACGTTGACTCCTTGTAGATGACCATGGCCATATAAAGGAAAGTAGATGCTCTGTGGGAAATTGGAATTATATTTCTTCAAGTACTTATCCAAATCTAGGAGAGTGCTATCATAGATACCATAATAATCATGGACAATGATGTTCATCATATCATCTATTCTCTTGATGGCCAACTCATCAGCTGATCCAATTCTTCTGGGAGCCATTGAATTTGCACAAAGATCAAACAGTTAAATTTTAAGTATGTTTTTATGAAATACTTGTGAAGAAAACAAAAAATGGTCAAGCCATTAAGGAACACAAGTCATGTCACACAAGTAATGCTGTGTAGGTATTGCTATGCAGGTATTTCCGTGCAAGTATTGCCGTGCAAGTCAAAATTCTTACTAGAGAAGCATGACACAAAGAAGCGCGATCGACCAAGGAAATGAAGACACTTGCGCGACAAGAGCTTAAAATATTTGAAGGCAGAATGGTTTGTGTGAAGTAACACCCATATATATAGGCAATCCCACAACCCTGCGCATTGAAACCTATGCGCCAACACCTGCGCACCACCGAACCCTTGTTTCTCGTTTTCCTCAGAGTCAAATCCTCTTTCCTTTTTCGGATCCAACTCTGAGGGGGGACTTTTTTGATGCTCATTTCCGTCACAGAGTCTAATGAATGGTAAAGGGGAATACCTTAAGCCCAATGAGGGTCACCCTTTGAAGAACATCAAAAATTGACAAAGGGATAAACCAAGAACTCATTTGGAGGGCGTCGTGTAAGTATCCTGTGTTCCGCACAAGTCACTTACACGCCACATATGGGTCACGCAAGTCACTTTCACCCTATTCATTTTTTCACCCAAGGTGCCCAATGGCCTATAAATATCCCCTGTGGGCCCCCCATTTCAAGGAAGAATTTTCCAAAACTTAGATTCAAGATCTGGTCACCCAAGTCTTTGTTTGATGTCTCCTAAACACTTATAAGGTAATTATTTACCTAGAATAGAAGCTCTAAAGAGGAAGAATAAGTCCTAAGTGTTAGAACTCGTCAATACTTGCATGCCTAAGTGTTCAACCCTTAAGGGAAATGGAAATACTTGCACACCGCCTTTCCCTCTTAAGGGAACTTGCGTTCCAACCTTCTAGAAGCCTCTAGGAATGATACTAAGGGATTGAGTTTAAAGTCACCCAAGTATTACCCTATAGATTCGTCGTCACACAAGGTGACTCATGTTGTGCAAGTCTAGTTGCGCGACCAGGACTTGCACGCCAGAACAATACTTGCACACCTCCTTCTTAGTCACCTCCTTTCCTCAAATCAACCTCTCTTATTCAAGACATGGCATTCAAAACCCTCTTTAAATCCTTTTATGGCATGGTTCCTTTGTTGGCTTCCTTATCTGAGAGGAATTCATTGGGCCTCCTTCTCAGGAGTAAGCCTCAATCATAATTTCTTTTGATTTGGGATTCCTTATCAGGAATAAACCCCAATCATAAGTCCCTTTTAATTTGAGTCTCCTTCTCAGGAGTAAGCCTCGAGTTAAAATTCCAAATCTCCATAAAGTACAAATACCTTTATGGACCCTGCTCCAGGGCTTCTTTACTGAAATAAGTCATGGTCTTCATTTACTTGGGCCATCATACATACGTAATCCCCACATCATTTCTCATGAATGCATCTTTCATGGCACCATTGTCAAGTTTACTTATACCTCTTGTTTCTCACACCGAGCATGACTCATGTGGTCTTAGAGTGTAAAAGTAATAATGACATATCTTTTTGGGCCATTAACCATGCATAAACTTCTCCCGAACTATATGGAATTTGATCTCTGCCTTAAAAGTAGAGTACGTAGGAAGCCTTTATAAGGTTCAAACCCATCTTTCATTAATTCTTTTCCATCCCATATAATGTTAAACTATATCCTTCTTATCAAACTATGTGGGTTGTGATTCCTTTCTTTTTTTAACAAGGATACGTAGGTAGCCCATCTGTGGGTATGATCTCAACTCTAAAATAATCCCTATCTTTCTGAATGACAATAAACTTCAAGTTCCCCACTGAGTGGATTTAAAACCAATATGGTTATCATAACGACCAAGAGATTTCTTTATAATGTATTGAAGGACACCATTGACTAAGAATATCTAATACATACGGATGATTATCCATCAATGAAGAACCTCAAATACATATAAAATATTTTCAAAATCCTATACATATTAATCATTGATTTCTAAATCTAATGGAAAACTCATTTTCATATTTGGTGAATTAATAAGGATTTGTGAACATAAATTAAATCTATAAGAGAGTCCCGGAGTAGGTAATAATTCTACTAAAAAAGTTGTGATGATCCTGACCTCCCATCCTCTTAACCAATGCAAATTCTTAAGCCTCATCGGTCCACAAATGAGCACCTACCTTTGGAAAGTAGGTCCAAATGGATATAGAATCATTGGATGTTTCTGGTTCTATGAATAAAACCATTAGAAACTGATTGTAAAGTTTGAACCTTAAACAAACAAGTTCATCCCCATTTCCAGAAGAAACAAATAGGTAACAAAATTATCTTTTATGTATACGACGAACTACCGCCTCACAAAAAGACGATTGTTTGTTTTTACTTCACAAACTCTCATGGTTAGGAATTATGTTAAAAGTTATGTTAATATATGATATATATGATATTTATAGTTTCTTTATTCTTATTAAATTTTAATATAACTCATACATCTATGATTTCTATTTTCTGGGAATACGTTAACATGATTTGTGGACGTGTGGACTACCATATCCTCAAATCGATGTGATACATTCACGCTATACATGGAAGGAATAGAGGATGGTTTTGATAAACCTATGTAATATATATATATATAATATTTGAATTATAATATATATAAATATTATTTAATTTCCATTCTTTTGAGTACAACAAATAAATAAATGCGGCGTTCATGCATACGTACGACCAACTGTCTCAATAAACAGTGAATTTTCTTTCAAATATCCAATTATTATGGATTATTATAAATAAATATATAATAAATATATATTTATGATAATTAAATAATGATTTAAATTTTTGATATGATTAAAACATGATCTAAGTAAGACAAAAAAACAAGCCAAACACATATTCGATAAACTAAGCAATTAAAACTTGAAATAGTAAAAATAATAAATGATTAATAACAAATAGGAAATAAGATATCATAAAAAGATAATATATGATATTATAAATATTATTATGGTTTTTTATAAGTTAATAACATGTTTAAAACCTTTATACATGAGTTTAAATGACGTTCACCCAAAAAGGAAACACAAGGTAGGGGATTCTTGTCTCACTTTTCTTTCCATGTGGAATACACCATTTTCACCACTTACTTATTTTTTGTGGTGTATATAATGAACCTTTTGATATATTATATCATGAATTATTTTAAATTAATGGTATTTAAAGTTTCTTTTGAATTTATCTCTTTTATGAGGCTTATGATTCAAAATTTACCAAGTAGTGACATACTTCATCTCAATTTTCAATCTTTGAGACATACTTTATTATTACGCACCTAAATTCTAATATATGGTGTACATAATGACACTATAAAATATAATATTACGATTCATTAATTATTTATGATATATTGAGATTAAATTTGAATTATTTCATCTAAGAGGATTTGAATTAAGCATTACAAAGTGGAAAATAATTCCATAACCCATGTTCGTTTCATTGGGTTATATTACTTACTTGTTATCGTTAATATTATAAGAGTATGTGTGTAATAAATTTTTACTATATTTTTTTTATTTCCACATGTTTTTTCGGGATTTAAATTATACACACCTATTTTATTTATTGATTGATTTTCACATCAACGTTATGGTCGCTTCAAGGGTTTACTTCACAATCTCAATTTGTTCAAGATTTTTTACAATTGAATTTACATTAAAGAAAATTATTTGATAAGTATTTAATAAACCTTTTAATTTTATTATGCTCTAGTTACTCATGAACTTTTTCAAATAATAGTAACATTTTTATACTTTTTGGTACTCAAAATGTTTTAAAAAATGTTTTTAAGAAAACACGAATCTATTTCTATTTTTAGTCAGAGAACCTATTTTCTTATAAAAACCCTATTTTATAAAAAGTTTTTCAATTTTTTAACCTTTCTAGAATGATTTGCGAAATATATTAATATATATTTTTTATTTTAATTTTTTTTCATAAGAATCCTCCTATCACATTTTAAACAAGTCACTTTTCTAACATTTTTACTATGAAAATGGAATGTTATTTTTACCTTGTACGACCTGTATAGATTTACTCATCATCATTTATTCAAAACTTCCTTTGCATGTTAAAAAGTTTTCTGTAAGAAAATAATGGGAAATTATTTTAAAATAAAAGGATTTTAAAGTTTTTTTTCAAAATGAAAAGTATATTCTCCTAAAAAATGTTTTTAAAAGATATTTTTATAATATTTCCTTTCACCAACGACAACAACCCTTTATTTTTACTCCACTTGGGATATATTGTATTGATAACATCCTTATTATTACTCTATCTAGTTTCTAATTTCTTTGACTAGGGATAGTATCGATATTCACTTCCTCGATTCCTTTTTTAGGTCCCCTTGAAATATTCAATCTTATATGATCATTGAAGATTGAATTTCCCCAAATTATCCATATCATTTTTCATGGATATGTTATTTTCCTGAAACATATACCATTTTTAATAGGTTATTTAATTTGAAAGTTATTTTACTATCTAGGGAAATATTGATAAATCCTTATTATTTATTCAATACAGATAGTTGATAAGGGATATTTTTTATTAATTGAATCGATTATTTGATATAAGGAATGTTTTGAAAAGACAGTGACGAGTGGGTCCCATAATTTATTTACCCCTTGATACATCAATAGGTTCCCATGAGGGAAATTATTTATTCAAATTTAATAGGTGTCTACATGTAGTTTTAAGCTATCTTGGGAAAGGTATTTATGTTATAGGTTTTCATGTGTCGTAGACCTAACATTGAATAATTAATTATTACCTTCATTTTGATTCAAAATTTATTATCCATGAGATTTTCACTATGAAAAAAATTTATGGATGCTATTAATTATCATTTTATTAATTAAATGGCATGTATTTCAGTTTCTTACCTTTCCATATTGATTATTCTTTATCCAATTATCTTAATTGCAATGTGTTTTGAATTATTTACCTTGCCATATTGTTTATCCAATTCATTCTCTGTTTATTGATTACATGTCACGTGTCTTCAATTATTACCTTTCCATATTGACTATTATCATTAATTCAATATTACTTCCACTATACTTTATCATTATTGAGAATTTGAGCTCACACCTATTATATTTCCTTTCCCTAGGATTTGATGAAGTGTACTAAGAAAGGTATAAAATGATACGCAAGATAGAATAAAGCTATTATATTCAAAAAGAAAAAAATTATGTTGTAATTAGCATATTAGTTTGTAATAAAAGACTCATATATGTATCTAGTTTACGAAGACTAATAAACTATTCAATCCTTTGAGACAAGATTTACTTGTATCTTATGCCAATGTAATGGTAGCATGACACTAGATCTAAGATTTTTGGGGTCGGGTCACTATTGTTGGTATCATATCAATTTTAGTAGAAACCTTGGAAACTATATTTATGAAAATATAGAATTGAGAACATAACCTTAAGATAGAATTTGAGGATACATATAGAATAAAATTATAGAATTTTGGTAATTTAGAGATTTTTTGGGTCATCTTACCAATAAATTCATGTATGGATATTATCAATGGATGTGGTTCTAGCACATATGTACCTAGGGGTAAAAAAACTGAAAAGGTGCATCTGGGTCGACTCGAGCATAACCTGGTACACAGCAACATGCCTTACTGCGCACCGGGTTTGACACTCAAGGGGGATATACTTAAGATAATTCACATTCTATTTATAACCCATTAAAAAGGATTTGAATAGATAATGAAAATGATTGAACAAGGTTAAAAATTATACTAAAGAAGGACTTATGTAGAAATAAATGGATGATGTATTTATGTGTTTGGGTTATATTTTAAATATTAGATAAAATTATATTTATTGTCTAAATTTCAAGGATGTCCATCATATTTATTTTGGAAATTATATTAATATTGGTTTTATTAAAGAAAAACATGTATGTTGGGTGATAAACCATCAAGTCTAGAAAGGTTGAAAGAACTAAACCCTTGAACTAAGGATGATAAGGGTTTTATTCCAATCATTGACCTACTAAATGTACTAGTTATTATTTCACTATTTTTAGTTAAAAAGTTTGATGAATAAATATTAATGATGAATTTTAGTGTTACTTTAAGATTTAGAGATTAATGTATTAACCATATAGGTTTTGGAAAATACTTATAGACAAATATAATGATATATTTTGTGGGTATTATGATCCATTCAAAGAATATTTTAGTGTTTAAAAAAGGGGTTCATTCTGGGATATCCATTTTATGGTGTAAGGGAGGAATTATAATTTGATCGAAGAATAAAAAAAAAGTGGAATTTTTCATATTAATTTGAGATGTAAGTATACTTACTTATACCATTGTTCAATAAAATAATTATCCAACATTAGGAAAAGGATCTTAAAAGAAAAATTTTATACAAATACCTTCATTTTTGTTGAAGTGATGGCCTTTTAAAACATCAAATATTTATTACCTTGAGAGCCTAACCATTCCATTAATCATTCACCTATTTTTAATTTATGACCTCAATATCCCCTAATAAATATTTATGCTTTTCATCCATATATATATATCTACACTTTCTGCTAATTTTCTCATACTAAGAGACCTAGTTATATGTTATTCCATGCGACCTTTGTACTTCTAATTTTCTCTTTTCTAGAGGATATTTTATGAACCATTCTCATGAAGTGGGATTTAAAAATAATAAATATCAAACAATATATTATGAATATTGAGTATAAATTATGAGGACTCAATTTATTTAATTTTGGTATAATGTAACACTGAAAATTTTTAAAGTAAGAACATCGTACTCGATAGCATGTATGACACGAAACACCAAGAGTGTAATAGAATATAATATACCAATAGGTTATAATATATTTACTATTTTAAATAAATTTAATAAATGATATAGCTTTCAATGCATGAAATACTAAGTTATCTTGTGTTACATGCAATAAAGAATTTATTTCATAACTTGTGTTACACGCAAGACCGAGTTTTACTAAACTACAATATTATTATTTAATATAATAAGATATAACATTGATGTTAAAATAGTAATTATGAATAAGATTAACTAACTTATAAAAATATATGATTTAAAAAAATATAAAATTAATTAATTTGTTATGAATTAATTATAAATGAATATAAGAACCAATTGAATATAAAGGAAATGTTTTTATAGAAAACTTTTTCTATGCTCAAAACATTGTTTTATCCTAATAAATAAAATTAATTAAAATTAGTGAGTGATATTAATGGAATATATATATATATATACTATATTAAATCCAATATTTTTTATATTCATCAAATAGATTTTGTAGGCATAAGATAAGAACAAACCCATTATTATACATAAAAAGCAATATTTTTATAGAGGCATATTTACCACCTTTTAATAGAGAACCAATTTTAAATATGATTTTTGGAAGAATTATAAATATTATTTGAAAAAATTAAATTAATTTTTTAAATATAAACATACAAATTATATTTGGGTTAATTTTTTGTATTTTTCTACGAAGTTTTATTTCTTGACGAATAGTGAAAAATACTGAATTTTTATTCAAAACTGCTTTTTCATTTAATTTATTTATAAGGTCAAATTTTATTTTTGATTTGTTTGAAAGTTTAATTAGATCAATTTTATATCAATTAATCCAATTTAGTTCATTATAATAAATTTCAATTTTAAATTTGATATAAAAATATCTCAAACTTTTGAATGTTATTATTTTAAAAACCCGCATTATCATCCCATCCGTGGGATTAAATTTAAATTAATTAATTCCAATTATATGATTAAAATTTGGAAAAATAGATTACATATTTTTAATAATCATAATATATAATGTATGATAAGTTAAAATTATTTTTTACTAAAAATATTAGTGAATTAAATTAAAATTATTTAGAACGATTATGAGAAAAACTAGCTTGTCAAAAGACTAAACCTTACACTTAAGGGACAAAAAGACATATAATATTATCCAAAATCAACTTTATATTAATATTTAGACCCTATACTCCATTTTATATAATTGGGTTTATTATGGGAGCTATTTTATATGGTAAAAACATGGGTGAAATTCCCTTATAAAATTTTACAAGAATGCCACTCCTCCTCTACTATAAAAAGGAAATCACCCGTCCCACTTATTCACACCAATAAAACACTTTAGATTACAAAAAATAATAATATAATATATTAAAATAACTACTCTCTTCTTATAATCATCACCTTGGTAATATAGTAAACCAAGTAATTCTTTTTGAATAAAACAAACGTATTTACCTGAAAAAGAGGTAACATCCTTCCACAAGCTCTTTGTTTTATTTCCTTTTCCACCCGTTAAAATATTCTTATAACTTGATTGTATAATAAAATAAGTATAATAAATATAATGAGATGTTTTTTTGTTAATTTTATGACCTAAACTTACACACACTACCATATAATGGGTAACAAACTTACCATTTGTCTGTATGGCCAACTGTCGACTCACGAAATGATGATTGTTTGTTTTTCATTTACAAACTCTCATTATTATGAATTATGATAGAAAAAATGCTTATATATATATGATATATATTATATTTATAATTTATTTATTCTTATGTAATTTTTACATGACATATATCTATATTCTTTCCATTTTGAGGGAATATGATAACATCGTTTGTGGACGTGTGGACTACCGCCTCCTCAAAGTAATGTGATCCATTCATGCTATACATGGAATGTATAAATGATGTTTTTAATAAAAATATGTAACATATATGACATATATATGATACTAGAATAATAATATACAAATATATCATTTAATTTTCATTATTTTTAATACAAAAAAGAAATTAAATTAGTGTTCATGTGTATGTACGACCTACCATCTCCATAAACGGTGCATTTTATTTTCAATCTCTAAATATTATGAATTATTATAAATATATATATATAACTAATATATATATATGATAATTAAATCATGATTTAAACTATTAATATGATGAAATAATTATTTATGTAATAAGAAAAAAATAACGTGTGAAAAACTTACTTGATAAACTAGGAAATTAACACTATAAATAGGGAAAATAATGAAAGATTAAAAACAAATGGGTAATTAGATATTATAAGAATAAAAAATAAAATATTATAAATATTATTATGTTTTTTTATAAGTTAATAACATATTTAAAACACTTATGCATAAGGATAAAGGACATTCACCCAAAAAAATAGAAGGTAAGGGATTCTTGTCTTATTTTTCTTTCTGTGAGGCATGCACCATTTCCACCACTTACTTATTTTTTGTGGTGTATATACTAAAAAATTTTATATATTATATCATTAATTATTTTATATTCATAGTATTTAATTCTTCTTTTTAATTTCTCTCTTTAATGCGGATTATGATTCAAAAATTACCAAGTAGTAAGGGACTTCATCTCAATTTCCATTCTTTGAGACATACTTTAATGTTGTGAACCTAAATTCTTATATATAGTGTACATAAACCACTTAAACATATAATATCACGATTAATTTATTATTCATGTTATATTGAGTTTAAATTTTAATTATTTCATCCAAGGGGATTTAAATTAAGTGCTATCAAGTGGAAAATAATTTCAGAACCCAATTTATTTTCTCTGGGTAATATTACTCACTCGTTACCATTGCTATTATAAGTTTATTTTTGTAACCAATTTTTACTATATATTTTTGTATTTACACTTTTTTATGTGGATTTAAATTTGAAGAACATTATTTATTTATTTATTTATTCTCATATCAATGTTATGGTATTTTCACGTATTTACTTCCCAATCTCATTTTCTTTGGGATTGGTTAGACTTGAATTTCCTTTATTGGAAATTATCAAATCAATTTTAAAAAAACCCTTTAATTTTCTTCCCCTATAGTTATTGATGACATTTTAAAAGTAATTTTACTATTTTACGTACATGAGCCTCAACCCAATTGGTGAGGTATCCTTAAGTGAATCCATAAGACCCAGGTTCAAACCAGGTAGAGGAATATTTCCAGGGTACTGTAGCAGTACTGTACCAGGCACTGTAGCAGTATTGTACATTGTGTGATACTGTAGCAGAACTGTACACTGTACAGGTACTATAGCAGAACAGTATACTATACAGGTACTGTAGTAGGTACTATTCGGTACTGTAGCAGTTGGAACTATTCACCTTGGGCCACCAGTTTGGGCTTTGAGTACTTAAGGCTTTCGAGCCACCCAGGCCTTCGGGTTAGTAGGGCTTTAGGGCCACCTTTAAGGCCTTCGGGCTACCTCAAGGCCTTCGGGACACATGCAGTTTCCCTAGACACACTACAAAAAAGGAGCAACCCTAGAAGGGGATTCAGAGAAGGTGCACTCACCAGAGCAGAACCAAATGGATTTTTCAGAATGAGAGGGCATGGCTATGACATCAGGACCAGATTGTGCTTGCATGGAAAGCCTAGCCAGACAGCCATGCGAAGGTGGAGAGCTACTATCATGATGCAGATGCTGGGGAGGGCAGTTCCTTATAGATAGTCTGGTTGAATTTCCTAAGACCATTGGGTCATGTAATATCCTAAGCCTACAAGCCATGTAATCTCTGATCCTATGGGCCTTGTAAGGGTTCCCCCTCATCCCTTGAAAGAGGGGTTATCAAAAATCAACAAAAATGAAGGCCTTAGGGCCATTTGGGCTAAATATTACCATTTTACACTCTTTGTTACTCAAAAAGTTTTAGGAAATGGGTTTAAGAAAACCCTCATTTATTTATATTTTTAGTTAGAGTACCTGTTTTCTTCTAAAACCCCTATTTTCTTATAAGGTTTTCAGAAATGTTTTAACCTTTAAAGAATGATTTATTAAAGAAAATTTTATCCATTTTTTTATGGAATATTCTTTTTTTACTTCCCAAACAAGTCACATTTCTACCCTTTTTACCATTCAAAAGTAAAGTTCTTTTTACCATGTACCACCTGTAAAAATTTACTCATCATAGTTTCTTTGAAAAATCATTTTCATATTTAAAAGGTTATTTTTTAAAGAATTTTTTTTAAAAATTATTTTATATGAAATTGATTTCACAATGCTTTTTTCAAAATGAAAATGATATATTTTTTCAAAATATTTTTAAAAGATATCTTTATAATATTTCTATTTATCAATAGAAACAACCCTTTTTTACTCAATTTGGGATATTTTTTATTAATATCATTATTATTCTTTATATGGATGGTTTATGATTTATTTTTCCAAGGATACTATTGAAATTCATTTCCTTGATTCCTTTGTTAAGTCCAATTTAAATATTCAATTTAATATGACCACTGAACACTAAATTTCCCCTAATTATTTGTATCAATTTTCATGTATATTTTCATTTCCTAAACCATATAACATTTTATATGGTGTTTACATTGAAATTTATTTGAATATATGGGTAAATATTGATAAATCCATATTCTTGATTTAATATATCCATTTGATAAGGAATATTGTTTATTAATTTAATTGATTATTCAATATAAGGAATTATTTTGACTCAAAGTGATGGGTTGGAACCAAACATTATATATCCCCTAGATTCATCTATAGGTTATCACAAGACAAATTAGTTGCACAAATTAAATAGGTTTATACCAATAGTTTTAAACCTTCTTGTGAAAGGTCATGATGATATATGTTTCTATATGTCTCAAACATGATGTCCAACAATTAATCATTACCATCATTTTGATTCAATATTTATTATCCATGAGATTTTCACTATGAAAAAAAATTTATGGATGCATTTAATTCTCATTTTATTAATTAAATGGAATGTGTTTCAATTTATTACCTTTCCATATTGATTATTCACTAACTAACCATTTTAAATGGAATGTGTTTTTAATTATTTACTGTTCCATACTGTTTATCTAATCCCTTCTCAGTAAATTGATTACATTCCATGTGTCTTGAGTTTTTACATTTCCATATTTACTATTCTCATTGATTAATTATCTCATCCTCTATACTTTAACCTTATTAAGAATTTGAGCACACCCTTATTATGTTTCCTTTCCCCAGGATTCCTTAAAGTATACTGAGAAATATATGCAATAATATTCTAGATGGAATAATGTTATTATCATAAAAAAGAAAAAAATTATGTTATAATTAGTGTATTATTTTATAATAAAAGATTCATATATTTATCTATTTTACCAAGACTATTAAACTATTCAGTCCTTTGGGACATGATTTACTTGTATCTTCTACCAATGTAATGGTAGCATGACATCGACTCTGGGATTTATGGGGTCAGGTCGCTTCAATATTCATTTTTCTAATATCATTACTTTTAATACATATTTTTTTGAAACCTTTTTTCCTTAAAAATATTTTTTATAAATTAAAACAAATTATTTAAAAACACTATTTGGTATTTAGAGAACCCATGTTCATAATTTTGGAATGTTTTGTAAACTTTTACTCCAAAAACTATTTTTATTTTCTTATATTAAAAATTAATTTTCATAACTTATAAAATTTAAATATTAAAAATTGGATTTCATATTTTTTTTCCACATATTAATATTATGAAATAAATTTTAGTTTATTTTTACATTTAAAATTAATATCACAAAGATTAAAGTTAATGACCATTATAATAGTGAAAGGGTTATTTTTGTTGAATTATTTTGTAAATGTTGTTTAATTTTTATCTAAACAAATAATTTGATATATTTTATCTAATATATTTGATATTATTTTATGACATGTTTATAAAAAATCATCATTCATTTATTTTTTTAATTAATGATATATACGATTAAGAAAACATAATGGTAACAATAACATTTTTCTACAAAATAGAATTTCTTTATATTGTATTATTTAATTTAAAATTTAATTTTAACATATTTATAAATTTAATTATATTAAAATAATATTAAATTTAGGATTAAAAAAATAAAAATGTTAAAATAAGGGTTACCTTATTTTTTTAATTAAATATAATTTACTTAGGTAAAGACTAGTTACCATTTTAAAAAAACCAAGAATGAATAAAATATAAAAATATAGTGGTAATAGACATAAAAAATATTTTTAAAATACTTTTAGAGGCCTTATGGGAATTATTTCATCCCAAAATCCATTATTTCAAACTTTTTCATCCATTGGGATGTGAATAGTGACATACAATTATTGAAATGTAATACATAATTCCAAAATTGCATCTCTATTCAATTTGAATGGTGGTCACATCCACCATATAATACTACACTTATCCTTTTATAATTTCATAATGAAACTCTATAATATTTCTCAACATATAATCCTATTTAAATTTCATAATCCTCATGTCTCAATTATATTTCCTAAGGACTCTTATTTTAAGAAGATTATGAGGAGAAATCTTAAGTTCTCAACGTGTGTATTTATTACTCCATATCCTTTTATCCTAAATCATTCTAATCCAATTTTGTTTTAGAAATAATAATATAATAATATAATTATTATTAATATAAAATAATATTTTTATATTAAAGGTTCAACCATTATTTAGTCATTTCCTTAAACTTATAATAACAAACCAACATTGATTGTGCGTACGTGCATACTACAGCCTCCAAGGAATGATGTACTTCATTTTTCATCCCCGCATCTCATGGATGGTGAAAATTGGATAATTGATTAATTAATCTGACTCATAAGTCAAAATTATAATTTTAAAATGATATTTTATTATATAAATTTATTCCATCCAATTTTATGAGAAATGGAATCGTTAATCATGCGCACGTGCAAACTACCACCTCCATGAACAAAACATTTAACTTTTCATCACCACCCTACATAAGTGGTTCTAAGAATGAATTTAATTATGTTAAATGATATTTATTATATTTTATAACTTATTTATAATTTATGTTAATGTTATATAAAATCATTTCTTTACTCACTAATTCATTATAATACTCTTTAGTTTGGGTCAGTTTTACCAACCAAGAGACCAAAATTATAATGTTTCTATCATGAATAATTAAATAATTATGTATATTAGTATATCATGTAATAATAATTTATTTAATATGTATTAATTATTCATTAATTATTTTTTTAATATATCACCTTTCGATCATTAAACATACCGATACAAGTTTATCACAATTTCAATTCTCATAAACTACACCTGTATCATTTAGTAAATTTAAGTAAATATGAAGAATCATTTAAGAACTATGATTATAGTATCTTTTTTAATCTAGTAGTGATTAAATGTTTTCCGATAAAAATAATCGACCGTGCTATTACAAAACCCGTACAAAACAAACAATTAGAGTTTGTAGCACTCGATGATAAAAATATGTATAATAAACCAATATATTAGAATTAATTTGTTATAAATTAATATAATAAAGATAAATATATTATAATAATGTTTTTAAATACATTATTAGATTTTTTTATACATGATGCTAGAGTGAGTTTCAACTTAGCGAGAATTATGTTATGAGTTATTTGTCTCTATTTTCAATTCACAATAGAGGTTTGATATTATGAACCATCATTTATTTTAAATGTAATTTTAAACAACCTATTTAAAATCATGTAAAATTAATATATTTAATTATATAATATTTTAATTTCTATTTCATTGAAAACATCTTATGTCCTATTGATTCTTATGTTACCATTACCCCAAGTATTCTTTTGTTCGTAAATTCCATTCTTTGATACATGGTTGATCCTATGCACTAAATTTTATTTTAATCTTATGTATAATACCTATTAGCTATATCATATCATAAATTATTTTCATTTCCTTACTTTTTATGTCCAATTTCAATCTCTATATCATAGAATGGTTTTGAATAAAATAATACCCAATCCATAATGATTTCTTCTCTAATCTCAATTTCAAAATCAGGATTTACATTGAAAGACAATACATCTACCGAATTTTATGTCTCTTTACTTATGAAAACCCCATTATATTCTTATCATATTTTTATTTTGGGTTTCTTAAATGTAATCTCAAAATTTAATTTTCATCCTTAACTTATTAATTTTGTATTTTAAGTTAACCGACCTTACCTATTCATTTCGATCGATAATCGTCCTTTTCCATGAGAAAATTCATTAGATACATTTCTGAATGTTCTAATATATGAGAAAATAATTTATTATGTCCATGTAGAAGTACATTGTCCATCCTTAAAAATATTTTAATAAAATTGTTATAAGATAAATGATCCATAAATGCCTTTTTTTGTTCCAAATCATCCTCATTTATAAGCATTATTTTTCATACAATGCCTTTCCACTATTAATATTTTATTTTTCATTACTTTTTTTGAATGAAATCAAAATAGAAATAGATACATAAATTAATTAGAAAATTATTTACATAATATTATACCCTTAATATATATAGTGTTAGTTTTAGGATTCATTAATAAAAATATATTCCACTTATTGGTTGGGGAAATATGGACAATTGGTAGACTTGTTATTCTGATATAGATGATTATCAATTACTATAATAATTTAATTATTAATTGAATTTATATTCAAATAATTCAAAATTTTAATAAATTATTCTTATAAAAGTTCCATGTGGGCCCCAATATTATATATCCTCTTAATTCATTGGTTGGTCTCATGAGATAAAAGGTTTGAGTATTTGGTGTATTCCTACCCAATATAATCATGATGCCTTGGTTGTGACCATTACATAAATATTTATATCTTATCTATGAGAACAAAAACAAGAATAATGTATTATATGAGTCCTTGATATTAAATAGCAATATGTCCAATAATATACATTTAATCATGATTAATTCAGAAATTATTTTCCAAGTGACTATTTATATTGTTATGTCGTTCATGGATTTATTCCAAGCTCACATAATAAGTTATATAGAATTGTTTGAATATTATTTATTTCTGCCAAATTATTCATACCATGATAGCTATTGATTTATGTTTTCCATTTATATGTATTTGTTCTAACCATTCTTAATTTTCAATTTCCCATGTTATGAAAAAATGTATTACACATTATTTTTCTAGATGAATACCATGTATGGATAATTTGTGGGAGATATTGAATAACTATTTTGGATTAATTATTATCTTATTTAGTGGTAAATATTTCTATTGGATGTGAAATTAATATGATCGTTAGGTTAATTAGTTTACTAAGTTCTTGAAAATTCTATAACTTAAATTCCATTGTAATGTATGTTATGAAAATGTTTCCATATATCATATAATTATGGGATGGTCATATTAGATCTATCATAACAACACCATGATATTTTAAAATTTATTTTACATTAAATAATTACAATATTTGATAGTATCTACTACATGGAATTTAAAACATAAAAAAACCACAATATACAATGGAAATATTATTAATTAAATATGACCTTTATAATAAAGGCATTGGATTGAAGAGTATGAATAAGAGTAACCTCGTTATGAAATATATATATAGAACCTTTATCCTAATAAAAATTTACTTATTGGTAATTATGGAAAAATTGCTCAATTTTTAATGATAATAATGAAATAATATGTTTCTAAAAATATATAATGTTTAAAAGAGTCATTTTTTAATAATGGTGGTTTTGTTATATATATGTATTTTAATTTAAAAGATAAATTTATAAATTTTATAAATTAAATTTTATAATTTTTATAAAATTAATTTTATAAAAATTAATTCATTTTTGGATTCATCATATCAAAATTATCTTAGGATAAATTTTTGGGATTTTTTAGAAATAGTTGATTTTTGGGTGAATAGTAGAAAATACTGATTTTAAAAATAATGTCACTTTTATGACATTATTATGATATATGAATGAAATGAATGTTTTAGAAAACTTTTATATTTAATAAATATATATTTAAGAAGTTATATAATTCATTGAATAATATAATGTCAAACTTAGAAATCTATGTTTGACATTTTAAAATTTTAAGAAATGTTTTTATTAAAATAAAAATTATTTTCACCACTTCTCTTTTTAATTAATATTTTAAAAAGGTTAATTTAAATATCATTATTTTAAAGTAAAATAATACTATTTTTAATTATATTAATTCAATTAATTCAATGGAAATCAATATTATATACGATTTGGTATAAAATCTTTTCTTATGCATAAAACATGTATTTTAAAAAATAGCTTTTCATTGTGTTTTCAAATTTATATGAAATTAAATTTTTACTAATTATTGAAATTTAACTATATAAAATGAATTATATATTTTTTATAAAAAATTTTTAATTTGATAATCAGCTCCATTTCATTTTTTTCACAATTAATAATGACCGTGGTAAATATTTATCCCCTTGGTAAGGGGTAAAATTGGTTAATCAGGGTTAAAACTATGGGATAGGCCTTGAAAATCTCTTAGATTTTTTCATTTAATTGCATGAGTTTATTTATAGTAAAATAAATCTTATATACTAAAATATGTAAATTTTGTTCTATATTTTTATAATGGAATTTATATTGTTTTATGTAAAGAATAAGTAAAAATTCTCTCCCTCTTTCTTTTAATATCACCAATATACTATCATAAGAATAAAAATAATCTATGAATGGTTATAAATGATTATTTTTATGATGAATAAATTATTTTCATGATTTACTGTTTTAATATTTTTTGTAATTGTATAATTATCTAAAATGTTTATGCATCGCTGATGTAGCACCCATGCAAGCGGGTAAAAAATCAAATTAAATAGTTTTAAGAAAATTAAATGTGTTTTTTTTGTATTAGTTAAAGTATTTCTAAATTTTATTGCTTCCAATGAAGGGTAAGTTATTTTTTCAATAATAAAATTATAAATGAATGTTATTTTGATATTTTTACATTAAAATTATGTGAATTATCTGAAAAATAAATTTCATAAAATTTTATGTTTAGAAGTATTTACTTAATTATTTTAAAAAATATTAAAAATATTATATTTTTTAATGTAATGGATAATGTTATATAATATCAATAATTTTCCACTTATTTTACACTTTTCCTTTTAGAATGAAATAATTGACCCATAAATACTAAGTATGTTTTTACTATGATAAAAGCTAAAATGGCTAAAAAGGGGTTAACCTATGAGATAAGGTATCAAAAAGCACAAAAAAAATTCTTAAATATCATTGGTTAGAATTATTATACTTGAACCTATGAATTATTTTAGCAACCTGACTTGAGTACATCATATATTATTTCATAACATTTCAATTATTTATATGTTTTCCACCAACCACAGTATAAAAGGGAACATCTTATTCTGACTTATCCACAAAACTTGAGCCTCTTTAATATATGCATATATACAATAATAACTTTCCAAACATCCTAAAAATGACCTATAAGTCTTGGTGTCACCATAATACCATCTTAAAAAGGCTTAAGGTGTAATCTATAAGAAGATATATAAGGAAGAGGTAATAATCATTACCGATCTATTTTGAATTTATTTCTTCTTTAACCTACTTCAAATATTCTATGAACATATTAACATACTTAAATTGGTATCCTTAATATAATGAAATATTATTTTTTTAATTTTATAGTTATTTTCTATCTTTACTTTATCTAATGATAAATTAAAACATCGCTCATGCATACATATCGATTATCATCTCCATGAAGCGATGTATTTTATTTTTCATCATATTCTCTCATAGATGGTTATAAATATTTATTTAATATCTATATATGATTTTTATGACATAATAATAATAATTATTTAATATTAAATTATTATCTACCCTTTTACAATCCCATCTGTTGGATAATGATAACGTCGCTCGTGCATACATGTGGATTACCACCTCTAGGAAGCGATGTGAATTACATTTCATTTCCACTTAAAAAGGATTATAATTAGGATATAGTTAATAAATAAATATACTATATTTTATATAATTATGATTATGAAAATGTGAATTATTATTATTATTTATTTTTTTCCATCCATTGAAAAGTGAAAACATCACTAATGCGCATGTGTAAACTACTACCTCCACAAATTGATGTAATGCATTTTTCATCACCACATTATCAGAATGGTTATAAAAGTTTATATAATAAATTAAATTATAAATAATACATGATTAATAATATATAGATGATGAATCCATTACTATGGTGTAAGGACCAGAACCCCTGAACCAAAACATTCATAAGAAAAGGAACAACGTACATCTAGAATAATGATTTTAATAAGTGAATGTTAATAAATTGGTGACATGATATTATAGGTGAGTAATATATTATATCATAAGTATAAATATGTTTCTATAATAGATTTATAAAAAATTGAAATGTTTTATATTGGAGTTTAAAATCACATACGAAGAATGTTAGGTCTTGAGGCCATATCAATACTATTTCATTGAGACATGTCTAATTTGATGCACCTATTAGTGTTTATATGGGGCAAGTAACTACCTTATATATTTTATACCATGAAGCTATTTATATTAATTATATTTAATATTTTATTTCATGTTATTTTATATTAAGTTTATTATTATTCAAAAGTTACCAATGATGTAATAATCTTTGTTATAGTCTGGTTTATTTTTCAGATTTTTTTTAATAAATTTAAAATGAAGAAAATTATATGAAAAAAATATATTAAAAAAAAAAAATTTCCTTATAAGATATTTATTTATGTAGTTCTCATGTATAAATTACATTTATCCACACATTGGTACTGAAAAATATCTAGAAAATCATTTTATGAGATGTTTACAATATTACTCCTTTTGGTCGGAACCTTTTCCCTTCAAGTCCATGTTTATTAAAATAATTTCATGAATGTTATTTTATGATATCCCATAATTTATTAATTTAATTTTAAATAATTATTTTAATTTATTTTCAAAATTTTAAAGAGAAAATTTTACAATGTTTTCTAAATATGTTATTTATGACTTTTTACAAAAATTGTGAAAGGGATCATTGTTTTATTATTAACCAATTGAATGTATTATACCACCACCATAACTAATATTTTCTTTTATTATTCCTCTATAATATTCCATTACTATATTTAAAGAGAATAAATTTCTCAATATTCAATAAAATTTTAGTTTTTAATGATATTTAAGGAAATGTATATTTTCTTATGATTTCAATGAAATGTTTATCTGATCTTTTATAGGTATTTCTCATTTATATTAACTTCTTACAATTATTATCATGCTATAATATGGGTATGTACTAATGATACCATCTATGTTTTTTTCTATGTTACTTATAATTATGTGATGAGGAAATCATAATGAATCCAGTTTCATTTTCATGGGATATGTTATGATGGAATGATGATTGTTTCAAGATACTGTGAAACCCAGATGTATGGTTTTTATTATGTGAATAATTATCCCAAAGTTATATATCGCTATAATGCATTGGTTAATTATTTCTCATGATATAACAATGTTATATGTGTAATTGATTTCATTTCCACAATAGTAAGCATAGAGCTGTCCATATTATGAAATGCTTACAATTTTATGTGTGGATTTGGATTCATGTCCATAATTTTATTTTGTTACCATATTTATTTTTCTTAAAATGATGATTGGAAATGCCTGATTTTATAAACTTTTAAATGTAATGATTTATTATGTTTATTCTTGTACCACATTACTATTTTATAGGCTCATGTTATGCTCTTATGGATCATTATTGACTATTGATTATTATTTACTCTTATGAACCACATATATTATAATGATAACGTTTTATGTAATGAATTATGATTTATGATATATGACTTATTTGGTTTTAATTTCTTATTTTATGGACATGTTCTAATACCACTATGATTATCTTATTATTACATATGATAATTGATTGATATCTTCCATGCATACTATTATTGAGCATTTGATCTCATGCTTCAATATGTATCCATTTTCTAGTGTTGTGAATAATATAATTCTGTAATATATTTATAGAAGGGTATCATTATTATAGTATCTATTGGAATATTTTTGAAATATTCTTATAAAACAAGAAAACATAGGAATAATGAGTTAAAATCCCATTTGGTGATAAAGACATGGGTTTTGTTACCGGAAGATATTTTATTAATTCTTAAAAACTATAAACCTTAAATTTCATTGGTATAGAGGTGAATCAATGTTGGATAATGATATTTAATTTATGAATGGTTAAAATTATTTTTAATTAAGAATAAGATCCAATAGGTAAAGAATATATTTTTAGCACTAGATCTGGGTGTAAAAATCTTATCGAAATTATATTAATATTCATTACGACACTCAAAATTATATAATATAATATAAAATAAATTTTAAAACCATCTCCAAAATACATTTTTTATATCCTAATTTTTTGGTAAATATATTATCAAATTCACCAATTATCACATCATAAGTAATACCTTGAGAATACCCTTTCAAAACTAATTTTGGATAAAATCTAAACACCTTTTGGTTAGCTATATATGTTTCATAAATTTTACCCCATTAAATCAAATGAATATTTTGACCCCATAGTCATTAATAGAGTTGGTAAATAATAATAATTCATATATTCATAAATGTAAGGAAAGTGATTCATGTAGTATAGAATCAATGATGCACATAGTACAAATAGATTAGGCATGATCTATATCAAACACATGTATCTGAATACCAGTGTCTAAAAGGTGGATCATATAGATGATTGCATAATCATATTGTATCATTTACAAAATAAATCAAGTAACTACATGACATGACACATTTGAATAAAATATTTCTACTCATATATTCTCAATTATATGACTATAGACTAACTAAGATGATGATACACCAAATGAAATTCACCCTTATGCACGAGCACATCACATGACCCTCTTCTAACTAATAATCATACCACAATTTCTTATCATGGTATGATTTTATTATCATTCACTATATTCTAATAAAGGGTCTATTTAGAATAACCAAAATATTAGAGGGAAAATACCTAAATAAATATGCTCAATCCAATGGATTGATCAACAACTTATAGAACCACCTTCTAAGAAGCTAATACATTACACTTACATAATAAGGGTATAAAGGTATAAAGTTTATCATACTAGATATCTAATTATCCACATTATGTGGCTAATATTCAACATTTTATTTGTAATATTATTGTAATTATTTGATTATAAAAATTGATATTAGTGAATTTTACAATATGAAACCCATTTATCCTCATCTTCAAAAATTCATAAAAAAATGCACTAATATTTAGAAAATGTTTTATCTCATTTTAAAGAACCCCTAGTAATAATTTTGATTCTATTTTTCAGGATTATTTTAAAAATGTTATGGGGAATAGTTTATCATTCTGAAGTACTCATATATTCACTTTGGAAGACACTCATCTTGGTAATTGAATATAGAATATTATGGGTGAATTGAATTAGAAAATATTCTACCAAATTTAATATACCAACCATGTCACAATCCCAATGATGGTTAAATTTTTTATCATGTAAATAATTTTTTTGGAGACATTTAATTCAACTTTGGCGGGATCAAATTTTGATGTTTTAGTATTGATATTGGTGGACCAATTTGAAGATAAATTTTTGGGTGAGATTTTTTGTCCCATAATAACAACCCTTTGATTTCATAATAAATATGACGTTATAAGGAGAATGGGATAAAATATTTATAATTTAAAGAATATATGTTGGGCCTAGTATTATTATTCTATTATCTACCCAAATTCATCAATCTAGAAGTTCATGTTGGTGCATTAAGTAGAGGGAACAAGCTTGAATTTTTTTTGTCAATGGTGTAAATGTATAAATTTCACAAACATTATACAATACTTTGACATTCCCAAGCAAGTGATATAACATGGACTGTTAGGGGTTTAGACCAAGGCTACCAATAATATTATTTATGGTAGTGGTGGTGAAGTATTTGGAAGGAGTTTATTTTGTGTTTTCATTATAATGTTATGATATTTCATTATAGTTACATGTTACATTTTTATCAAATGTATGTTATCCAAATAACCATAGTTTCTTAATAAATTTCCACTTCTGTACTTATTTTTTCTCTCCTTCATAACCATTTGATATTATTTCTTCAAGGTGTTAATTTATTCATAGAATTTTTTTGGAATTCTTCACAGGAAAGTGGAGTGTTCATTATTTTATTGTATTATCTTCCTAAATGTCACACACATGAGTAAAATTATATATTATATTGATATAGTTGAACCAATAGAGGGATAAAAATTATATGGTTTGATCTAAGGATGTTTCTAGGGGTTTATATGGATATTATATCTTATTATATAATTTCTTAATCATTAAGTTTTATTTATATTATAATTCAATGGTTTTCTTTCTTCATCAAACTTATTGAAATCCCAGGCTACATAATTCTAATGATAACATGGTCATTTACCTTACAATACTTATAAATATGATCCTAATAGTTTATAGGTGACTGTCTTATAATTTTTCTAGGTATTAAACCAATATTTGATAAAGGTAGTTTTATATCACTCAATAAATCACTCTCTAATTTAATAAATTGATGTTATCTTAAAAATATTCATTCAATAATCCCTTAGAATAACCCAATAACAACTCATTCTCATAAATTTAATTTTAAAATTTATTTTTTATTCCATAAATACCCCTAAAATAAACCCCAACATTTTCCACTTTATATCATATCTCCTAATAGGATGTTCAAGTGTCTATAGGATTCTTCTTAGGTAACTGAGAATATGAAAACTATGTTATAATATAAGAGACAAATTGAAATCTAAACTAGGTAAATTTGGGCCAATGTAAATTTTGGACCTGCCTCTAAGGACCAATGTAAATTATCTCAGACACTCATTCTATTGTCACCCAATTTCTATTATCTTTTCCTCTTTTTTCCTTTTGATTCATGTATGTCCTATATCCATGAACAATAAAATATATTAGTTATGTTATATAATTATAAGGTTGGGGATTCATTTATACCAATCAGTAATTTCCCTTTAGATCATAATCTTCCCAAGGCTCTAAATTTAATACATTAGAAAAATATAATGTAGAATCTTTTAAGAAACCTAATCATAAACCAAGGTAGTAACCAAAATGTAAATAATTACCTAGAAACCTCATTTTTGGGGAATGTGTATGATCAATCAGTTAATGAATACCCCCAATCTACTAGGTCCAATGAAAAATCTTTCATTATACATGCTATCCAAATTGATGGGCAATGTGTTTTCAAACCTTATTTCCTAAAACAGATTCCAAACTTTTACAAGATATAATTAGATATTCCTCAACTTCATGTCATTGAACTAAATGATAATATTTATACCATGTCCCCCCCACACCATCATAAATTAGTTAAGATACAGTACATTCCTTTTTCATTGAATTATTTAGAAAATAAGTAGTTAAAAATTTCAAAAACACATTCTATCAATTCATGGGAACAGTTATAAATATTGTTATACAAAAAATAGTTACCCCATCACAAATGTTAAATATTTGGTTTATTTGTTTTAGTCATTTGAATATTTATACACACATATATATATCTATATTTTTTTCTCAAAGTCAGTGTGGTGTCTGGGTGTCACAGGATGCCAAAACCAATATATTAATTTTTTTAATATAAATAAAAATACACAAGAATATAATTTCAAAATAAATGGATTCACCATTATTCAAGAAATCTAATGGTAAATTAGAGACTATAGTTTCTTCCAAATAATAAGGTTTGCCCAAGATGCAACATATTGTATGTCATCATTGGGCATTCAATTGAGGGTGACCATTGAAGACTGTATTAAGTGAAATAATTAATTTATATAATTAATTAATTTAATTTCCAAAACCCTCATTCTTATCTTTACATACCTATTTATTGTAAATTCATTTGGTTAGCTGCACAATATTGGAATATTATAGAAGCATATAAGGAGATCCATTGATGAACTCCATCAAATCATGGAGTATAAATCACCTTTCAAATGATTTGTATTCACCATTGAAGTACCTGGATATCACTAACAACAGTGGAATGAACCCATTCTTCATCAATTATTGATCCAAATAGGAGGTAAAGAATGTTATTTTAGGTATTTACTCTCAAATTTAATTTTATGAGCATGAAATTCTTATCTAGTTTATTTATAAGTGATTTCCATTATTTTCTTGGACTTAATTAATTATTTATTTTTTGTTACTTTATTTATCTATTATGATCACTAATTTAATCATCAATGAAAGCTGTCCAACTTGAACAATGGCCAAATTAAACACTCAAAATTTTGATTCTTACATTTATTTCATCGTTCTTCATAAGGTCATAATTGGTGTTTCCTTTTGTTAGAGGTTTAGTAAACTCCTAAGAAATTATGGTCACATAATCATTCATTGGAATAAAAAATTGATACCGTGCATTTAGGTTTGGGATCAAGAGTACAACTAAGGTATGATGTGGTATGATTAGATATAGATATAGATAATCGTTAGATATAGGGTTGTTTGTTACAATCATAGTGCTTTTTTCTTTAATTCATAGTTTATGATAGTAATTGGGTTGGATCAGCAAAGAGATGTTTGGGTCAATACTCTCCTACATCACTAGGGAATGAGTCTCACATAATCTTTAAAAAGGAATATTCAGAAATCTCCCATATTATAACATTGAATGAATCCTCTATCTATATAGTGGAACTCCCTCGTCTTCATGATTTGAAGATGAACATGTATTCTATGGGATTTTTGTGATCCCCCAGTTGTATAGTGAAATATTAAGGAGAGAACTCTCTACACTAATTCTTGAGAGATTGTGCATGGTGTTGGGCTTCAGATATGGACTATTGGGAGCCGTATGCTGACTCATTTTTTTTCTAGGTTATAGAGATGAAGATCCCATTTCTATATCTTTGGATTCATTGAGAATATAAATTTTCTATTTACCCTCTTTATTTATTGGTTTAGATGATGTTTTTAACTTTATGTTTCTCCCTTCATATTTTTTCAGGGTGTCTATGGGGTATTTATATACTCACCCATACATGGGATTTTCCCACACATTTTTTTCTTATAAAGATGATAGGAAGACAAAAAATGATATTAGTGGACCAGGTTTCATAGGAGTATAACAACATCTAGTAGAGATGATTTTTTTTAGTGTTTATCCCATGATATTATGAGTCAATATCACTTCATTTACTCCCATTATCCATTTAATGTTAATTTGGGACCACATTTCCTATTGGTAATGCATTTTCCCCCTCTATACTATTGTTTTGTGCCACTATACATTGATCCTTCCCTATATGATGTTGTATAAAAGTATTATACTCTAGGTGTCCAATATTTTATTATATCTCTACATTATTGCATGGAGTTGGTTGTGTATGTGTGTACATGTACTTAGGATAAGAACTCCTATTTTAGGGATGCCTACTCAGTTCTTATCACCATACACTAGCCTTTTAGAGGAAATCTTAGTGAGTCTCGCTGGTATTACTACTAACATGGAATTTCCCTAGTTTTTGGTTTATGAAATAGTGGTATTAAAGGTGGTATTTCTCCTACGTCAGTGTCTAGAGTTGGACATTGTTGTGAGGATTGGTTTGGGAACATAGGGAAAGGGTGTTAGAGTGTATCAAGTGTGTTTTTTAGGATATGTAATACAATTATAGTGTAAAATCTTATGTATCTACTCACCAGGACTCTAACTACCTTCTTGTCGACTCAATAAGATGAGAAATTGGCTGCAAGGAACAAATGGTACATTCATTATATAAGATTGGGTCTACTAATTTTCATGTACTTCTTGAGTAAGATCCCCATATAGGATCATATAATAATGGAACATCATGATAAATTTCCAAATTACTTCACAACAATAACCAAACAGGATATCGATATAGGATATTGATGAAAATCAATTGAGTGATGAGGCATTTGTTTAGGGATATAATCATGATGTATTTCTCTCAGTGGTCAATTACAAGGATCAAAATTTTGTTGGATAGAAAATAGATCTATAAATTTAGGATGATTATGCATATTATCATATCACATCATAAAATTTCTAGAGATAGAGACTATAGAAGTTTCAATGCAAGCCAAACCATCAGGAAGAAAAGGATAGTCTTACGGCAGTGGTCTAATTATTTAGGCTTGTTCAAACCCCGACTGATCAGATGGTTGTACTTTTATCCATCATTATCCTTAGATAATTAGGGAATTAGTGTATTCTGATTATTCATCCACAGTAAAGAATAATATCTCATAGTTATACTTCCATAAGAAGTATTGTGATGATTATTACCCTCTAAGCTGGTTCTCTATACATTTTCAATATCTACTCGATATAAAGACGGGTGATATGTTAGTTGCTAAGTATACCATGATGTTTATTGACATCAGACATTACTCTCTTGATATGTTGTGAGATGGATACTTACAAGTATGGAAGTGTGACCAGGTACTTTTTAGAATCATCCATGTTAGCATGGTCTCATTGTGCATTCCCACTTATGTTGGATTGCTGGAGTGGGATCAGCTGACAGAGAAATTACTAAAAGTGAGATTCATGGTGGCTAGAGTGGACCATGTGAATATTGTGGTTAAGTCACATTTTGATGCTAGCTGGTATCAGGCATAAAATTCCCTGCTAGGAGGCATACTCAATTCTTGACTTAGATATGTGGATCTGCGGTGTAGGGTTTTCCAAAAGGATCCATTCATCCAGGAGAAGGGTAATTCTATTCTTGTGAAAGGTGGGGTTACATGGATCAAGATTTATTGACCTGACATGATTAGTGATCTCTCGAGAATGTTTAGGATAGACAATATGGATGTGGTACTAAAATAGGGGAAGACAGAGCTCTAGTGGGAGGAGATGCTGGGGTAGGATGATGTTACTAGATAATTCCACCACCACCAAGTGGCCTAATCTTGGATTTAAGGGTTCGCAGTCATGGTCACGTGTAGTTGTAAGCTATGGAGGGATATCACCATGTTTTTCATGAGATTATTAAAGGAATTATCTATAACTTTTTATTCTTTATCTAATACTCATAGACATAGACATGAGTTATTATTTTATCTTCGTATCCCTTATGCGATAGATAAGTATTTACATTGAGGCTTTATCCCATTAGTTATGGACAGAAGTTCCAGTGGGTTGTGGTTATTCTATACCACATGTATTCCAACTGTGAGAGTTGGTGTTCAGTGGAGAGAGTTTCTTGGGGAGACAATTTATTTTCATGATGAGACCAAATGAAATTATCTTAGGTATGGATTGGGTTTCCACATTTTGAGCCTAGATACACTATCATTGAATTAGAGTTAGATAACATCAGAAAAATGGGATAATATTATCCTTTTTGGGTGAGTGAAATCTTATGGATATAAAATGGGTCTCATGAATAGAAAATTGTAACCAATTACCCATTATATGGTGAGATTATTCCTTATTTCAATAGGCTCATCAAGTATCTTTCTTCCAGTGATAATGGTGGATTATCTAGAAAGCTTTCCCAATGATATCCCCAGACTATGTTCATGGTGGTATATTGAAATATACATTGAATTTCACTCTAGAACAAAAAATATATCTTCTTAGTTGTATAAAATGGATCGTATTGAGGTCTGAGAGATTAGGGTGCAGTTGTAAGACCTTCAAGAGAAAGGTTTTATCTGGCCTAGTGTTTCCCCGTGAGAGGTTCCCATTTGGTTCATGAAAGTGGCATCTAAAATTTTAAGTATTTGTGTTGATTATCATCACCTAAATCAGTTAATGATAGAGAAAATATACACCTTAACAAGGATGATGACCTTTTTGAACATTTTAAATGTTTGAGTTGGTTCTCAAAAATCGATCACATGTCTATTTACTATCATCTGCGGAGTGTCGAATGGTTCGTGACTGCGCAGTGGTGTCTGAAGAGTAGGGTGCGGCGTCTGGATGGCCTGACCATCCTCATTTTGGTTTCTTAATCTCCCATTGTGGGCGTCCTTTGGGTAATCTCATGTCACTTTAGGGTTTGGGCGAGCTCCGACTGGAGTCCGCTGGTGGGTTTGTGGATTTGGGATGGTGTCGACAGACGCACCGGTGGCACATAAGGAGACCAGTTCTGTGGTTTTTCTAGATTTTATAATGTTTGTGTTTCCTAGTTCACAGTACCTCGACCTTATCTTGATGATTTAGGCTCCATCTATGAAGGTTTTTCAGTTTTATTGTTTGTATGGATTGTCCATCCATTGTACTTGAATGTCTTTTGTTGTGAAGGCTTGTATTGTTTTAAGTGGGGATGTGGGGAAGTGGGGAAGTGGGGAAGTGGTGAAGTGGTGAAGTGGTGAAGTGGTGAAGTGGTGAAGTGATGAAATGGTGAAGTCATGTATGGTTTCTAAATTTTTCCTCAAAAGTGTTTGCATAATAATAAAAAGAAATTTTCAGTCATATTATGATTTATCTGTAGACACTATGAGTTCTTAGTGATTCCATTCTATGAGAGTAATGCCTCTACTGTATTCACGGATCATAAGAAGCATATATTCCAACTATTGTCATACATATTCGTAGTTGTCTTCATCAATGATATTTTTTATACTATACGTAGGGGTAGGAGCATGAAAAGAATTTGAGTATGTTTTTAGACTTAATATAAGAGAAATAACATTATGGTAATATCTCAAAGTGATATTTGGAACTAGTAAATATTAATGTTTTTCTTTATTGGGAACCACCTAAGAGGGTGTCATGGTTTCAATGTTCTCTTGGATTGAAGGGGTTTTACAGGAGGTTCATGATATAATATTTCAGTGCAGCATCCCCTTTAACATCCTTGACATGTAAAGGGAAACCCTTTACCTAGATTGAGTAGTGTTAGGTAGTCTTCAAGAAAATGATTCTAAGGTTGACCGATGCTCCTATCACGAGACAACCAGATACGGTCATTGTGTACGTGGTGTTTTGCAATGCCTTGAGAGTTAAGATTAGTCTCATGGTGATTTAGAGATAATAAGGGATCACTTATGGGTTGTGGTAGTTGAGATCAAAAGTGTATAATTATGAAACCCATGAATTAGAGTTGGTAGTGGCATTCTTCTCTTTGAAGATGTGGATGAATTATCCTCTGGGAGAGTGTCTAGTTATTTAATTAGAACAAAATATTCTCTAATACATATTCACTCAGAGAGACCACAACCTGAGATAGAGGTGATGGTTTTAGTTCGTATAGGACTATAAATTTGAGATAGCCTAAACTAGAGGAAATGACAACATCAAGGAAAATTCTCTTAGTATGAAATATAATTCTCTCTTGGTGGAGTAACATTACTACAAATTTGGGTTTATCTAGCACTATCCTTTTATAGTGCTAGATAAAATTACTAATAAAGGTCCCCTTTATTAGTGATAGAAAAATAGGTAATAAAGGGATCTTTTATTAGTGCTAAAAAGGTGTTGATAAAATACCACCTTTATTAGCTCTTTAAAAAGCGCTGATAAAACCTACCCTTTTCTAGTGATATTTAATTTAGCACTGATAAATGATACTATTTATCAGTGATTTTTTACTAGCACTAATAAAGGGTATATTTCAATATATATATATATATCATTAAAAATCATATATTAATATATTAATATATTTATTTTGATATGAATACAATAAATTTTAGTAAATATGACTTATAAAATACTAAATTTTCATTAACACTAAATATATAAGATATTTAGTGAAAAATGGAATATAAAATAATTAAATAAAAATATTAATTAATAATATTCTTATTATTATCATGTAATAGTATTCTAATAACTATTTTATGAAATTAAAGATTAAACCAAGGAAAAAATGATCTAAGATTAAATTAAAACATGACATGAATTTTGAATGAACATAACTTTTGATATAGGTGTTCGTTTGAGCTCTAACACATATCAAACTGAAGCCTATGAAGATATATATGCAGTCTTGACCATAGAATTCCTATGTCACTATTTTTTAGAGGTTAAAAAATTTCTAGAAGGGCTCCAAAACTGAGTTTTTAGTTGGGACACCCTATTTTTTTAATACTCAATAGTATTTCAGTTTCATTCAAGAGTATATTCATGTCTATTTTCAATGGATACTGAATTTAATACCAGGGAATAAATTCATATAAATATTATGGTTTTAAAATTTTATCAATTTTCATATTATAGTTTAATTTATAATTAAATATTTTCATATCATCCTATATTTACTTATAATAAATCAATTGTAAAAATACATATTTAAACATATTTACAAAAAAATTTATCTTTACATATATAAGAAAAATGGAAATAAATATTTATTATTCATTATATTTAAAATAAAAAATTTCTATTTTATTTACCTCCACCAAATGCATAAATATGAATATATATACATATACAAGTAATCTTTATAAATAAATATTTCTGTGTAAATAACTAAATATATATTTATGTGTATATTCAAATATATGTAAAGATTTGTGTATGTATATGAGAAATATAAATATGTATATGTGTGTGTAAATATGTGTGTATGTATTGTGTACGCATTTTGTATATACATTATACATAAATGTATCTTATAAATACATAATTATCATTAAATATTATATATAAATGTATTTATGATAAATATTTATAAAAAAAAATATATCTAAATATAAAAATATATCTAAATATGTATATATATATGTAAATATATAGACATATAAATATATATGTAACTAAAAAAATTTATATCTAAATATATAATATATAGACATATTATAAAAATGAATGTAAAAGTAATTAAATATAAATCATATGAAATTAATTATTATCTATTTTAATTAAAATAATATCTTTCCATTTTTATACATTATAACAATATATGAATATATATATATACACACACATATAAAATGTATGTATAATGTCTATATATACATATGTGTGCGTATTTATGAAATGATATATATATATATATATATATATTCTAATATATGCAAATAAATATTTATATATAATATATTTAAATAAATTTAAGTATTTATAAATATCACACACACAAAAAAGCATAGATTTTTATAAGTGTATTTCATAATAATTATATATATAAATATGTAAATATATATAAATAAATAGATATATCTTAAAATGTTGAATAATATAAGGTAGGGTAGTAGAAAAGAGTTTCTCTTTATAGAAGGCAGGTCACAAGTTCATGTCCAAGAACACATGGGTGGATGAGCATATTTCACGTGCTAAGAAAGGGGGGTTGCGAGAGCTAATAATGTGATGGGGGTGGTGGTTGTGGTGCATGAGAGTGGGTTCAAGAGAATGAATAACACTGACAAAGGGATGATGCATGATTTTTTTTCAATATTATTAAGACTAGAAAAAATGATAATGGTTTCCTTTATCCTTGTCGAAAATAGCGCTGATAAAAGAAAACTATATCAATGATAAAAAACACTAATAAGGGAACCCTTTATCAGTACTAGAAAAAATCACTGATAAAGGGCGCCATTATCAGTGAAAAAATCATTGATAAATGAACCCATTATAATCACTTTTTTCGAAAATTGATAAAACTAAAATTTTATCATTTCATAGGTTATCAACACTTTTAGCACTAATAAAGAATATTTGTAGCACATTTAAAAGTGAAATTTGTTGTAATGTATTCTTATGAGTAGTTGGATTCATTGTAGATGACTCTGGTGGAGGATAGGGGTACAACATATCTTTTATCAATGGTGTGACTCCACCACTCCTTCAGTGTGTAAGAGAGTCCTAGTTGGGAGACATTGACTATAAGTTTCAATACAACCAGATATCCTTAGAGATAAACCTGATGGATTTTATGATGGAGGAGATCACATAATTTTTTTATATGTACAGAAGGTATTACATAGGATGATGAGGTGTTTATGGAATTTCGTACTCCCCCTTATATTTAACACCCTATGATTTTGTGAAATATATATAGTTTTGTGAATAAATTTGATTTTTTGATAGCTTGTGTTACATGCAAAATAGAGTTCATAGGAACCGCAAGAAACTGTTAATATTATTATTTAAACCCAATAGTTATTACCTAGTTGTTATAGATGGATGAATGAATCGTAATTAACAATGTTTAAATTTCATGTATAATGGTTTTATATAAATAAATCATATTGATAAAAGGTACATAATTCTTGGTAACATTTTTTTTATGTTTTTAAAATACAATTTTCTATTTTTTTGAAAAATAATAAAATTATTTGGGACACTTTTAGAAAATTAATTTCATAAAAGTAATCATTTTTAAATCATAATGTCAAAATTATCATAGGTTGATTTTTTGGTATTTTTCAAAAAAGATTAATTTTTCAATGAATTGTGAAAAAGTTATTTTTATTGAACATTTCCTTTTCATTTAAAGAATTTATAAGGTTTATTTTTTGTTTTAAAATTTGATTAAAATTAAAATTAATCAAATTATATATCAATTAATCTAATTTTTGTCATTTTAAACTATTTCATATTGAATTTTTATATTTTTATTTAAAATTTTGAACATTTTATCTATGAAAAACTAGTTTCTCATTTCATCTAAAAATTTTATTTTAAATTAAAAATTTTCAACTTATATGAATGGTATTTATAAAAATGGATTCCAAATATATAATAAAAATAATTTATATTATATAATAATTTTTCCTTAATTTTTTGTCAAAATGAATAGTAAACATAGTATAAATTAATTACTGTAGTTAAGGTAAAAATGGGTTTACCGGGATGTGAAACTAGAAATTTAAGTGTTAAATATTACAAAAAAGTGTTCTAAAACACATTTTGAAGACATATTTAGAGCTTATATTCTATAATTATATATAATGGCCCATATTAGATCTTTCTTAATTTGATAAATATGGGTACACATTATTCTTTTAAAAACTTCCATGTGTGTCTTCTCCCCCATTTATAAAAGGACACACCAGCTTTTCTCATATTTACCCTTAAAAAACCATTTTATATAAAAAAATATTTACTAAATCTTCTACTTACATACCTACCCTGATCATAGTGTCCATGAATATATCATTAATTTTTTAGGCTTTATGTTGAACCTAATGTGGCTGTCCAAAAATAGGTAAAGTTTATAATTATATGTTTTTGTTTTACTTCTTCTTCTAACTACTTAAAATCAACTCCAATAATAATGATATTAAAAATATAGCATCTTACATTTATTGAGATGTAATTATTTTAATTATATAACACATATACATCTCCATAACCATAAAATGGGATAGTAAATCATCATTCATGTGTACAGTGGACTACCACCTCACGAACCGATGTTATTTGTTTTCCATCACCACCTCTCACGTAAGGATATAATGATGTATTAAATGTTAATATATGATATTTATGATATTCTTATACTTATGGAATTATTTTATCACATATACCTTGTAACTTTTCAATCTGTGGGAATACGATAGTGTCGCTCATGTGTACTATGGACTACCACCTCATGAAGCGAAGCGATTCGTTCACACTTTACATGAAAGGTAATAGGGATGGTTTTAATGAACATATTTTATATATAATATATAAAAATGAATTTTTAATGTTAATAAATTATTTTACTTTCTTTTCTTCAATCCTTGAATAAAATGGAAATAACCTTCATGCGTATGTACGACCTACTGTCTCCATAAACAATGTATTTTGATTTCTATATCTAAAATTTTAAGATTAATATAAATACATATATACCAAATATATATGATATTTATAAATTTTTTAACATTTTTATAATATGTAATCTTGATCAATGTAATTGGACCGAAAATATAAAATCAAACCTACATGAAAAAACAAGCAGTTATTGCCCGAAATGTGATTTTAACATATAATTGTTAATAAACATGTAATAAAAGGTAATAATAAAATCATATAAGGTATTATTTAAATTTTTATGGCTATATAATATATTTATAATTAATTTACATTTATTATACATGATCTTTTATCCTGTACAGAAGAATTCAATACTTATAGTAAGAGATTTTTGCCTCAATTTTCCCTCTTTGAGACATAAGTTATGTTATGATCCAATCTTCTTCTCTGAGGTGTATATATAAAACCATTGACATGTAATATCATGAATTCATTTATTCTCATGATAATTTATGTTTAATTTAATTTTATTCTTTTATAGGCATTATGATTCAATGTTACCAAAGTGGTAATGTTTTTATAATATAATGTCATCATTTATCGGGATTATTTATGTTTTTATATACAATGATTAAATATTATAATCCATACCTCAAGAAACTCATGAATTTTATTATAAAATATTTATGTATTGATAATACACATTTTGCCTTAATTTGTTTTTCTCTTTATGTGCTCAAGAGTTCAATTTTTTAATAAGAATTGTCTTTATTTCTATCTTCGATCAAATTTTTTTTTCTTTTAAACCCATATTTTATAATTTTTTTTCAAAAATGTTTTTATCATTATAAAAATGATTTATTAAATAAAATATTACCCAATTTATAATTTTTACAAAATATTTTGAAAAGAGTCTTTATTCCATTTTCCAAAAAATGCCAATTTGTTTTTACTAAAAATGAAAACATAATATCTATTTTAGCATGTACGACATGAAAAAAATTTCCCTATGTCATTACCATTATGTTCATTGAAGATTAATTTAAAAACTTTCATGTTTATTTTCAATGAAAAGGATTTACAATATGTTTTATTTTATTTTTTTAAAAAAATTATTTTCAAGGAAAAGTTATATTCCTCATGAAATGTTCCAAGTGACATTTCTAAGTAATTTTCCTTTGAGGATGAAATCCTTTGAGGTTACATTTCATTTATTGTGGAATTGATCCAGTGATAACATTCTTATTAATTATATATATAGTTTCTTTTTATGATCACAAGATGTTTATAAACCCCTTTTATGTTACACAGGTTATACCACGATAAATATGCTTATGAAAGCCTATTTTTTCCATGGGACATGCTCTGTTGAAATGATGAAAGGATTATAAAACCTATTTATTTTTAAAAGTTAATATTTTTTTGTAATGTTTATGAAGACTATTTCATTTCATGGGTTCTAATATTACTTTTTTTTATGATATTTTGGTGACATTTATATGATTTTCATTATGTGGTGGGTGTGACCTATTCTTACCTCCAATGCATTGGGTAAATATTTATATCTCATGAGATAAAAAATACTGGAATGGGGAGTGAACCTAGTTCAGTAAGGGACTCTATACACTATGCTATTCTTAGTAGTGAACCTTCACTACTATAATGGTTTGGGGAGTGAACCCACTCCACTATGGTAGTCTTGGTAATGATCCTTGAACTATTAAGTAAAAGATTTTATATGCTTATGTTTATCCAAAAAACCAATTAATTATGCCAATGTTATATTTTAATGGTTTATGTTATTTTATTCCATTATGAGTCATGTATTAGTAACTTCCTAGATTTATGTTGTTATTTAGGTTAATTATCTTTGATTTGTAGGGTATGGTTTTCAAATGTTGTACTCATATTCTCGTACCCTTACGCTAATGATATATTAATATTTATATTGTTTACCCATACTGAGCATATGATCTCACTCTTATATATACCTCCCATCTCTAAGTTATGATGAAGGGAATTATGTATGATATGTCTCAGGAGGTTTTTAATTATAAAGAACATATTTGGAGATGATGTGGCTCACTTATTGTGTAGTTATTCTTGTGTCTGAGTTTCAAAAGGTAGTAGTCCTAAATGATTATCGAATGTATCATTATTTTATGTAATGAATATTCTTATATAAATATGTAATATTTATGTATGATATGTTTGGGTCTTTGTAGTTTGTATCAAAGAAAATTATTAGTTGATCATTTGGAACTAGGATTAGAAAATATTAGTGAGAACCCTTATGATAATCCAAAATATTGGAGAAAATTATACATTATAATAAGGAAAACACTACTTTTTCCTAGTAATACAACCTTTTCTGGATACTAAAACTAGTTTTACTTCTATAAACATTTTACCTAGGGATAATAACATTGAAAAAGTCACATCTTGCTTGAATCTAACATTACTTGGTACACAAAAACATGCCTTATTGAGACCTTTTTTGATACACCTAGGGGATATGTTTTTGTTAATTCACATTTTCTTTATAAGCCTACATGGAAGAATTAAATAATAACCAAGAATGGACTATGTTAATCTTATTGTGTCATATATTTAAAATAAGGTGTCATGATTTAAACATCATATAAGTGTTTTTTCTTGATTATGTGGTTCACCACTATGATTATTGTTGCGGAATTTATTTTTTGGTTTTAATCAATGGATATAATCTAAAAGAACCATGTTAATACTGAGTATAATGAGAAATGAAATTATTTTCATCCTTAGAAGCCAAATTTTATGGGATATGGAATGAAAAATCACATTTCTATGATCACATAACTTTATCAAGCCATGAATCATACTAAACTTTGAAATGTGAAAATGAGGGAACAATGTTCTACCGAGTCCCTCAAAAGGAAACTGCCACATTATTTTAGTGGTTCCACTAATCCACTAGTTTTTGAGAATTTTTTATTACCATTGAAAAGATATTCTTCATTATCCAATGTTCATAACATGAAAAAATCATTTTTTTTGTATATAATTTGTAAGGTGAAGTGGATTAATGGCGGAATGTCATCATTAGTACATATGAAGATGATGAAATTGACTCTATGGAGTGGAATGAGCTTATAAGATATTTTTTTCAATAAGTTCTTCACCTATATTATTCATAAAAAATGGATAAGGAATTACTTGAGCTTAAGTACAAGGATGATTAATTTTTTGGTACCTATGAGGCAAATTTTACAAGACTTGGGAGGTACGCTTCTAAACTTATCATCCAACCTAAAATTAAGGTTGATCGATTCTTCAGTGGATTAAAAAAAAGTCTCTAAATGTAATTATCCATAATGAAAATCAGTATCTATGATTAAATTCTTTGATGTGTTCTCAAGGTGGAAAAATAGATCAAAGTTATACATCAATCTCATGGTATTGAGAGGAGAAGTAAGATGGAGTTCAAAGGAATATATAAAAATCATGGAGAGAATAATATGAAACTTCTTGCTTGAAATGTGGAGGGAAATATAGAGGAAATTAGATAAATTGGACCAGAAAATTATTTAACTATGGAAAGGAAGGTTATCAAACAATCCAATGATGAATTTATGGGAAGAAGTTAGTTAATGATGAAAATAGAGGGAAATCTACAAAGAATTCACCACCCATAATCCATTTCCACAAATTCAAGAAGTATGGGTATTATTCTAACTTGTGCCAAATACAAAGGATAATCAAGATGGTCAACATCGACAACCAATTAATCTAAGATAAAAAGTGAAATATCATGAAATTAGTGTCTCTAATGAGGGGTGTGAATAACAAAATTTGTATGGGTGTCAAGATGCCACCAAAATTATGATAAATAGACCTATAAATAAAAACTAATAATGGTATGATTATCACATCTCAAGTATATGATTCCTCTTTAGTTGAATTTTGTGAGAATGTGTTTCCTACAAATCTTGTTAATATTTCTATGGTTGAATTCAATGGTATCATAGGAATGGATTGGATTTCTATACATAACATCCACATTAATTTCTAATGATGGTAATATACTTTTGATAATCCAAACCAACCTATTATATTCTATTTTTATGTTAATAAATATGAACATATGATGGAAATACCATCCATTGTATTGGTTTTATTCATATTCAATTGGAGATTTTATCTCATATGGTGGGTAGAAACTCAAAATTGATGAAGTTACTATTACGTGGGAGTTTTATTATGTCTTTATAGAAGAGTTTTTATAAACTTACGCCAAACTGTGAATTTTAGTTCTCAATATAACCCATACTGGTTTTCACACCTATTTTAAAGACTCACTATAGAATGTACCTAATTGAGTTTTAGGAATTGAAGAAGAAAATCTAGGTGATCCTTGAAAAGGGATTAACTTTTTCAAGTGTGTCACCTTGGTTTGAACTTGTTATTTTTTAAACATAAATATGCATCAATGTGACTCTACATTGATTATTGAGAGTTGAAAAAAATCATGATCAAGAAAAACAATCCTCTGCCTTGTATTGATGACCTATTTGATCAACTGTGCAGAGATCAATACTTTCTAAGATAAACCTTCATTCTAGATATCATCATTTTAGGTTCAAGAAGGAGGATATACCAAATAAATAATTACACACAAGGTATGGACACTAGGAATAAATTTTGATTCCATTCGGTCTTACTAATTACCATTCTATCTTCATAGATTTAATAAATATAGTATTTATAGGTTACCATGATCAATTCATGGTTTTCATTATAGATGATGTTATTATCTATTCAAATAGAAAGGAAGAGAATAAATATGAATTTATAATTATACTAGATACCCCATAAAAGGATAAATTATATGAAATATTTACAATGTGTGAGTTTTGGCAATAAAAGGTTTCATTTTTTGGGTCATATAATCTCAAGAGAGGGAATATTGGTAGATCCATTTAATATGGTGTTTTTTAAATGTCATCCCTAACCAACCACAATGACTAATATTCTTAGTGTTCTATTTTTCATAATAATATCAATTGTTTTCCAAGAACTTATCATGACTATTTTAATATCCTTCCCATCCTAATTCTGTGGAGAAGAATCAGAATTACTACTTGGCGTTAAGTGACATCCCCAAGACACCAAAGGAGGAAAATAAATACTAGATGCTTCAATACAGTTGGGGGATGATTTTTCCTTTTGAAAATAGAAACAACCAATAACAAGAACGCCATGAGAAAAAAACTCTATATGAATCATGATAAAAAATTAATATAATTCAAATTAATACCAAAATAAAATAATACTAAACTACACTATAACCAAAATTAGAGTACCAATGAGGAAGAGTAAATCGTAAAGTTAAAAGACTCCCAAGATATAACTCAATAGTTAACAACATGATCCATGATCCAAATCTACAATACAACCCAAAGTATCAAGATGTATCACTAAATAAATGAGATACTTTTCCTTTACCTATGTCTCGATAAACAAAATATGCAAAATCACCAAAGTGCCAAAGTCGGGGGGTGAGTAATGAAACTCATTAGGTTTTCCCCAATCGGCTTACCTACTCAAGAAACTATGATAGAATATGTTAGAAAAATAACATAAATAAATTTATATAAAACAATTTAAAATTTATTATATTAGTATATAAAAAAATTACTAAACCAAAAAAATTTCTAAGAAAAGAAACCAAACAACACTTTAAAACCCTTTATGAAACCTCCATTTTGTATTACCCATTTCATTACACATATCCACATATCCAAACATGCATGACCATTCCACAATTCCATACTAATGAGTGGCCTCTCATTGATCTACCAAGTCATCAAAAGGTAACCATATACTAGTTCTCCAATTTCACATGCCCCTTCCACAGGGTCACATCAATGCAAATGAATACCCACCAACCAATTATTCCAAAAAAATGCAGAAAAAATTATGCCAAATCATTTCAATAAAAAAATATCTTTATTGAAAACTATTTCAAAAAAACCATTTCTATTAAAAAACCAATCAAGAATTTATAAAAACATCATTTAAAATCATTTTATAAAGAACTTTTCACAACAATTCCACAATTCCAAAATCACTCAATAATTAATGTTTCTACCAAGATTTTCACAACAATATCATAATAAATTTCAATAAATTCAATCAATTTCAAACCAATCCATCATGTTTTAATTATAGGAGTCCAGAGTGAAGTAACTTATCTTGAAAATTATGGATGAAATAAAGAATGACATGAATTCTTCAACAAAACTGTGTTGAATCTCCAAAAACCTCCCTTAGATTTTATTCCATAACATCAATACAAAAAAAATATCATCATTATTGGAATCCACTATCACAGATAAATCCCTAGTAGATCATATCTATTAATATAAGCGATGAAAGAGGAGTAAATGTAATGAAAATGACCAAGAATGAAGACTTAACAAGAAATCGGGCCTTCAATGCATCACGATTTTCAAAAGATCACCCCCAGATAAAATGAGAAAGTATCCACATCCTTTGGGAAGAAGAAAATCAGAGTTATGGATAAACATAGTGACAAATGAGGATATTTGGGTTAAAAATAATTTATAACCATTTTGTAGGATCTAAATTTTAACCGTGCATGGTTGGGTCACATGGGTTGTCAAACTATGCGCTAACCATGTACCAACCACTACCTCCCAACACCCTTCACACAGATAGTCAGAACTGTTAGAAAAATTGTGTTCCTATTGTGTTTTTCCTCTAATCCACTTTTCATGGTTACTCCTAGGGTGGCCACACATTTTGGAAAAACTATGAACCTAACCGTTCACCTAACTAGAAGCCCCTGTTTCACCTTGCACGGTTTCTTGTAAGATTTTCATGGTTTCTAATAACTAGTCTCAAATATTTAACCTTCATAAAAGACCCAATAAATTTACAAAAGGCTTCTAAACCCTCACAAAATTCACCCAAACAATTTACATACTTAAAAAACATAAAATAAGGGCTACATACTTGAAATTGAGGGTGCTACATTCTCCCCACCATTGGACTTTCTGTCCCTAGAAAGTACAAAAACAAAATTTCCCTCAAATATTTTGGGTCATTGATCAATCATGTCCCTCTCATGTTCCCTATTTTCTTCCTAGATTTGACCATGTTTCCACTAATGCCACACTATACCATTGCTTTTAACACGCAATATATTCTCTTTTCTATACAAAATTCATTTTGGCATATGCACTAACGAGTCATCTGGCTCTAGGTCAATGGGAACCCATTGAATCAAATTATCAAAATCAAGATGATAATTTTTCAACTAGGATACATGAAACACATAACACACTACACTGAACCATGGAGGAATTTCCAACCGATATGCCACCTTACTAACCTATTCAAGCATCTCAAAAGGGCCTATGTATTGAGGAGATAACTTTATATACTTCACAAAATGATGATTCCTAAGATTTGGATAGATTATCAAGAATACATGATTAGTAACTTCGAATGAAAATTACCATTAGTTATGATCCACATTTGATTCATGATGACTTAGAGATATCTCTATCTATTTCCTAATCAAATAAATCTTCTCTATTGTCTCATGGATACTGGTCATCCCAACTAGTGATGTTTCACCTATTTCCACCTAAAAAAGTGGATAACAACAAGGATTTCTATATAATGATTCATAAAGAGAAATATATATTGAGGCTTGATAACATTTGTTATATGAGAACTCCATTAATGGTACGTACTGCTCCCATGAGCCACCAAAATCCATTACACAAGTCTGAAGCATGAATTCCAAGGTTTGTATCATCCATTAAGATTGTCTATCCATCTTAGGATGACACACCATACTCATTGTCAACTAAGACCCAAGGGATTACTGTAAGGATCTCTAGAAATGAAATGTAAAACTTAGATCTCAATCTGATACTATCGAAACTAGAACATCGTGCCTCTTATACTTATTTGATATAAATTTTTGACAATTCCTACACCATATGAGATTCATGAATAGGGATGGAATGGGCCAACTTTGTGAGCTGATCTAATATTACTCATATGGAATCATGTTTCCAAAAATTTAGTGGTAGAACTATTATAAAATCCATGGCTATTTTCTCCCATTTCCAAATAGTAGTAGGAAAAGACTGCAATATACCTGTTGGACATTGGTTCTATTATTTAACTTGATGAAACATTAAGAATATCAAAATAAACTCAGCCACCTTTATTTTCATACCGACCCACCAATTTTTTTCTTTAAGTTCCTTAAACATATTATGTATTCCAGGATGAAAATCCCATATTGAATGGTGGTAATCATGAAGAAGTTGTTCATGAAAATACATAGGTACAACAATCCGGTTTCCAAACCACAAATCTAAATTCCCATGTAGTTTTCATACCTCAATGGTCTCTACACCATTTATTTTTGATCTCATAGATAAAAATTCTGAATTAGATGTCTACGCCTCATTAACTATCACTAAAAATTCAGGATCAAAAGAAATTGGAGAGAAAACCACAACATAACCTTGATCTTCACAATCAATTTGCATGTCATCTATCACTAAAATCAACTAACACTGGTCTGAATTATTTTTTCCCAAATGAGCAAATGAATTTATACTTAATTCAGCTACCACCAAATTCCCCTTACCCAGTTTATACATCATTTCAAAGTAAAACATTTTTAGATACTCCATTAATCTTATTTATCATAGGTCCAAATCCCTTTGTGAGAAAATATTTTTTAATATATTATGATCTATAAACACTATAAATTTATCACCAAAGAGGTAATGATGCCATGTCTTCAAATCATGGAATACAACAGCTAACTCCGAATCATATTTTGCTTAAATCTTTTCATGAAAACATAATTGTCTTCAGATATAAGCAACAACATAATTTCTATCATGAGAATATATCCCAAATAAGATCTCAAAGCATCCCAATAAACCACATACCCTTTTCCTAGTTATGAAAATACCAAGATTTGTGATGATGTATGTTGAATTTTATACTTTTGAAAAGACTTCTATCATTCCTCATTCCATTGGAATGGAAAATTATTCCTTATAAAAGTTTTCATAGGTAAATCTAGTCATGATAAATCACGAACAAAATAGTTGTAATAACTATATTGAAGAAATTATTTATCATTTTCCAAGAGATAACAACCTATATCTTTTTTGGATCCATAGAAACAACTATTTCTAAGATAACATGGCCAAGTAAGTGTACTTATTGTATCCTAAAATAACAATTTGATAATTTGTAATATAGATGATAATATCTCAAGATTTTAAACACTATCATCAAGTGTTTCCCATGCTCAAAACTTTTCCTTGAATATACTAATATGTCATCAAAAAACACCACAAACAAAGAATCTAGACATCTTTGAAATACCCAAATCATCATTTACATAAAGAATGATGGTGTATTCATAAGATTGAAAAGTATAACAACATACTAATAATGTCTATACCTATCCCTGAAAGATATTTTTGGAATATTCTCTTTTCGAACACACAATTAGTGATATCCTCATCGCAAGTCAATTTCAGAGAACTAATGAGATCCCCTAAATTGATCGAATAGAACATCAATGTGTGGTAGTGGATACTAATTATTTATCATAACTTGGTTAATCTTATTATAACCCACACATAGACTTATAATTACATCTTACTTTTTGAAAAACAAGACCGGTGCTACCAATGGAGATGTGCTAGGTTGAATGAACCCTTTTCTTTCTATCTCCTCTAACTATACTTTTAGTTCCTATAATTCTGTTGGTTCCATATGGTAATACAGAAGGGAAATAGGACTCATCCTATGATAGAGATCAATCATAAACCTCACTTCTATTATTGGTGGAAAACATAAGAATTTTTTGAGAAAACATCTGGAAATTGATCAACAACCACTGGAAAACTATTATTCTAGATATCTTCTATTGTATCTAAATTCAAAGCTACCAATGAGTATGAGATTGTTCCAAATGATGGGGCTAATAATCTCATTGCACCAACCTTTACATTTTGGTCTCCATTCAGTAGATTCTCTACACCATCATCAGTTTTAAAAGTAACCTTCTATGTATAACAATTGATATAATTCTTGAACATAGTCAACCAATACATACCTAGGATTATGTCATAGACATCCATATCAAGAAAAAATAAATCACATATTAACTCATCTCCAAGAATTGTTGTAGAAAATGCTTTACACATGAAGGATTGAAATTATCTTTGACCAATAAGATTTTGAAGTCTCAAAACAGGAGGAATCATTTCAACATTTAATCATTGAATATAAATGACATGAGAATCTATGAATGAGTGGTATGTACCCATATTAAACAAATATTTCATAAGGGTAGATTTAAAATTAATTCTACCTCTCACCATTCATGGTCTAGATTAATCATCCAAAATAACTTGATCAAATCCATATAATTACATACTCATTACACTTTGATATTTATTTTTCTATTGAGATTGACCTTGTTGAGGAGTTATGGTATTCCTGGAATCACCATTGCTAGCTCAGTTCTACTAGTGAGAAGTGTTCTGCTTCTCTTTTCATGTCAAATCATATTACATCAGCGACACATGAGTGATTTCATGAACACCTTGCCTCAGAGAAATTTGAAAATAGTATTGTTGATTCCACATATGGTTGTAATTGTAGAATTATATAGGTGGTTCCATACAATATCACTTGATGTGATAAAAATATCCATATTGGAAACATACAACTTTACTCTTGGGTTTTGGAAAGAAGATTCACCAATCCAGTCGTCTGATTTAAAGTCATCCCACTACTGTGGAAATACGTGTCTATCTTCCACCTGTTCCTGAAATTATAGTTCCCAAAATTTCCTGTAGGTATTAACATGACTCCTCCAACTGTAGTTCTTAATATTTCCATTTACTCCACAGTCTCTTTATTAAAAATCTCTTTATAATACACTATATAGAGCACATAAATCTTTGAAAAAATATCCTAGATTATCCCCAATTAAAAAATGTGTTCCTTCAAGGAATCACTAGTAGAAACTTTAGCTGTAAAGAAGACTAAATTCATAAATTTATCCACATATTCCATCATTGAGAGGTTCTTTTTCTTTAAGATGAAATTTTTTATTGTTCTTATAATCTTGGACATGTGAGGATTGAAATGTTTGTTAAAAAAATATTTAAAGTCCTCACATGTAATTCCTTGGTCCAATTTATCTAGAATTGATAAATATCACAATTGGCATGAGATATCCTCTAGAATATACATCACCATAATGAATTTTAGCTCTACTAATGTTCCAAGGAAATAAAAGATTTGATTTATCCTATTCATCCACACCTCTTCCATTTCTAGTTCTGAATCATCCCAAAATATGGGTGGATTTTTCTTGTGGAATTGGACAGAGTGATCTACTTTCCTTGGTTCATCCCTTCATTCCCCTCTATCCACAACTTCATAAGCCTAGAAAATACTCTAAAATAGTTTTTGATTCACCTGTGTATTAGGTGTAACCACATTCTCAGCAGCCTCATCCTGTTGGTTTCTATGACTCTTACCAGGTTTAATTTTCTATAAACACCAAAACCACTATAAGTCTCACTATATAGAAACTAAAGGCTTAAAAATCTCAAATATTCAACATCACTACTATCACAATAAGGATTTCCCAAAATTCCACACATTCTTTTTTTAACCCATTTTTGAAAAGTCCAACAAAATTTTGAAAATCAAAGAACTTCCAAAATACCACAATCAAGACTTTTTTAATATATCACATTTGAAAACAATTTCAAAAAATTAAAAAATCATTTTTTAGAAAATCATAAATCATAAATCAAAATTAAATATGAACTCCTACTAGGAAGTCATTTCTATAATGCATTTCATGCTTGTCTCATTGTCTAAACCCATGAAAATGATATTACAACTCCTATAAGTGTCTCTAAAATACTTATTTTCCAAAACACCTAATAACATGATGTTTAGAATAAATAGGATAGATACATATATTTAGGCTATATATTTAATTTTCTAAAAATACTACTCTTTTCTACCATCCCAAATAATGATTTTTCAACTCCCTGATTGACACAACTAATACCATTTGTAAGCCAATGACTGAACAAGATGATACTAATTGTACCACAAATATATTCAGACCAACCAAGACTGATACCACTTGTAACATCCTGCCCATCCTCATTATCTTGATAAGAGGAAGAATTGATATTTGACCTTAGGTGAATTCACTAAGACCCCAAAGGCTAGCAATAAATTCAAAGGGATTCAATGCAATTAGGAAAAGTTTTCTCTTTTAAAATTATAAAAAACCACAACCAAGAACACCAGACCAAAAACAATATATTATACATGATACAAAATTAATATAACTCAATGTAATACCAAAAAATAAGAATACCAAACTACACCATATCCAAAACTGAAGTACCAAAGTGGAAGACTAAACCATAAATCTCAAATACTCCAAAGACCCAAGTCCATAGATTCTAACATGCTCTATACTCTAACTCCACAATCTATCCTAAAGTATCATGATGCATATATAAATAAATTAGATACTTTACCCTTAGCTATGTCTTAATAAAAAAAATTTGTTAAAGCACCAAAGTTCCAAAGTAGGGGTCAGTAATGAAACTAAGTTGGTTTTCCCAAAATGAAATTCTTACTCATGCCACTAGGATAGAAAATGTTTTCCCAATTATATGCAATAATTTATGTAAAACAAATTGAAATAGTTTATATCAAAATTTTAAACCATCACTAAACCAAAATAATTTCCAAGGAAAGAAACCAAACACCACTTTAAAACCCTCTCTCAAACCTATATTTTGGAAAATACATTCTATTCCACATATCCACATATCCACACATGTATTCCTAGGTAAAAGTTTTGTACTCATGATAGGTGTCTTATTGATCTTCCAAGTCATCAACAGGTAACCATATACTACTTACCCAATGGAACACACCCCTTCCATAGGGTAACATCAATGGAAATGAACACATGCCAACCAATTATGCCAAAAACATGGGGAAAAAAATTCTACCAAACCATTTAAATAAAAAAATATCCTTATTGAAAACATTTTGGACAAAACCTTTTTCCATAAAAAAAATCCAAAACAACCATTTTTAAAAACATCATTTAAAAATTATTCAATAGAGCACATGGAAAAAAACTTCCACAATTCCAAAAACCATCACTAAATATGGTTTATAAAAATATTTTCACAACAATATCAAAATAAATTTCAAGTAATTCAAACAATTTAAACTAGTACTTCGAGTTATAATTGGAGGAGTTGAGAGTGAATCTACCTACCTTGGAAATTATAGCAGAAATTATGATGAGCATAAAATATTCAACAAAAATAGTTTAAACCTCTAAAATCCCACCATAGATATTTTCCCTAATATTAACACAACTATATATCATCATGATTGGAATACAATATCATAGATCTATCCCCATTGGATTAGATATCTGAATCCAAGAGATGTAAGAGGAGTAGATCTTTGGAAAACAAACAAGAATAAATACTTACCAAAGCAATAAGGCCTTTAAAACACAAATATTTGTCAATGGATCACTCTTTAATTGAAGGAGGAAGAATCCACAGCCTTGGGGAGGAATAAAAAATACCTTAGGGTTGAAAATAGTGAAAAAATAGGGGATATAGTGTAAAATTGATTTAGATCCATTTTTTAGAATCTAATTCTATATTAGTATGGTTGGATCTCATGGTTTTCGAAACTGTACACCAACTATGTGCCAACAACTTCCTCCTAACACCCTTCGCATGGTTGGTCCGCCTATTTAGAAAATTCATGAACAAAATGTGTTGTTCCCTTTGTTCCACTTCACAAGGTTACTCCTAGGGTGGACGCATGGTTTGGAACAATAGTTCACCTAACTTTGAACATACCCAGAATCCCTTGTTTCACCTTACAGAGTTTCCTATAGGTGCTTCATGGTTTATACTAACCATTATAAAACTATAAACCTTCCTAAAATCCCCAAAATGTTCCAAAAATATTCCAAAACCCTACCAAACTTCACCCAAACACTTTTAATACTTAAAAAACATAAAATAAGGGATACACACATGAAATTGGGGGGATAAAACTATCTAATCCAGTCACCATGTTAACTGAGAAGAAATACAAGTCCCTCCAGACATATGAATGTGAGGAAACAATCAAGGAACATAAGAGAGGATTATTCTATGCACATGTTCTTACATTTCCCTATAGTATATAATGGTTTTTAATTAATAATGATACATCTTTGAAGGGATTGTGATGCATTATTATGAAAAATAAAATGGCTATTGCTCATGGATCACAAAAATTGAAGGTTTATGAGAATAATGACCCAACTCATGATTTGGAGTTAGCTATGGTAATTTTCCATTAAACATATGGAGGCATTATCTTTATGAAGAATAGTGTGATATATATATATATACTGATCCCAAAATTTTATAGTATATATTCATATATAATTAGTTGAATATGTGATATAGAAAATGGGTAGAGAAGAGTAAATATTATTACTACTCAATACATTACCACTATTGGAAACAAAACATGGTGGATAATGATTTCATCCGAAAGGATCATGATAACTTATCAATGACAAGGATGAGAAATAATCTAATATTTTTGGATTTTCAAAGTATGGGTACAGAAATCCTGAAAGAAGGGGATAAATCTTATCTTTCTTAATTTAATATTCAACCATATATCTAAGTAAAGATTAAAGTGGCACAAAGGGAATATGTAAAGTTGAAAAATAATGATTAAGTGTTCCTGGGTTTATACTTGATCCTGATATAAGGATAAGGCTTAGGAATCATGTATGTGTTCCATCCTTACGAGATTTGAAGAAGGATTTATTAGAGTAAGGTCATAGTTATTCACTATTTACTCATCCTATAAGCACAAAGATGTATAGATATTTGAAATAGTATTTTTGTGGAATGGAAAGAATAGAGATATCATAGAATTTGTATCTCAGTTCTTGGAATTTTAGAAAGGTAAGGACGTGATACAAAATTATAAGGTGATGTTACATCCATTAAATATACCAGAGTAGAAATGGGATAACATCACCATTGATTTTGTTTTTAGACACCCCATAAAGAACAATGAGAATAGTTTTATATGTTTTTTATCTGATCAACTTAAAAAGTCAGAACACTTCATCACTATCAGAGAATATTTTTATCTGGATCATATTTTCAAGATATACATTAAGTAAGTGGTAAGGTTTCATGGAGTACCACATTCCATTATTTTTGATTAGGATCCAAGGTTTACCTCAACATTCTGGTGAAGTCTTCATAATGATATTGATATATAGTTGTGTTTCAATTTTTTTTATCATTGTTAGATAGATATTTAGTATGAGAGAACAATTCAAACCCTAGTGTATATATTGAGATCTTATTCCCCAAATTTTAAATGTGTTCGGGATAAACACCTTCCACTAATTGAGTTTTTATACAAAAATAATTTTCACTTGATCATTTATATGGATCCTTATGATGTATCCTTTAAAAATAAGTTTGGAGCTCCAATGTGCTTCAATGAATTTAGATAAAGAAACCTATTGGGACATGAGATAAATAATGAACTAGAAGAAAAGTTTGGAGCCATTCAATAGTACATAAAAACGACACAAAGTCGGTGGAAAATTTATGTTGACAATCACTGACATGATTTAAAATTTTATGTTAGTGACAAGGTGTTTATAAGAATATCTATATGAAATAAGGTATTTAGATTTGGAAATAAGGGTAAACTAATCCCTATTTATATTGATCCCTTTGAAATTGATTATTTTATTCATATGGTAGCATATCGGTTGGAGTTTCCACCAATCATATCCCATGATATTGATGTGTTCAATGTATCTCTCATGAGAAAGTACATATCTGACCCTTCAAAAGTAATGAAATTAAAATTCACGACACTTGATTAAGATATTTATTATAAGGAACAACTAGTGTAGATTTTGGGTCAAATAGATAATGTTCTATGAAAAAAGGCGACTCACCCAGTCAAAGTTTTGTGGAGAAGCCACCATGTTGAGGAAGATACATTGGATGTTGATGATATGATGACATAGAAGTATTATCATATGTTTGAAACATAGTGAGGGAATTTTGAGGGGAAAATTAATTTTAATGGGGGTATAATGTAACACCCAATTTTTTTTTATGAAATATATTTATTGAATAAATTTAATTTCATTGAAATATTGGGTTATTTGATACACTGAGTTTTAACGAATCGTGAAAAACTAGTAATATTATTATTTAATAATGACTATTATTACCCATTCACTAAAAATGGAAGAATAAATCCAAATATTTTTTTTAAAATTTTAATTATAATGGTTTTATATAATGAAAAATCTTGATAAAATGGTACTTAAATTTTGGTAACGTCTTTATATATTTCAAAAATAATATTATCTCAAAAATATTTTTTCTTATTTCTTTTTGTGAATATTAAAAAAATTATATTTTGAAACATGAAAAAAATTAATTTATAAAATAATTTTTTTTGAAACCATAATATCAAAATTATCTTATGATGAATTCTTGGGATTTTTCTGAAAATATTAAATTTTCAATGAATAATGAAAAATATAGGTATTTATTTAAAATTTAGTTTTCTCAAAAAGAATTTATAAAGATATTTTTTATTTTTAAATGTGTTTAAAAATAAATTAGTTCAATTATATATCAATCAACACAATTTAAAACATTGGAATCATTTTCATATATAATTTTTATATAATCACTTTTTAATATTTCAAACATTTTGTGCTTGAAAAACAGTTTTCTCATCGTGAGAGAGAATTTAATTTTAAATTAACCTTTTCCAATTATGTTTATAAAAATATATTCCATATTTTTCATCAGTATAACTTATTTTATATAATATATTCATCATATTTTTTTTGTAAAAATAAATAGTAATGAAATTGAAAATTAATTTCAGTGGTTGAAGATAGAAATGGGATTATCAGAGGGTTAAACTAAAAATAAAAGAATTAGAAATGACCAAAATATTTTCCAAAACCCATTTTAAGGAGAAATTTCTACCTTATCACCAATAAGGTTTGATAATGGATATTTTCAAATATTTTTGGACTTTGGAAGACTTGGGAGCACTTTATTGTTTTAAGAAATTACATGTGTGTCCTCTCCCCCACCTATAAAAGGCTACTCCCTCTCCTCCCATATTCACATGTAAAAAACCATTTGAATTTAAAAAATCATACAAAAATTTAGTCCTTATATCCCTACACACATCCTAGAGTCCTTGGGGAGATCTAAAATAAAATCTAGGAAGGATTTTGGTTAAACTTAAAGTGGTTGTCAAAAGATGAGGTAATGCTTTTTTACTATGCATTTTTGTTTTACATATTATAAAAACTCATTAAAGATATTATTCCATTATGATGATATAATAAAATTGTATCTAACTTATATAGATTTTTTATGTTAATTTCATATCCTATATCCATCTTCACCAGTTTTATATGGGGTATGAAGTCATTATTCATGTGTGTGGCAGACAACCACCTCACGAACCGATGGTATTTACTTTCCATAACCACCTATCAATGATAGTTATATTGATGGATTAAATGTTTATATATGATATTTATGATATTATTATACTTATTTAATTATTATATCACATATACATGAAGTTACAAAGATCAAATAACAACTGAGAAGGCAGGGGGTGAATTAGTTGTTAGTTTTTCATAAGGTTCAAAACTTTTAGAAACTTAACCCCTATAACCTATTAAGATTTATATCCTTATAAACTTTTATTAAATACTCATGCATGAAAAATAAGGTATGAAAGAAAATCACACTAGATTTACAAGGTTCAGAATCATTTTGAGAACCTACGTCTTTGACATAGCCACTTCCGTGGGTATATAAAAATACACTATTATGAAGAAGTGAATACAACTTGTGACAACTCTTGTTAGACACATTCTATATCCTGATAAAAATGATTATACTAACTCCAATAAGTTTACAATGTTTGGTTTAAAAAACCTATTGATCTAATAAAAATAATAAAGTTTTTGTGGAGATTGATCCACACATACTCAATGCAAATTCTCAGTCCAATTTGGATGGATTCGATTCTCTCAATCCGATGATGCTGGATCATGATTTTCTCAATACAATGATGCTGGATTCCGGATCCTATTTCTTTCAATACAATGATGCTAGATTATAGACTCGATTTATTTCAATACAATAATGATATATTCTGTATCTGATTTATTTCAATATAATGATTCTATATTCTGGATTTGATTTCTTTCAATACAATGATGCTGTATTCTGGATTTGGTTTCTTTTAATACCAAGATGTTGTATTATGGATTCAATTTCATTCAATACAGTGATACTGTATTGTGGATCAAATTTCATTCATTACAAATATGTTTTACTATGGATCCAATTTCTTTCAATACAATGAACTGAAACTCAATTTGTAAAAACTCAAGATCTTCTAGAATTCTCAAAACAATTCTTCTTCAATCAGATGAGACATTACACTTTAATTTCTCCAGCGCTCCTCCTTTCAGGTGTAAGTAGAAAGTTTCTCATGAACAAGTGATATGAGTATGTATTTATAGGAAAATCAGAATCCAAGAGCAGGAAACTTTAAAACTTTATTTGTTTCCTCAAACTTGAAAACTCTAAAAATATCTTTCACTTAAACTTCATCTTTGAATTCGTCAAACCTCCTTATATTTCTTAGAGATTTATGAAAAATTTAATGTCATGTTTGAAAACTATAATTGTTCTTCATAATCGTCTCATTATGAATTCTTTCCCAAAACAATAATTCTAGATCTGATTCTCTGTAGAATGATGGTTATGATTTTCATAGAATTCTGGTTATGATTCTCTGTGGAATGCTGGTTACGATTCTCTTAGAATGCTTGTTACGATTCTCTATATAATGCCAATTACAATTTTCTCAAAATTCTAGTTATGATTATCTCAGAATGAAAGTTATTATTCTCTACAGAATTCTGGTTACAATTATCTCAAAATTTTGGTTATGATTGTCTAATTACGAAAATTTGATTGCGAAAATCTAATTACGAAAATCTTATTATGAAAATATGATTACAAAAATATGATTACGAAAATCTGATTACAAAATTCTTATTATGAAAATTCATTTTTAAACTCTGAAATTATTCATAACTATTCACCATTTATTCAAAAGATTTTATCATGAAATTTTACATGACTTATGAGAAATTCTTGATCAGAAATGAATCATATGATTTTCTTTTTGAAATTATGAAAAATTTCTATCTCTTAAATTTACACTTTCCTCTATCAAAAATCTTTTGCAACTTCATTATTTATTTTATTATAGTAAAGATAGACTCCCAAAAAACAATAAATCCTACCTTCAATTCTTTTTGATCCGATGAACTAAATACAATGAAAATGAATACGATTCCTAAAAAAACATTCTGATACAAAAAGGGTTAGTTGTCAACGGATACAAAAACATTGTTAAAACAATTTATCACAAAGGTACTTCAATCCCCCCTTTGTATTTGTTTTCAACCCTTGTTAATAAATTTTAAAACTCTCTTATTTTTTTTCACAACTCTAGTTTATTTAATTTTATCAAAACATGGCCTCTCTAAAAAGAGAATGTCTTGACACCACAAAACTAGATAAAGTTATGTTTCTAAAGGAATTCCATCAATCAGTGGAAAGAAAATTTTGTGGTCATGTACGGATAAAATCTCCTCACTTTTCTTTTCATACCTTCTTGTTCTCTCCCCCATTATTTCTTTTCTCACATTCTTTTTCTCTCACTTTTTTTTCTCCTGCATTATATGATAACTAAAACTTCATATTCATAAACAAAAGATAAGTAAAAACTTCTTACAAAGTACAATTTTTTTTACTTTCTCTCCCCCATTTTCAACATAATACAACACAAGGTGGGGGTATCTTCCTTGTGATATTTAGGAAGAAATAGGAGGAGGATGAACATTAAATTGCAGCCTCAATTCCACAAACCTTTCTTTTGGCATAACTTTTGTAATGATATCAATAATATGATACTTTGTTGAAATGTATTTTAGTAAAACATCTCCAACATCAAATTTCTATTTTATAAAGTGAAACTTTTATCAATGTATTTTGATCTTTAATATTGGACATGATTCCTAGAAATATCAATTTCAATTTTATCATCAAAAAGTATCTTAAATGGTTTATAAAATTTCTCTTTCAAATAATCCATCTGAAATTTCATCCAGAACATTTGAGTAGAAGCCTGAGTAGATACAATATATTTGGATTCAGTTATGCTCAATGTTACTGAACATTGTTTTCTACTATTCCAACTCACACAACATTCACCCAAAAAAATGTTCCTCCTAATTTTGATTTTCTATCATTATAATATCTAGCCCAATCAGCGTCAGTATAACCATTAAATATCATCTCACAACTTCTTTTGTATAATAACCCATGTGATGTTGTTTCTTTGAGATATCCCTGAATTCTTTTTGCTACAAACATATGTGATTCTTTTGGATTAATTTGATACATGGAACAAAAATACAGAACATAAATAATATCAGTCCATGAATATTCAAGGTAAAGAAGAATTCCTATCATATTTTGAAAGTATTTTTGATTCACATGTATTCCAGATTCATCTTTTCTCAACTTTGTGCTCACTAAAATAGGAGTTGAAACTTCTTTGGATTCATCTATCCCAAACTTCTTTAACAATTACTTGGTATATTTTTCTTTAGGTATTAAGATATATTTTTTATTTTTGTTGAACAAGTAATTCAAGGAAGAAATATAATTCTCCAAACATTGAAATTTCAAAATTCTTCTATATTTATTTAGAAAAATCTTTAGAAACCTTTTCGTCATCCCCATTAAAAATTATATCATCAACATAAAAAATTAAAATTAAAGTTCCAGAGTCAAAATCTTACACATAAAGGTTTCTATAAATTTTTTTTAGAAAATTTCATCACTCTCAAGAAACTTTCAAGCTTTTAATTCAAAGCATGTGGAGTTTTTTTCATCCCATAAAAATATTTCTTCAATTTAAAAACTTTGTTTTCATCCTCATCAAGTAGAAACCCACAAGGTTTCTTAATGTAAACTTCTTCCTCAATATTCCCATTTAAGAAAGATGAATTTACATCCATATGATAAATAATTTAATTCTAATGTGTGGCCAATGAAAGAAACATTCTAATAGTTTCAAATATTGATAGTGGGGGAAAGGTTTCATCAAAATCCACTCCTCCCACCTATGAATATCCTTTAAAAATAGGTCTTTCTTTGTTTCTTGAAACTTCTCCATGATCATTCAATTTTTTTCTATAAACCCACTTGGTTCTGATAGCATTTTTATTTATGAGAATTAGAATAATTTCTCTTATTTCATTTTTCACAATATGATACAAATCTTCATTCATAGAATCCACCCATTATTTATATTGAATATCATCTGAAACTAATTATGGTTCAACTTTTGAGATAAGTGAAGTCTAATTTTCTAATCTCATCTTTCTTCTGGTCTCAACCAGAGCCTTATGATTCCCAATAATTTTTTCAAATTCAAAATGTTTTCATAAGGTAGGAAATATCAATGTTTCTTTCCCAGTTATAATTTCCTTATACATGATTCTTCTGACTCATGATAAGAATTTTTTGAATAACTTTCACTATTTTTGGAAATTTCTAATTTATCCTCCTCAACATTCTTAACAAACTTTGTTAATAAACTTTTATTTTCAATTACCTTTACATCATATGAGTCTACCAACTTTTGTAAACATTTCTTCCAATATTTTTAACTTCTACCATTTGGTGAATAACCCAAGCAAGTTCTTTCCTAAGCATTCTCATCAAACTTTCTCAAGTCTGAATTTTTGATTTTGAGAAAACATAGACTTCAAAAAACTTTAAAGTATTTAAATGAATGTTTTTTTGTTATACCATAATTTATAAGGAGTTATATTGGTTTCCAGTCCCAAAAAACATATATTTTGATCATGTTCAATAGTATTAACAGATTCTCTCCAATAAAACTTTGAAAGTTTGTGTTCTTCCAACATAATTCTTCCCATTTTAACCCAACTTATATTATTTCTTTATACTAATCTATTTTATTATGAAGTATAGAGAGAAATATACTGATTCTTGATAACACGATTTCTCAGATAAGCTTCAAATGTATTGTTTGTGAATTCAGTACCATTATTTGTTCTCAAATTCTTGATAGAAACCCTCAATTATTTCTCAACATATTTTCTAAAGATTTTGAACTTTTCAATAGCCTCTGACTTGTGCTTCATGATCATGATGTTTTTCATCTGAGTGAAATCATCAATAAAAATGATAATCTAATAACCCATGATTGATGTACATATATATTACATTTCTTTTACAGAATACTTAATACATTATACAAATATACCCCAAAGACCATATTATTTTAGTGTTTTTGGAAACTTAGAACATAATCTTCTAACTTGGTGAAAGATCTTCAACATCTCCCATAAAATTTTTCACATTTTTTTCATACCTAAAACCTTTCTTTATATCCTGGGGAAAAGAAAACATATAAAGGGTGAGTGAAAATTCTCAGTAAGGGTAAACATGGATAACGTAAAAAAACTATAAACTTAAGAATGTAAAAACCTGAACATAAAGTTTAAATATTAAAATCTTGAGTCATGAAATAAATCTTGGCAGTACGTAAGGCATAAAATTAACCATGATAAAATAACATTATCATAAAATATGTAATTGTGGAAAAAAATAATCACATAATATGATTTATATATTATCAAAATTATTTCTTCCAAGGCCATCATAGTGGACAAAGTCCATTACTGAACTAGATTTACTTTCCATTCCATCCATGTATTACTGAACCCAAATTACTTTCCATTCCAGCCCTATATTACTGAACCAGATTTAATTTCCATTCCAATCATTTATATCCCATGAGATATAAATCTTTACCCAATGTATTGGAGGGAGATACAGGGCCCACCCATCTCATAATGAAATTATTCTTACATGTGCCACAAAAACACAAATAATTCATCATAACATAATCCAAGAAATAAAATGGGTTTCTTAAACATCATTCCTTCATAAAATAATCCATACAAAATATTTTTACATCATTAAAATAATTAAATCATAGTAATAATAGGTATAGAAACATTAACCTATTTAAAGAGGGTCATCTTAGATGGAAAATAATTTTGATTAAACACTTGAACTTAACTTCCAAGGAAAATATCCTTTCTTCTTCAAAAATGTTTTCTTTTCTCAAAATGAAAGGAAATTTTAGAAAAAAATAATTTCATTTAAAATAAAATTGAAATATTTTAGAGGAATATTTATTGAAATAAGGCATTAATAAGACATAAAAATTCATTCATGCCATATAAGTTAAAAAAACATTCTCCTCGTACTTTTTCGGAGAAGTTAGAAGTACCTCATATGGTAAATGAAAGAAATATTCCTTACAAACCATGTAGTAAAAGTTAAAAATGGGTAAAAATGACTTTAAACATACATAAAATAATATTAAACATTTTATGAATGCATTTTTAGAAAACATGGACATGGATGATAAATATACCCCTAGTAAATACTTACGTGCAAACAATCTCAGATAAAAAAAGAGATTGAAAAATTATCTATTACCTTAGGTCTGATATGCTTTGTATGTTTCTAAAACTCCTTTATAATGATTTAAATGATGTTATTTTATTATTACAGAATCATATTAATTTTTATAATATCATATATGATCATATTATCATCTGTTTGTTAGTAACATTTCATTGTCACCCGTTATTCAGATATTAACTACTTTATATTCTTATGCATGTTTTGTCAGATAAGTTCATGTTACACTTCTTTGGTTATAATTATATCATTTATGGAATGATATTATTATAATATATATCATACTTATTCATTCAATTCATGTATATAATCATGGTTTAATGAAGATCATGTCGAATAAATCGCATTGCATCGTGGATGCAGTAGACCGTACGTACATACAAGCGACGATATTATTCACTCAATGGATAAATGGTATGGAATTGGATGGTATATTAATTATAAAAAATAATTATAATTTTATATTAATTATTTACATCCATTATACTCATCATCATACCCATCCAAATTATTTATTTTTGAATAAAAAATTACACCACGACGTGGAGACGGTAAGCTGTACGTACACACTCATGGTGATACTGTTATTCGATAGATGGATAAAATGAGACATAAGGTTTTAACATAATTATAATAACATATAAGAATTTAGAATATACTGTATTTATTACTTTAGTATGAAAGCAACATAAGAAGAGGATGTATAAGAAGAAAATAATTTTGAAAGAGGTGATAAAACAATTACCTCGTTTTCGAGTATCTCTTTTTGATTTTCACAAAAGGTCTTATAATGATGGATTTATGCCTAAAGTGTAACCTATATGATGAATTGATGGAATTTGGGAGAGTAAATGAGCAAGGGTTTTCTATGAAAAAGGTATTTAGAGGTGTTATTAAAAGACAATGAGAGGTTTCCTTTTATAATAGAGGGGAGGGGCACTGATCGCATAGCGATTCATTATTCAATTCCACCCTTACACTGCTGTTTTAAACTAGTTTTGTAATGAATATTCCAAATATAATAATAAATTTAACTTCATGTTTTATTTAATTAATTAATGTTTATCACTATTAAAAATGGAAATTATACTTGTTTTTTTATATTCATTGAAGGTGAAGGTGATTTGGAGGCCTTGGAGATAATCCAAAAGGAAAATGGGACAAAACTACATGAGTTCCATGAACACCTGTCCACTTTGGGTATATTATGAAAACTACATGCATCCTAATGGGATGATATTTTTTGTTTTGGTCTAAAACTCAATTTTATACAACTCGTATGAAGACACCCCATCCCCATTTGGCCATTAAGAGGCCCAACTGAAGTGATCTAACTCAATTTTATACAACTCGTATGAAGACACCCCATCCCCATTTGGCCATTAAGAGGCCCAACTGAAGTGATCTGTCCAGGACACTGAATCCGCACAGAGTCAAAAGTTGTGTGCTATGTGCTATCCATATCTCAAGATGTAGGTGTGAAAATGAACCCAAACATTCAGTGGAGATATCCAAGACATGTGGGAACAATTTAATAGTTTTTTCAAATTCAATTGAATACTATATGGAGTCATAAATTAATGGGAAAAGTGGTTTTACACAATCTATGTGCCCAAAACCACTTCCCATTTTTGCTATAAAAGAGAACCATGGGTACCTCATTTGGAGAGTTTGAAACAGAAGTGAAGTTCTACCATTTTATAGTACTATAGTATTCTTTTACTCATCCTAGAAGTTTAGGAGGCCCCTATCCTCATAAGGGGATCAAATATAAAGGCGAAGTTCCCCCCGAGCCTCCTCCTCCTTTCGATAGCGAGCTAAATGGTGGACGATCATTTTGAGGGAGCTACACACAATTGGGAGGGAGTTATGACACTCATTATTCTATTGGTTTTGTATAATTTTTGTGTTAAATATTTCAATTATTTATTATCTTGACATGATTCTCCCATGAATGCATTTCTTTTTATATAATTAAGTGAAACACTTTTTATTTTAACACCGATTGGGTTGAAAGTTCATGTGGGAATCTTGGGTTGTTATGATTGGACAACACAATAATCCTTTATTACTAAAAAATATATGAGATTTCAGTATTCTTTGGTATCCCTTGTTCTATAATTGAGAACCAATCCTTGATAACATGATCTTTGTGCCAAGGGTTGCTTCTTTGTACATCGTTTTAAGGGGTAAGAGGGTAGTCAAGATCTTGACAACCTTCAACAAAAGAATTAAAAAAACCATGTGAATTTTTTAGAGAAATTAACTATACAAGATCTTTAGTGAACTTGAAATTATCTCCTTATCTCATAATTCTAAAACACCACTTTTATTTATCAACTATTAAACTCTTTAATTAAGTCATTTTATTTTTAAAAATGTTTTCAAAACAACCCCCTCTTGAAGTAAATTTTATTAAAAATACATACTCAAAACCTATTAATTATCCTTTAGATATTACCTAGGGTCTTACCTAGAATATAAATAAATCTTAAAATCATAATAAATTTTATGTGTCATGACAATGCGGTCAAATTTTGGCACCGTTGCTGGGGAGCGCTTTGGTTTCTAGTGCGTGTTTTTGATAAGTTTTTTGTAAATTTTGTGAATATTTATTTGTTTTATCTTGTACCATTACCTATATCTTTGTGTTATGATTTATTTCTTGTGTAGTTTTTGTGCATTATGCGTTTTAATCCCAGATATTTACCACCTTTCGAACCTGAACTAGTGAGGATCTTACATCAGCAGCCCCAAGATGCCCAAGAAAACTCTTTGAAGGAGGACAATCCACAACTTGAGAATTTTCTAAACCCCTTTTCTTATGGAACCAAACTAGAACATGAAATTGACAAGTATAAAATGAATGAAAACAATTGAACACTAAAATAACTAACCTATCCTGAAGTTGACATCCAACTCACATATATTCAAATACAAGGTGGGGCACCACATTTTGAACTGAAATCCTATCTAATTCACTTATTGACAAGATTACATGGACTTCCTAGGGAAGATACACATAAACACTTAAAATAATTTCATACTGTGTGTTCTACATTAAAACATGCAAATGTGTATGAAGAATAATTAAAGCTCAGAGCATTCCCATTTTCATTAGAAGATACTGCAAAAGACTGGATTTACTATGTTAATTCACCAATTGAAGGCTGGGCAGACATGAAACACTTTTTTATTGAAAAATATTTCCCATCCTCTTGAACTACAACTATAAGGAAAGAAATCTATGGTTTAAGGCAATCACAAGGGGAAACATTACATGAATATTTGGAATGCTTTAAAAGGTTATGTTCAAGTTCTCCACACCACCAAATAAGCGATCAACTTTTAATATAGTATTTTTATGAAGGTTTAATTATAATTGATCGTAACATGATTGATACTGCTATAGGTGGTTCACTAGTGGATAAAACCCCAATCACTATAAGGACCCTAATTGAGAACACGGCACAAAACACTCAAAAATTCAGTTCAAGTTCCAATGTACCCATTCGAGGTGTCCATGAGGTGAAAAATAATGAATTACAGAAGAAGGTGGAAATGAATTTTGAGGAGGTAAGTACCCTTATATGAAAACTTGATCTCTTCTAAGGGAAATCTCAATCTCCTACTCTAATACATTGTGGAATATTCTCTTCTGACACCCCTTATTCTGACCAATGCCCCCAATTGAGAGAAAATTCTGAAATTTATGAGGAAATCTTCCCAGGATGCCCCTATAACCAACCCTTTAGGAAAGAACCATACTACCCATCCAACTCTGGGTAGAAATAAAACCAAGATTATAGGCAAGGGGGTATTCAAACTGGCCTCATCAACCCTGGAACCAACAATGTTAGAGTAGTCATCCACCACCACCACCCAAAAATCCTTAACCACCCAAAGGCATTTCCAATATCCCCCTCTAAAACACGAGCCTACCCTAGAAGAAATTATAAAAAAATGGCTTCCAACAATCTCTAATTCCAAATAACCACCCAGGAAGCCATACAAGACCTCAAAACCCAATTAGGCCAACTAGCTAACTCAGTGGGGGGAAATTCAAAGTTACGGGTCAAGTAAACTACCTTCTTAACCAGTAGTTAACCCTAGGGATAAAGGAAATGTTAATTCCATCACCCTTAGAAGTGAAAAAAAAAACTTAAAAACCAAATTAATCATCTATTAGAGTTATCCCCTCCAAATGAAACCTCCATCCCAACCATTGAAAATGTTCCAAATGTTGAAAAACCATGTATTGAGAGAATCCCTTCCAAAGGAAAGAGTGTGTATGTTGATGAGTCTCCTAGAAAAACCATTACTATTCTAATTCCCCAAAGGGCCACCCTAACTAGGAAACAAAAGGAAACTAAAATAGATAAGGAAATATTATAAACTTTTAAAAAAGTTCAGGTAAACATCCCCTTGATTGATGATGTGAAAAAAATTCCAAGATAAGAAAAATTTCTGAAGGAGATGTGTACACACCAAAGGAAACTTTGTGGAGATGAAAAAGGTGAGATTGGGGAGGAACATATCCGCATTGATAGACCCATCACTTCCCACCAAGTGCAATGATCCTGGGATATTCTCGATTCCATACAGCATAAGAGAATATTCATTTTCTAATCCCATTATTGATTTAGGTGCTTCTATAAATGTGATGCCCCACTCTATTTACTCAAAATTGCAGGTCAGGGAACTGAAGCCCACTGGATTTTTTTTTCAACTGGCTAACTAGCATACCGCAAACCCTTCTGGTGTGTTAAAGGATGTTCTTGTGAGGGTGAAAATTTTGATTTTTCCTGCAGATTTTCATGTGCTAAAAATGGAAGATGATAGGATGAATGGACATGCCCCAATTATATTGGAGAGACCTTTCTTGAAAACCGAAAAATACATAATTAAAGTCTATAATGGTATATTATCTATGGAATTTGGTAGTGACATAGTCCATTTCGACATCCTAGGTTCCATGAAGAACCCATTAGAAGAACATTCTTCTATCTCTGTTAATTCAATTGATGTACTACCTTCCCTAAAAAAACAACTTTTCTTTTCCCCGATCCCATTTATGAGTTTTCTTCATTGATTAAAATTATAGGTAATGAATCATGTATCGATTATTTTAGTGGTCTAGAAAAGTGTCATGCATGTTTATTAATTGATAATTTCTTAAACACCAAGGATCCAATGACCATCAATGATACTGCTAAGATTGTAAAATATCATTCCTCATATGAGGATGATACCATTCAGAAGTTAGATGAGATCAGTGACCTCTCACTTTCACACACACTCCCATCAATCTAAAATCCACCTGAATTGGAACTGAAACAGCTTCCTCAAGATTTAAAATATTCACATCTTGAGAATAGAAACAAGTTGCCTGTCATCATTGCTAGTTCACTCCCTCCAGAGCATGAATTGCGACTACTTGAAATTTTTAGGGAGTATAAAAAAATTTGGGATGGAAACTTGATTACATTCCTGGTATTATCCCATAAATTTATACCCATCATATTTTATTAAATGATGAGGCAAAACTAGTGAGGCATGAAAAATTTCAACTGAAACCAAACCTCCTAGAAGTTGTGAAAAAAGAGGTAACAAAATTATTGTCTACTAAAATCATTTAACCCATCTCTAATATCCAATTGGTCATTCCCGTTAAAGTAGTTACTAAAAAAATTGGCCTTACAAGAATAAAAAATGAAAACAATTAATTAGTTTTAACTAATGTGCAGAAGACTTGGTAGGTCTGTATAGATTATCGCCAACTAAACTAACACACTAGGAAGGACCATTTTCCTTTTCCCTTTATTGACCAAATGTTAGAGAGGCTAGCGGGTAAGTCCCACTACTTTTTACTTGATAGGCATTCTAGATACTTTTAGATCCATATTTCCCTCAGGGATTAGGAAAATACAACCTTAACTTGACCCTTTGGCACATTTGTATATAGGAGGATTCCATTTGGTATGTGAAATGATCCGGGTACTTTCCAGTGATGCATGGTTAGTATTTTTTTGGATTACCTATAGAATTTCATGGAAGTTTTCATGGATGATTTCACTGTTTATGGATCCTCTTTTGATGAATGTTTAAGTAGTCTTGGTTTAGTCCTACGCTGCTATATTGAAAATAATCTTGTATTAAATTATGAGAAATTCCATTTCATGGTGCGACAAGGTATAGTTTTGGGGCATATCATTTATGGGGATGGTATCCAAGTAGATAAATCAAAAGTGGCTATCATTTCTTCCCTACCATTCCCCAAAAATATACAGGATGTGCAGTCTTTCCTAGGTCATGCTAGATTTTACCGTCATTTTATTCATGACTTTAGTAAAATTGCACTCCCCCTCTCCCAATTACTTCAAAAGAAAAAGAATTTGGTTTTGATAAAGAATGTGAGCAAGATTTTAATAATTTAAAATAGAGTCATATGTCACCCCCAGTAATCCAACCACCTTGGTGGGATTTACCATTTGAGATCATGTGCAACATCTATAACTATAAAATTGGGCAGTTTGTTCACAAAGGGTCGATTGAGATCCACATGTCATTGCCTATACCTCACGTACTTTGGACCCTGCCCAAGAAAACAACACCAAAACTTAAAAAGAATTCCTTTATATTGTGTTTTCCTTTGAAAAATTCAGGTCATACCTTTTGGGGTCCAAAGTCATTGTGTTTTCAGACCATATATCCCTCTGGTACCTTCTTAAGAAACCAAAATCCAAACCACATCTCATTCGTTGGATTCCATCCTTCATGAAATAAATTTATAAATTAGAGATAAAAAGGAGCAGAGAATGTGGTGGCTGACCATATCAATAGGATTACCCAATCCTCATACATTGACTCATCCCCCTGTATTCCTATAAATGATATGTTTCCCGATGAAAAATTGTACCGAGTGCAAGATGTTATTCCTTGGTATGCTGAAATTGTAAATTATTTGGTAGAATCTTGCATTCCTATTGATTTCAATAAAAACCAAGCCAGTCGTCTAAAACATGAGTCTCATTGGTACATTTGGGATGACCCCTACCTATGGCACACATGTAGTGATCAAGTCCTTATGTGTTGTGTCCCCGATAGTGAGTTTTAGTCTGTCCTTATATTCTTCCACACTCTTGCTTGTGGGGGCCACTTTGGTCCCCAACAGACTACTCGCAAAATCCTTGATTTTGGTCTCTTTTGGCAACAATTTTTCGGGATGCCCATGATTTTTGTAAATCTTGTCCTTATTTTCAAATAATGGGAAATGCCTCTAAAAGAAATGAAATTCCACAACAACCATTTCTCTTTCATGACATTTTTGATGTTTGAGGTATTGACTTTATGGGGCATTTCCCAATTCTTTTGGAAACTTGTACATTCTTCTGGAAGTTGATTATGTGTCAAAATGGATAGAGGCATGATCTACAAGGACTGATGAATCTAAGGTAGTTGTACAGTTTTTGAGAACCCAAATCATTTTTAGGTTTCGATTACCTAGATTCATCATTAGTGACCAGGGTTCTGATTTCTACAACCGAACAATACAATCACTTTTGTGTCGATATAGGGCTGGTCATCGAGTGTCTAATGTAGATCACCCACATAACAATGGTCAAGTCAAGGTGTCAAATAGAGAGGTAAAAAAAATTCTTGAAAAAACGGTTCAACCCAACATAAAAGATTGGAGTCTTAAACTCAATGATTCATTATGGGCTTACCATACATCCTTTAAAACTCCCATTGGAGTATCACCTTATATGATTGTTTTTGGAAAAAGTTTTCACCTCCATGTTGAGATTGAGCACTAGGCCTACTAGGCCATTAAAAAATGTACTACTAAGCTTTATAGTGCAGATTATCAAAGGAAGTTGCAGATTCAGGAGTTGGAGGAAATGAGGAGAGATGAATATGAAAACTTCAGGATTTATAAGGAGATAACCAAGGCTTCCCACGACTGTCTTATACTTCATCGTCAGTTCCACATTGGGAAGAAGGTCCTACTTTATAATTCAAGGCTGAAGTTTAATCCAGGTAAGCTTCATTCCTAGTAGTTTGTCCCATACACTATTATTAATGTATCTTCATTTGGTGTTATTTAAGTTCAAAATGAAGAAACCAAACAAACCTTCACTGTCAATGGGAAATGACTGAAGCACTTCCACGGAGCCCTTTCAAAGTTCCTGATAGAGTAAATCCATGTTCAAGAAGCAACATAAAAGTAAAACACAATAGGTTTTATCCTTCCTTCTAACATTCTTAATTATTATAGTGAGGAAAATTTACATTATAGGTGGGGGGGGGGGATGGATAAATTCTTGGTTTCATTAGTATTTTCATCGCCTTTCTTCTTTCTTATCGTTTTCACCTTCTTTATGGTATTTTTACTTTTCCCCATATTTTTGGGTTCATTAGGATTTTCATTGTCTTTATTATTTCTTCTCTTTTTTCTCATTCTTTATGGTATTTTAACTTTTCCATATCTTTCTGGGTTCATTATTATTTTCATTGTATTTATTATTTCTTCTATTTTTCACCTTGTTTATGGTATTTTTACTTCTCCCTTATGATCACCAAATCATGGAACTTACTAAAAATTCATGTTGAAATTTTTGATTCAATATTTATTTAACATTTGATGAAAAAACTCTCTCTGTTATGGATTGAATGTTTGTATAAATTTAACACGAGGGAGTGATTTTTAGTGAATTTGTTTTCTGTCAATGTTATAAATGGTTGTATAATTGTGAAACTTTTGAGATTATTGATGCCCCTTGTGTGAGTAGTTTTTGGGAAAACTATGTCACTAATATCTCCACACATTTTTTCATCAAACCGCAAAGTGTGAATATTTCTTAATTAATAGAAGGTAAATATATGTTAGGTTAATATTTTAATCTTTAAATGACATTTCCATACGTTGTTTACTTATCCGATTTGTTTCATTACTGTACCAGATTGACCTATGAATGTGTACCTAATGTTTGACAGTTGTACGCCCTAAAAAAATGGGTTGTGTCTTGGGAAGGTCAAAAACCACTCCTCTTCAACCTTTGATCTTGTTATAACTATTATAATTAGTGTCGCGAGGAGATCAAACAAGGTTTGAGAGATGAGTGCGATATTTTTTCCAAATGAAACCTCTAAAAAAAATAAATGATGGGAGTGATGGAATGTGCAACATATTGGGATATCTATATTGGGAGATTATGATTCAACTTCTGGGAATTCTTAAGCGAGTGGGTCTTGAAATATTATTGCAAAGGATATAGGGCAGGTTTGGTGAAAAAAATCATTTAAAGCTGAATAATGTTAAAATAACCTATATTTATTGGATTGAAAGTGGAAATAATAACATGAAATCGTTTTCAAAAACACACATGGAGAGTTAGTGGAATGGTTAACTTTTTAATTCCTTTCTCAATTTGGTGTCATGAATCTCTTTAAATTTTATTGTGATATGATTTATGAGACATTTTTTCCATTTTCACTAGGAATAACTCCTTGGTGTAGTTCGTGCATTGATCACATTACTTTAATGAATTAAAATTTCCTCAAATGTTAAATCTTCTTGATGCAGGGAATATATAAATGCATATTTTTTTTTGAATATGTGACTTTTCCCAGGAGTGCAAATGTTTAGGTGTGGGGGTGTGATCACATATCGATTCATTATTCAATTCCTCCCTTACACCACTGTTTTAAACTAGTTTTGTAATGAATATTAAAAATATAATAATAAATTGAACTTCATGTTTTATTAAATTAATTAATGTTTATCACTGTTAAAATGGTAAATTATACTTGTTTTTATATTTTAATTGATGGTGGAGGTGATTTGGAGGCCCCAGAGACAATCAAGAAGGAAAATGGGCCAAAACTGCATGTGTTCCGTGAACACTTGTCCACTGTTGGGTATAGTATGAAAAATCCGTGCATCCAAATGGGATGATAATTTATGGAATGGTCCAAAAATTCATTTTATACAACTATTATAAAGGCACCCAATCCCCATTCGGCCATTAAGAGGCCCAAACTAAGTGATATTTCCAGGCCACTGAATCTACATGGAGTCAAAAGTTGTGTGTTGTGTGTAGTCCATATCTTGAGCTGTAGGTTTCAAAATGAATCCAACCTTTAGTGGAGATATTCAAGATATTGGGGAATAGTGTTATAGTTTTTTCGAAAGATATTGAAGATAGTATGGAGGCTGAAAACAATGAGACAAGTGGTTTTACACAATCTGTGTGCCCAAAATACCTTCTCATTTTTACTATAAAAGAGAACCATGGGTTCCTCATTTGGAGAGTTTGAAACAAAAGTTAATCTCTGACATTTTGGAGTCCTAGAGGAGTCTCCTCCTCATCCTAGAAGTTCTGTAGGCTGCTATCTTCATAGGGGGATCAAATATGAAGGTGAAGTTCCACCCGAGCCTCCTCCTCTCGATGGCGAGCTAAACGGTGGACGATCATTTCAAGGGAGCTACACGCACTTGGGAGGGAGTTACAACACTAGTTATTATACTGTTTTTTTATAATTTGTGTGTTAAATATTTCACATATTTCGTATCTTGACATTATTCTCCCATGAATTCATTTCTTTTGATATAATTAATTGAAACACTTTTTATTTTAACACCAATTGGGTTGAAATTTCAAGTGGGAATCTTGGGTTGTTCCCATTGGACAACACAAGCATACTTTCTCTCTCACACATATATGATATTTCAGCATTATTTGGTATCCCTTGTTCTATAATTGAGAACCAAACCTTGACAACATGATCATTGTGCCAAGGGTTTCTTCTTTGTGCATCGTTTTAAGGGGTAAGAGGGTAGTCAAGATCTTGACAACCTTCAACCAAAGAATTACAAAAAACCATGTGAAATTTTTAGAGCAATGAAATATCAATGATGTGTAGTGAACTTGAAATGATATCATTATCTCATAATTCTAAAACACCAATTTTATTTATCAACTACTAAAATTTTTAATTAAGTCATTTTATTTTTAAAACTATTTTCAAAACCACCCCCTATTTAAGTAAATTTTATTAAAAATACACACTCAAAACCTATTAACACTCTTTGAGAGAAAACTTAGGTTATTACCTAGACTATAAATCAATATTAAAATCATAATCAATTTGACGTGTCATGACAACGTGGTCAGGTACCTTTGGAAATACCAAAACTATTAAATTAATATAAATTAATTTTTGAATTCTAATGCCTCCAAAGTGTATTATTTTTAAGATAAGATGAGTATGGGTCAAAATCCTTTCAACCAATAAAATTTATACATGTTTATATTTTATTTTAAACTTTATCAGTTCGATTTATCATTATTTAATATTTTTAATTTTAATTATGGTAATAATATTCTAAATATTAAATGGTTAGAAATATTAACTTATGTGTTAAATTTTTTCCACAATTGAATACTTTACGACATTTTTGACCGTATAATTTGCACTTTTTAAATTTTAAATATTTTTTTTAATTTTTAAATAATTTAATAATATGGTATTTTTTTTATAAAATATCAATAGTGTCAATTTTGAAACTATTAATTTATTTGAGTTTAAATAAAAACCACATAGAATATAAATTCGATAAAAAATATTTAATACACTACTAACATGTCATATTCACCTAGTAAATTTTTTTATAACATTAAATAGTTTATATTATATTTATTTTAATATTTTTAATACGATTTATTTGATATTTCTACCAATAAAATAATTTCTATATCATAATTGTGTCATCATTAATAGAAATTATTTAATCTCTAAAAATTAGAAATAAATTCACATGACGTATATAATTTCATTATATTTATGGATAATATTTATGGTTGAAGTTTTATCAAGTTTATCACAATATTAAAATTATTATACTTATAAGAGATAAGAGAGTGACATGTTGTCACTTTCTTTTTTTTAATTATAATTACATCAATTTCATGGAAAAAGTCCATTAAATGAATAAATTCTAACTATTAGGTGATATTTATTGACTTTAATTCATCCGATAGGATTTTGGCTAATGTTAGGGTAATTTTATTATATTTATCATATTGTTTGTTACCCTAATTTACCCGATTTACCTTTAACTGTCGTAAAAAAATTACCATAGTTACTATTCATATTATCCAAAAAAATAAAAGTAACATACTAACAGAATTTAAAAACACTAATTCAAAATATGGAATACATTTTTCAAAATTGAAAAACATAATTTTCATTAATTAATTTATAATTAATTCCTATTGTCAAAACCAAAAAGTGGATTTTTAAGAAGTAAAACTATCAAAAGATTGATATGTGTTTATGACCAATTTAAATATGAAATTACTTCCAATTACTAAAATTAAATTAAATGATAAAAAACATAATCCAATTACAATTTAAAAAAAATAAAAAAAATAATATAAATATATAAATAAAGTAAATAAAATGGCAGTTTTGAATTAAAATGCAGTATTTTTCACTATTAATTAAAATATGAATTTTATTAGAAAAATTACAAAAACTCAACAAAAGTAAATTTTTATGTCCTTATTTTAAATAATACATTTATTTGTTCAAATATAATATATAAAATTGTTAAAAACTAGATTTAAAATGGGTACTCCATCAAAAGGTGGAAAAATTGTATTTTTTATTTTATCTGAAAAATTGATTTTTTTTCTTATATCATGTATATAAAACACATAATATGAATGTTAATGTTATATAAAATTCAAAATGTGATTAATACTATTCATAATGGCTAGTTTATATCCTATTAAATAATAATATCTTAATAATTTATCATTTTTTAGTGAAACTCTGTATTGCCTACACAACAAACTATTGAGGATGGTCACTCTTGCATGTAATGATAACCAAGTCAGTGTTAAGTTTAATGAAAGATTCCTTTGGTGTTGCATATAACATAATCCAAACACAGTTCTTTTATACAATGAACAAAATCTATACTCAATGTTGCGTGTATCATACGCCAACTCAGTGTTGTGTGAAATTAATTCTATAAAAAACTTGAAATTATGTGTAATAGAAGACAAGAATAGTGTTTCATATACTGAAAGCTAATATGGTGTTGCATATATCATAAGAAAACATTTGTGTAGCATACAACAAAATATATAAAAGAAATTAAAAAGAGTATATCTCACAAAATCTTGAGGTGTAACATTGTACCCCCCTTAAAATGAATTTCAACCTCAAAAGTCATTGGGGTTATAAAAGGTTTACTACTTAAAAGTTTCCTTCAAAGAAACCCACATCATAAAAAGAAATACTAAAACATAATTTTAAAAAGTAAAGTTAGAAGCTTAATGGTTATCCAAAGTAACTCATCAATGGGTTTCCACATAGGAGAACATAGGTGGGAAGTGAAAACATGGATATGAAAGAAAAATCTAACCATCAAGTTCTAATGGGTAGTGATAGAGAAAAATGTTTGGATAAAGTTAAAAATCAGAAATTCATAAATCTACGATTATTTTAGGGGCCACCAGATTCATCAGATAAGAAGGTACTAGGATAATGTTTTTTGATTTCAATATCCTTTCCCTAAAGGTGAAGAAATTTTCATGAGAATAAATACCCACATGATTTTGGTACAATATCACCATTTTTGTGGCTTGAAAAATTTCCACTTCATATCTTATTTAATGAAATAAAGTTCAATTTTTCATTATTTAAGTGTTATCATATCATGCGATAGAATGATAGGTCATTCCATCTGTCTTAACAAAAATGTTAGCATAAGAAATCAAATATTCATAAGTCCACCTATAGTGCGATAATAAATTAATCAAAAAAACTTTAACCAGAATATAAATTATACCATCCATAAATGGATAACATTACAATCCTTCAAAAAACTGAAAATATAAAACATTAGAAAGAGGTGAACTAAATCAACTTAACATTTATCTCCCATATCTTATAAGGTAATTCTTGGTTGTCACATTAAAAAAACATGAATACCTTAATAATGTATTATCTTAAAACATGATAATAACATGAATTATAATATAACCTTAGTAAAAACATGTATTCTATCAAAATGAACTCTTTCCATACACCAAAAATACCAAAAATTCTATATACTCAAACCATGATATCACTTTTTCTTTATATCAGTCATGAGGTCATTAATACTATCAAACATCTCATTATCTCATTATCCTTCATTATGCACATATCATGTGCTTTCCAAAAATATTTTAATCACTTTTCATGGTTATTGGTACCATATAATTATTGAAAAACACTATGAACCAATGCATAGATATTCAAATATAATAATACTATAAAAGAGATTCTATAAAAAATATTTGGAATCCCATTACAGAAACACTTAGTCATTCAATCACTTCGTTATCATACTCAACATATCCAATAGTGATAGCATGTTATTTTCCTTTTTATTTCTCTTAAGAGGTTATTGATGTCGATAATTATACATAACCCTTAGATTAGGTCATTGGTTAGCATAATGACCCATTTCCTTGCACTTATAGCATTGAAGTGCGGATGGTGCGTTCTCTATGCCTTTTACCTATTCACACCATTAGAAACATTTTTACCATTACTTCTATACTAAACTATTAGATGACCTTATTTTCTAAACTTAAAAAATTTATTAGTCCGCTTAAGGAAATTTCCTCCATGTTTCCTTCCACAATTTGAGCATAAAGAAAATATAATACTTTTTTATCTACAATTTCTATAAGTTCCTTTTAATTCTATCATTATTATAGTATCATAACCTTGGGATATATGAGAAACAGTAATCCCACTTTTTCTAAGAAGAATACAAGGAAGGTACATACTAAAAAATAAGTTCATGAACTCACCCCAAATAGTGTCAGTTTTATCCTGTTGCCTCGTATTATTGATAAAGTTCCACCACAGGTTCTATTTACCTTCCAAGTAATAAGTTCCTAACTTAAACATTTAAATTTATGAACAACGGGGAGTGAAAAATATATTTTCAATGGTACAAATAAATTTCTCAGTAACTAGTGAATCAATCGTTCCACTAAAATAAGGTGGATGTTTCCTTAAGAAATATTCAGGAGAATGTTGTTCCCACCTTTGGTCATTTGGAAGCCTAGCAGAATTTTGAGACATAGAAACAAGATTATTTATTCAATCTCCCATAACATTTGGTTGTTTATAAGAACAATCATTTCATTTCCCAATGCATTGATCATTAACACGGTTTCTTCTAGTTCTATCCATTTTCTAAAACCCAAAAAGATTAGTGTGAGGGGAAAAAATCGTACTAGGAAAACAACAAAATTGAGGGGGAGTACTTTCAATCTCTAACATAATAGGTTTAATACTAGGTTATTCAGGATTATTACCATAATTCTGGGGCTCTAAACTATAGTTAGACTTACCATTATGGACATCCCTAAACATACCTTAGAAATATCTCAAGGGATCTCACTAAATTTTTCACATCCTCACTTCCAAAGGTTGACTAAACCTTTATTTTTCTACAAAATCTAATGAACCAAGCTTGATGTACATGGAAGTTACATTTTTTTGGAATAATTAATAATTACACAAATATACACCTAAATACCATATTAGTTTAGTGTCTTTGAAAACTTGGAACATAATCTTCTAACTTGGTGAGAGATATTCAACATCTCCCATAAATATTTTCTCATTTTTTCCCTACCAAAAACCTTTATTTCCATCCTAGGGAAAATAAAACATAAAAAGGGTGATCTCAAATTCCCATTAAGGGTAAACATGGAGAACATAAAAAAACCATAAACTTATTAATATAAAAACACTAACATAAAGTTTAAATATAAAAATATTGAGTCATGAAATAAATCTTTACAGTACGTAAGTCAAAGATCATAAATGAACATTAACCATAAAAAAATAGCATTGGAATAAAACATGTAATTTTGGAAAAAAATAATCACATAATATGATTTATATAGTATCCAACGTATTGCGGCCAAGACCATCATAGTGGAAAAAGTACATTACTAAACTAGGTTTATTTTTTGTTCCATCCATGTATTACTAAACAAGATTTACTTATTGTCCCAACCTTGTATTACTGAACCTGATTTACTTTGCATTCTAATAATTTATATCTCATGAGATATAAATATTTACCCAATTTATTGGAGGGAGATATAGGTCCCACCCATCTCATAATGAAATCATTCTTACATATGCCACAAAAACATAAATCATTCATCACAGCATAAACCAAGAAATAAAATGGGTTTCTTGAACATCATTACATCATAAAAAAATCCATAAAAAATATCATCCAGTCATTAACATAATAAAATCATAATAACGATATGGATAGAAACATAACCCAATTTAAATAAAGTCATCTTAGACGGAAAATAATTTTGATAAAACACTTGAACTTAACTCCTGAGGAAAATATCCTTCCTTCTTTAAAAACATTTTCTTTCAAAATGCCTCACAATTTCAGAAGAAAATAATTTATTTTATAATAAACCTGAAATGATGTATAATAATATTCATGGAAATATGTTGTTAAGAATATGTAAATATCCTTTCATTCCTTATAATTTAAAAATAACATTCTCCTCATACTTTACTGGAGAAGTCAAAAGTACCTCGTTTGGTTAGTGAAAGAAAGATTCATTTCAAAACATGTAGTAAAATTAAAAAATGGGTAAAAATGACTTTAAACACACATAAAATAATATTAAACATTTTATGAAATTAGTTTTTTAAAACATGGATATGTATGAGAACTATACCCCTAGTAAATACTTACATGTAAACAATCTATAATAATTATTAGCTTGAAAAATTATCCCTTACCTTAGGTTTGATATTATTTGTTTGAATAAGAAACTCTTATATAATGATTTAAATAATTTTATTTAATTATTCCATAATAATATTCTATTTTATGATATCATATATGATTATATTATCATCCTTTTGTTAGTAACATTTCATTGTCACGCGTTATTCAGATATTAACTGCTTTATGTTCTTATGCATGTTTTGTCGAATAAGTTCGTGTTCCACTTCTTTGGTTATAGTTATATAATTTATATAATTATATTAGTATAATATCTAACATATTTTTTTATTCCATTCATGTATATAATTGTGGAATGAAGATTATGTAGAATGAATCACATCGCATTGTGGAGATGGTAGGTCGTACGTACGTACGAGCGAAAATATCATTTATTTAATGGATAAATGGTAAGTAATTGGATGGTATATTAATTATAAAAAATATTTATAATTTTATATTAATTATTTAAATACATTATAATAATCATCATAATCATCCAAATTAAGTATTATTGAATAACAAATTACACTACGATGTGGAGATGGTAAGCCGTATGTACACACGCATGGTGATATTTTTATTCGTAGGATGGATAAAATGAGGTATAAGGTTATCCCATAATTATAATAACATCTTAGAATGTATAATAAAATGTATTTATTACTTTATCATGGAAACAATATATTAATAGGAAGTAGAAGAAGAAAATAATTTTGAAATAGGTGATAAAAGAATTACCTCTTTTTTGAGTATCTCCTTTTGATTTGCAGAAACGGTCTCATTATGATAGATTTATGCTGAAAGTTTTGACTCTAGAATTAAGTGAAGGGATTTTTTAGAGGAAATGGTTAGGGTTTGGATAAGAAAAATGGATTTATAGGTGTTATTAAAAGATAAGGATATGTTCCCTTTTATAAGAAAGGGGGGGAGCACCTTTGGAAATACCAAAAATATTAAATTAATATACATTTATTTTTAAATTAAAATGCCTCCAAAGTGGATTATATTGTAGATAAGATGAGTGTGGTTTGAAATTATCTCAACCAATAATATTTATAAATGTTTTTATTTTATTTTAAACCTTATAATTTTGATTTATCCCTATTTAATTTATTTAATTTCAATTGTGGTAATAATATTCTAAACATTAAATGGTTATAAAAATTTACTTATGTGTAATAAATTTTCCATAATTGTATACTTTATGATATTTTAGACCTTATAATTTTAAATTTTAAATTTTTAAATATTTTTGTGATTTTTAAATAATGTAATAATATGTTATTTTTATCAAATATCAATAGCATCAATTTTGATACCATTCATTTATTTAAATTTAAATAAAATCCACACAGATGATAAATTCGATCCAAAAACTTTAATACACACTTAACATGTCATATTAACCTATAAAATTTATGGAGGACATTAATTGGTTTATATTAAATTTATTTAAATATTTTTAATGCCATTTATTTGATATTTCTATTAATAAAATAATTTTTACATCACATTTGTGTCATCATTATTGGTAAATTTTTAATGTATAAAAATTATAAATAAATTAACATGAGGTAGATAATTTTATTATATTTATGGATACTATTTATTTTTGAAGTTTTATAAAGTTTATAACTAAAATAAAATTATTATACTTATAATAGATAAGAGGGTGACATGTTGTCACTTTCTTTTGTTTTAATTATAATTACATCAATTTCATGGAAGAAAGTCCATTAAATGAATCAACTAGGACCCTTAGGTGATATTGGTCGTCTTTAATTCATAGAATAGATTTTTTTTTTCAGTGTTAGGGTAATTTTATAATCTTTATCATATTGGGTTCTACCCTAATTTACCCAATTTAACTTTAACTATGGTAAATACAAATTACCATAGTTACTATTCATAATATCCAAAAAAATAAAAGTAAAATATTAATATAATTTGGACCCACTCATTCCAATTATGGAATTTATTTTTAAAAATTCAGAACATAAAAGTTGCATTAATGAATTTAAAATTAATTCCTATTGTTAAAACCAGGAAGTGAGTTTTCAATAAGTAAAAACTATCAAAAGATTGACATGTTTTTATAAAATTATTTCCAATGAACAACATTGAATTAAATTATAAATACATAATAGAATTAAAATTTAAAACTAATAAAAAAGATAACCGAACTATATAAATAAATTAAACGAAAAGGCAGTTTGGAATTAAAATGCAATATTTTTCACTATTTATTAAAATATGAATTTTATCAGAAAAATAAAATAAACTCAACCAAAGTAAATTTTGATTTCCCAATTCCAAATAAAACATTTATTTTTTTAAATATAATATATAAATGTTTTAAAAACTATATTTAAAATGGGTGCGCCATCAAAAGGTGGAAAAACTACATTTTTTGAAAAATACTTCTTTTATCCAAAAAATTGCATTTTTTCTTATATAATTTATGGAAAATACATAATATGAATGTTAATTTTATATAAAATTAAAAATGTGGTTAATAATATTCATAATGGATAGTTTATATCCCATTAAATAATAATATTTTAATAATATATCATTTTTTAGTGAAACTTGGTATTGTGTACAATGAAAGCTCTCGAAGAAGGTCGCTATTATTTGTAATGAAATACAATTCAGTGTTGCATTTAGTGAAAGCTTCCTCTGGTGTTGTATCTAACATAATCCAAAAATAGTTCTTTTATAAATTGAACAAAATCTATACTAAGTGTTGCATGTATCTTATGCTAACTCGGTTGTTGTGTGTAATGAATTCTATCAAAAGAACTTGAAATTGTGTGTAACAATAGCCCATAATAGTGTTGCATATACTGCAAGAAAATATGGTGTTGCGTATCGCGAGATATAATCCTGATTTAGTGTACCACACAATACTTCAATGAAATTAAAAAGAATATGTCTCATAAAATATCGAGTTATTACAGATAAAGTATAAATCCCCTTTTATTGATTGATATCTCATTGACCCACATAGATTAGAATGAATACGCTCAAGTTGTCTGGCAGATTGAATATCTATTCTCTTATTACTTTTACTAGACATATTTATTTTCTGACAAGTAAAAAAAACATATTCATCACTTCTTTTTCAATTATGGAAAATTCCAGGCAACATCAAATTTAGAACATTTAATCATGTTTTTATACCCAAGGTGCTCAAGTATTCAGTGCCAATTTTTTTTTTCATCTTCAACACTTAAATAATAGGAGTTATTGAATTCTACTATTTGAAAGAGATTCTCACTAGTTCTTTCTCCTTTTGTAATTAATTTTCCATATTTCCCACTTTCGATGATACAAGAATCCTTTCTAAATATTACTTAATTTATATCATCACAATGTTTACTTACACTAAGTAGGTTATGTTTTAGCCTATTGGCAAGTAAAATTTCATTAAATTTCAATTTCTCTGCCTCAATCTCTACCATACCGATTCCGCTGATTATTAAGGAACTATCATTTCCAAACGCAACTACTTATCCATTATGAATTTCAATATATTTTGAGATTTTTATATCACCTGTCATATGTGAAGAAAAACCACTATCAATAATCCATGGTTTTTTCATCTTAATTGCCTTCAAATCTATCTCAAAAACAAAATTTCTTTCCTCAACCGTCTTCTTTTCAGCGTTCTTTTCTACTCTATCCCTATAAACTTGTTCTTGAAGGAGTTTAATACATCTTTTGGCATGATGAATAGACTAATCACATCTTCCAAAAACTTATTCCAGACATTTAAGTTGATTCTTTGTTGGAATGTTTCTAACATCTTGAGAATTCACCTTTCCAACTTCCTATGAGGTAATAGAGTTTCACATTCTTCTTTCACTATTTCTTCCACTTTCCTCAAAACTTATTTTGGGCAGAGATAAGTTGTGCCAAAAATTATAAGCCCTATTCCCATAGATTCCAGAATTCCATTAATAGCCTTAAAATATTGATTTTCTATTCAATAAAGATCTTTCTCTATAGAAACTTTGTTAAGGTTGGTAAATTCATTTAGCTATAACATACTCAGGATGTGGACCATCTTTTCTTTTGAGTGATTTTTTGAATTTAGTATAATTGATAGATTTATCACTTTCTTTCTCTACCCAAGAATTCCAAATACATTTTATAGTACCTAAGATGTTTAAATAATTAGATGAAACATAATTTTTTGTATGATAAGATTTCACCTAATTATCATAATGATCCTTCTCTACAACTTTATTAGTCTCAACTTTTACTTCTATAGCTTTGATGAATTTTTCATTTATCTTTCTCAATGTACTTTCAGACTCAATATGTTTTGATTACAACTTTTTAACAAATTCTTCCTTAGATTCAAGATTCTTTCCATGATCTTCAATCATCTTTCCCTATTTAGCAATTCTAAGTGTGTAACTTAAAATATCTTAAATGTATTCATACTCCAACTTAATGACATCTTTTCTTCCATCAAAAACTTCTTAAAAATATTTCTTCATTACAATAATTTCTTTCTTAAGAGTTTTTTTAAAGACATGAAATGAGTTTGGTTTTGAGCTGATACTCCCTATAATATTATTTACCACATTCTTCACTCTTTGGGGAATCTTTTATTTTCTCAACTTTTTTTATGAAGGTTTTGATTTTTTCTGAAATTTCATCTTTAGAAGTATCGTTATTAGTTGATTTTAATTCAACGTTCTTACTCAATATACTTCTTTTCTTTCTAGAAAAATTATTCTTGAATTTGTTGGAGGACTTGTCTTATTTATCATTTTTGTTCCACTTCTTCCATCGAGGTTTTTCATCAGAATAATATCGATATTATCCAACTTTATTCTTGGGGAAATTCATGGAAAAGTGTCCGATTCAAGAACACCCAAAATATTTGATAGGAATATTTACTCCATACTTTCCTCTTCATATTTTATAGTTCTTAGATATGAGAGACATGGTTTTTTCATTCAACTCATAATATTCCTTATCATCGGACTCACAAGGACCAACTTCATCAACATCTTGGATTTTCATCTTTATCATAACTTAAAAATACATTCACATTTTATATTATTTTTAATGATTATAGATTTACTCATTTAATAAGAGACAAGAAAGTTATGAAACTCATCAAGAGATAAATCATCCATATATTCTAAAGAAGAAATTTTAAAATCGAACCTTTTGGGAAAGTTTCTCATTAGTTTCTTCAAAATTGTAGAATATTCCCAGATATCTCCAAATCCATTGATATTCAGACAATTTCATTTAATCTGTTGAATTATTCATCAGTTGTTTCATCATATCTAATTCTAATGTCTTCATACTCACTATGCTAGATTTTTATCTTTGGTTCCTTGACTTCTGTATTCCCTTCAAAAACACTTTCCAGCTTGTCCCACACACTTTTTAAAGTCTTAAGACCCATAACCTTCTCAAAAATAATTCTCTAATAAGTACATAAGGATTTTATTTCTATAATTTCCATCAACTTCTATGATTCTCTTATCAGAAAATGTCATGGGAGCATCTTTCTTAATAGGTGGAAAACCAATAGTAGCAGCATCAAAAAATTCCAAGACAAGAGATAAGAGATAAGAAATCATCTAATTTTTTCATATATAATAATTCTTTCCATCAAATGTTGTAATTTCTATATAGTTGAAAAAATTGATATTATCTACGATAAGTATTCGACAAGGTAACCCCTACTGATACTAATTGAAGTTCTAGGGATCGAAAAACAACAAAGAGGGGGGGGGGGGGTTGAATCAGATGTTATATTTTTATAGGTTTCAAAACTTTTAGAAACCCAACCCCTATAACCCATTAATATTTATATCCTTATTAACTTTTATTGAATACTATTTAATGAAAAATAATTTATGAAATAAAATCACATAAGATTTACAAGGTTTGGCCTCAGTGTGATAACCTACATCCTTTCCATAGCCACTTCTATGGGTCAATGGAAATCCACTATTATGAATAAGTGAATAAAACTTGTTTATACTCCCATTATACACCTTCTATCTCTTGATATAAATGATTATACCAACTCCTGTTAGTTTACAATGTTTTCTTTTTAAAAAATAATTTATCCAATAAAAAGAATAAATAATTTGTTGAAACTAATCCACAAATGCTCAGGGAAAATCCTCAGTCTGATTTAGCTGGATCCAATTCTATCAATATGATGATGGTGAATCCAATTTTTCTCACTAAAATGATGCTAGATTCTAGATACAATTTTTTTCAATACAATGATGCTGGATTTTGGATCCAATTTCTTTCAATACAATGACGCTGTATTCTGGATCCAATTTCTTTTAATACAATGATGTTGTATTCTAGATCTGATTTCCTTTAATACAATGATGCTTTATTCTGGATCTAATTTCTTTGAAAACAAAGATGCTGTATTTTGGATCCTATTTATTTCAATACAAATATGATGTATTTTGGATCTGATTTCTTTCAATACAAAGATGATGTATTTTGGATCTGATTTATTTCAATATAATGAACTCAAACTAAATATATAAAAACTCAAGATCTTCTAGAATTCTCAAAACAATTCTTCTTCTATCATATGAGAACTTCCACTTCAATTTCTCTAGCGCTCTTCCTTTCACACGTAAGTATAATGTTTCTTAAGAACAAGTTATATGAGCATCTATTTATAGGAAACTCAGAAACCAATATTGGTAAACTTGAAAACATTCCCCGCTTCCTCATATCTCAAAAATCTATCACATTTTAAATTCATAATTGACTTCATCAAACCTCCTTATATTTCACTAAGATTTATGCAATAGTGAATGTCACGTTTGACCACTTTTACGAATCTTCGTAATTAGCTCATTATGAATTGTTTCTTAAAATAATAATCCTAGATCAGATTATATGCATAATGATGTTTATGATATTCATTAAATGATGGTTACGATTCACTGTATAATGCTGGTTATGATTATCTCAGAATACTATTTACAATTCTCTATAGAATTCCGATTAGGATTTTCTCAGAATGCTGGTTACGATTCTCTCAGAATGCAGGTTATTATTCTCCACAGAATGCTAGTTATGATTCTCTCAAAATGTTGGTTATGATTATATAATTATGAAAACTTGATTACAAAAATATGATTACAAAAATATAATTATGAAAATCTGAATATGAAAATTTGATTATGAAAATCTGATTACGAAAATTCATTTTTCAACTTTGAAATTATTCGAACCTCCTCGCCATTTCTTCAAAATATTTTATAATGAAAATTTTCATGACCTACGAGAAATTATTGATTAGAAAATAATCGCCTAATTTTATTTTAGAAAGTATGAAAAGTTTTTATCTCTTGACTTCACACTTTCATCTCTCAAAACACTTCTGTAGCTTCGTTCTTTCTTTGATTACAAAAAATATAGAATCCCAAAAAACAATACATCCTACCTCTAATTCTTTTGGATTCAATGAACTAAATAAAATGCAGATGGATCCAATTCCTGGAAAACAAAACATTTTTATACAATAAGGTTAGTTGTCAACAAATAAAAAAACATTGTTGAAACAATTTATCACTATTGTACTTCAATACCTACTTATTATCTATTCTGTGGGAATATGATAACATCCCTCATGTGTACAGGTGACTACCACCTTGAGAAGTGATGTGATTCATTCAATATTTACATGGATGTTAATAAGGATGAGTTTAATGAAAATAATTGATATATATGAAAAAGAAATATTTTTCATTTAAAATATATTATTTACCTTTCTTTCATTTAATCCTTCATGAAAATGAAAACAACGTTCATGTGTACGTATGACCTACCGTCTTAATGAACAGTGTATTTCATTTTCAATATATAACATTTGTAATTCAACATAAATACATATATAATGAATATATATATATATATATATATGATTTTAATAATTATTAATATTTTAGAGATAATGGAACTATGACCAAAGTAATAGGACCAAAAATAACAGATCAAAACATACATGAAAACAAAGTAGTTATTTCCAGAAACGTGATTTTAATATAGAATCATTAATAAAGGGGTAGTAAAATGTTATACTAAAATAATATATAGTATTAAACATATAAATACATTTCTATAATAAGTGTATTATAAAATAATATTTTTTATACATGAGGGTTGAATGTGTACTGTGGAATTCTAGACTTTCAGTAAGGGATTTTGTCACAATTTCCCTTCATTCAGACATATGTTATATTATGCACATTTATTATTTTATTAGGTGTATATAAAGAACATTTGATATTTAATATCATGAATTTAGTTATTGTAATGATATTTTTTATTTCATTTTATTTTGTTATTTCATGGGGATTATTATTTAATGTTAGAAAAGTGGTGACAGTTTTATGATACAATCTCATAATTTATATGGATTTTGTATGTTTATTCTTCATTGGATAAAATATTATGATAAATCATTCAAGAAACTCATTAAATTTATTATCCTCTAGTTATTTCATGATAATACATGTGTTCCAATAAATTTAATCCTTTTATGTACTCAGGAGTTCAAAAGAATGTTTTTTTTGAAAAATCATCTTTATCTTTAACTTCGATCGAAAACCATTGTTCTTCAAAAACCATTTTTTCAAAAAAAAATTTATAAAATGTTTTTAATATAATAAAAATGATTTATTTTATAAATTTTTACCAATTTTTTAGCTTTCACAATTTTTTTTAAAGTTATATCCATTTCATTTTCCAAATAAGGACAGTTTGAATTTCACTGAAAATGTGAAAGGAATATTTGTTTTAATGTGTATGGTATGAATTAAATTTGCGAAAACCATGAAAATTATTTTCATTGAAAATTCCTTTATAAATATTAACCTTTATTTACAAATAAAATGATTTCCAAAATATTTTATGAATTTTTAGATTTAAAAATTGATTTTTAAAGAAAAGTTATTTCCCACCAAAAAGATCCAAGTGATCTTTTTATAATAATTTTCTATTTAAAAAGTCATAATTTGATGTTAATTATACTTTACTAGGGATATGATATAAGGATACCATTATTATTCATTATATGGATGGTTTAAGTTTATGATGAAAATATTTTTATGAATCCCATTTCTCTTCTACAGGTTTTATAATGGAAAAAATGCTTGTGAAACCCGATTCTTTTCCCATGGGTTATGAATTGATAAAATGATTAAATGATTATGAAACATTTTTATTTTACACAAATTATTTCATATTGAAATGTTTATTAAATACATTTATTTTCGTGTTTTCTGATATGATTAAAATTTTATGATCTTATAGAACACATTGATATGATTTTAATTATATGAAGGGTGGGACCTATATGTCCAACCAATGAATTGGGTAAATATTAATTTCTTATGAGATAAATAGGACTAAATGTAGAGTGAACCCTGTTCAGTATGGGACTCTATCAACAATGATATTCTTAGGGGTGAACCTTGAACACTATGATGGTTTGGTAAGTGAACTCATTCAACTATGATAGTCTTAACAACAATCCTTGAACTTCTAAGGAAAAAAGTTTCTATTATTATGTGTATGCCACAAATCTATGAGTTATTCCAGTTTTAGGTTCTCATGGTTCTCGTTCTTTAATTCCATTATGATTCATTTCTTATGAACTTCGAATTTTTTTTCTATGACTCATGTTTATGATCTATGATATACAGGGTATAGTTTTCAAATGTTATTCTCATGTTCTCACACCCTTATACTCATGATATTTTATTATCGCCATTGTTTACCCTTATTAAGCATATAATGTCACCCTTTATTATGCTTCCTTTCCCAATGTTTTCATTAAAGGTATCATGTTATATATTTATAAAAAAATTATTGTTATGAACAACATAGTTGGGGAAGAGGTAGGTCACTTATAGACCAGTTTTTTATGAACCCATGTCTCAAAAATCACTAGACCTAAACAATTAATGTATGGATTATTATGTTATGCATTGAATATTTCTCTATTAATGTGTGATATTGATGTAGGATTAGTTTGGTTTATTACATTGTTTGAACATCCTGGTGTGTGTAAGATATACATCGAAATTCACCTATAGTTTTGGTGGGCTGGAATGTGGAAGAAAATTTCTAAGTTTGTTTCTCAATGTCTCACATATTTTCTGGTAAAGGTTGAATACTAAGTTCTTGTAGGGTCGACTCAACCTCTTGAGATATCCGAATGGAATTGGGATGAAATATAAATGGATTTTTTGATAGTATTCAAAATAAATAAAGATTCCATGATGATATATGGGTAATTATTGACTGAATCACCAAGTCCAAACACTTTCTTTCCATACTGGACCAGAGTTTGATTTAGAGTTTGGGGAAATTGTATGCATGAGAGATTGTACAATGTCATGTGGTACCCATAAATATCATATCACATTGTAATACACATTTCAAATAATGGTTGTGGAGGGGTATATAATGGGATTTTAGGACCTAGTTATGGATGATTATGACATTTCACCCCCAGGTATATGGGCATACACAATGGACTATCTTGGTGTTGGATGATATTATTAGAGAATGTCTATTTGATTTCATCTAGAGCCTTAGGAATAACATTCCATTGGTATAGTTTGACTATAATTATAATTATAACTTAAATATAATCATTGAACCATTTCATAAACTCGATGGGAGGCCCTAATGGAAACCCTTATGATGCACTGAGATTGGTGAGACATCTCTAGTTAGGGCATAGATGGAATAAAAAACAATAGTGAAGGTTCATATGATCGATGAGAATATGATGACATCCCAGAGCTAACTGAAAGCTTACTTTAGTCAATTTCATATGCCTTCATAGTTCCCTGAGAGTCTCCCTAGGACGAGAATTAGAGATATTTGGCTGAGGAAGTAAGTTATCATTGATATTTATCAGGATGTTTCAAATAGAATAGAGGGTCCAAGATATTTATTACCTCTTATAATTTTATTGAACATTGAACTGGGTGCATAACATCTTCCATGTGTTAAATATGAGGGGAAATATTCCCCAAACTATGAATGTTATTGACTTGGGTTATTTGAACATCAAGGATGGAGCCACTTTCACAGATAACCAAGTGGTGATCGAGGATCAGTAGGAGAATATCCTATGTGGATAGACCATTCATTTAGTTTGAGTGCATTGGAAACACCTGATTATAAATTAGAGATCCTATGATCTTGAGAGTAAGATAATGAGTCAATACCCCTATTTTTTTTGGTATATTGTTCTTTTCATAGAGAAAAACCTTAAAGGAGTTCAGAATGTAATGATTATGGTTTCATTCTTTTAGTTCTTTGAATATTAATATATATATATATATATCACTGGATTGTTTTCTTAAAGTATGTGTAGTGTTTGGGTATCACATGATCCTAGAATTAATATATTAAAAATATTAATATATTTATATAATCAACCACATGAATTTTTTTAGAAAAAATAGTTTTCCCAATGATCAGGACCTCAGATGGAAAATTCGTGAAAATGATTATCTCCAAAATGTGGGGTTTACCCTTTGTTCGACATAGCCTTTGGAAATGTCAAATTTTCAGATGAAGGTAAAAATTGCATGGTGCGAAAATTGAATTAATTATATTTTTGAATTAATATATTTAATTATCAAAATCCCAATTCTCCACTTTATATACAACATTATGGAAAATACAAATAGTTAGTTGCATAATCTTGAGAGATTAGGGGAGGCAAGGAAGAAAACCGTTGAAGAACTCTAATAGATCATGGAGAAGATATCATATTTCAAAGGCTTCATATTTTCTAATTATATTCCTAGATCTATCCAACAATAATAGAACATACATGTTCTTCATTAGAGATCAATCCAAACTTGATATAGGGCATGTAATTTCATGGGTTTTGTCCATCGATTAATTTTATGACCACATATTGATTATCCTATTTGTTTACCAATGATTGTCATTATTCACATAAACTCAATTATTTATTTATGTATGGTTTCTATATTAATCCCTTATGATTTCTCATTTCTTCATCAATGAATGGAAGTCAACATTAATAATGGCCAGGTTAGTCCCTCACTATTTAGTTTCATTCTTTTCTCCCAGCATTCTTTGATGGTTCATCATCTATGTTTCCTTTAGCTGAAAATTCAATGAATACATACTAGTGATATTTGCACAATCATTATTTGGTGTAATATATCAATTCTATATGGTTGTGATTTTTATTAATATAACTATTAAGGTGTGATGTGGTTTGATGGGAGATCAAATATGAATTACAGCTAGATCATGGGTTATTTTTTCATGTGTATTATCATGTAGAATAGTGAAAAGACAAGATTGAATAATGAGTGGTTTTGGTGGATGAAATATGGAAATTTATGATGAATAGAGTGTGTTTACCCCTATAAAGGAGTTTCTTGGTGTGATTTTAAGTGAAAACAATGGTTTTGATAACATTGGTGAGATATTGTGAACATAATTGGGATTATGTAAAATCTCAACATACACGATATTTACTATGGCGAACACACTATGTACATCCCCTTGATATTTCGTCTAGGTATTATGGAATAGTTAAATACAATGCAACATGTATGATCAATACAAAAGGTGTGACCCAATGCTGGTGGCTTGACATGTACCTCGAGAGTATGTGGGCACAGACATAGCTAGACACATGGTCACATCCATAGTACATGAGCACAACCATGTACTCAAACACATCCAGGAATATAGGTTTGACTAGGGTAAATGGGAATCAGCCTTAGAACATGTGAATATAACATATTAAAATGGAATAATCCATATTATATGATAATTATCCAAATTATAGGGGAAGACCTAGAGTATCCATGATATTCCATGTATACACCATAAACACCATGTACGTTTCTATGCAACTTCCACCTTATATATCTCCTTCAGCGGGAAATGGAATTGGGAATGTGAGTAGATTATCTAATCTATTTTCTACTTTGAATGTGATGGTGGAATTCATTATGGAATCATAGATATGTCACAAGGTTTTACAAGTGTGAAACTTATTTTAGGGATCTTGGCTTATGTAGTACTTGAGATAGACCAACAAAGAGAAACTAGGGTCATTACTCCCCTATATCACTAGTGTATAGGTCCCTCATACTCTTTACATTGGTAGAGTCGATAAAATCCCATAATATAGTAGGGTTTGGTTCCTCTCTCTATGAAGAGGTAATCCCCCCATCTTGGATCTATGACGGCGGGAAGGTATTCCATGGGTTTTAGTGCCGCCTATCATTGGAGATATGTAGTGAGGAGCATATCCCAACACACTGAATTAAGTGAGGTTGTGAATGGTGATGAAAATAAAAGATGGACCTTTAGAAGATACAAGAATACTGGTAATTCTTAACTGGTCTATGGTGATGGAGATACCATTTCTCTCTCATTTGGGATTATTTGATAAAATCTATTACGTATCTATTTTGCCTCTTTCTTAATTTTTGGAGATAAAAATTATACCCTTATATTGACTCCTTCAAGGTTTTCATGGAATATTACTAGGTAAGTTTATACTCACCCCTATAAGGGAGTTTCCTTTATATGTTTTTTCTTATGAAGATGATAGGTTAATCATTAGTGATATTAGTGGACCAGGTTTTGAAGGAGCGTAGTTGTACCTATAAGAGAATTTTTTTTTTCAGGGGATATCATTAGAGATTATGAGATGGGATCTCTTCAGTGTGTCCCTTTCTTTAGTTTCTGTCAGGATTAGAAATATTTTTTGGATAGGCATGTATTTTTACCCTTTATACCTTTATAAAATAGTGATGTACATTGATGACTTCCTAAAGGATGCTTCATGAATGGTTTACACTCAACATGTTCAATATTTTATTATATATCTATAATTTTTCATGTTTATGGCTGTGTGAATGAATATAGGTACTTAGGCTAAGGGATCCCTTTCCAGTATTTACTACTGCACTCTTATCTCCATCTCATAGATTATTAGAAGTGGGATTGGGTGTTTCACTCATCTTACCTCTGGAAAATCAATCCACCTATGTGTCATTTCATGAAGACAAACAAATTTAACTTAAATCAGTATTCAAACCCTTTCATGAAAAAGGGGAGTAATCTTATGAAAGGTGATACATGTTTAATGATACATTAAAAATGGTACCTCAGTATGGGTTTTCAATATCAAAATAAGTGAGATTAATTAATGAAGTATTATGTCCCATAAATAAAAAGTTCATTAGAATGATGTGTATTTAAAATTTTAAAAATAAATCCCCAAATTATTCTTACAAGTATCTGGAAGGTCTTGTTGAACAAAACCAAACTTGGGGAACCTCAACTTATAATATAAATTCTCTTAAACCTAGTGGCATTCATACTAATAGGGAATAAGCGACTATTAATGTTATACCTATAGATGTAACTCATAAGTGTGAGGAAATTGATATTAGGAATCTCTACAAAATAAAAATTGAGGATCATGTTTACACAATTTGCGAAAAATATGACCACATGACTGCTGACTACCCTTCTATTCCATCCACAAAATATTTTCTTCTAGGAGTACCCCTAGAATAAGTCAACACTATGAATTTTATAAATCCATAGTACTAAAACACTTTTAATCCAAGGTACTATGACCATTTAGGCATACATTGGATAGATAATAAACAACCAAGTCAGCCACAAAGACTAAATCCCTACCCACTCCCATAGTTTCCAACCCATAAAATTTTCTAATCCCAATTTTCTAATTCCATCATAACCCAGTCTAAATCCTATAACCTATAAAACAACCTATCCCATAATGAAAAAACAACCAAAATACCCACCAAGGATAAAAAAACCAAATCAAACATGTGCCTAATAAGTTCCAATGCCATTAATTGAAAATATATAGATGAAAGTAGAAAAAATTAAACATGAAGTCTCATCCCATAAATATGAATTCATAGCCATTTAAACTAGTAAGGAACCCATTACCATATAGGATATTACTTCCCCAACCTTATGTAGAGAATCTACTTTAAAACAATATAATATTTAATAGATTAAAATATAGACTATCTTGAGAATCTAAAAATACTTTAAAAAGATAAAAACCAAGTATTAATAAACCATATAAAGGATAAAAAAACATGAAAATGAGGGGAAATATTTATTGAATCGTAAATATCTAATATGAACGTGGAGGAACCAACACCTCCTAAAATAATCCAACAACCCGCTCCATTCCCACAATTGATGAGGGTAAAATCTAAACTAGAGATGAATAAAACATTGAGATTTCATCTCATAAGTAAATCTTGATATAAATTTTATAATTTAATCCAATACATACCTATATGTTCTAAGTACCTTAAATATTTATGTATATTCTATATGAAATTAACCTATAAAAACTATATACCTTTTTTTTCAAGTGCGACAACCACAATCCAGGTAACCATGGATCAAAAATTGAAAGTTCCCAATTTCCCATTTGTTAATGTAGTATTAGGAGAGAAAAATGTGTTTATGGACTTATATGATATATGAGATAATGTTAATGAAATTATATATAACATATATTTACAGCTTGGGATTAAAGATCTCAAACCCATATTTTTACTCTTCAACATGTTGATTATATTGTTTGAGTGCCTATGATATTGTTAAGGATGTTCTTATAAAATTTGAAAAATTTATGTACCCTATAGACTGAATTTTCTAGGAAAATAACCAATAATTAAGCAAAAGGGAACAAATATGAATTATTATTAGTCATATATTCATATAAAAAATCAATATGTTCATCTGACCAAGGAATGGGAACATGACAATGACCTTTAGAAACATGATCTTTGATCTAAAAAAATATAATGAAAGTGAATTTATTATGAATGATGATTTAGATCAAGTGGTTTATCATATACGTAGTGGTAAAATTAAATATAAGGAACATCAAGAAATTTTTTATGGATGTTTAATTCAAGAAGATATTTATTCCCTAAATTCATATGTGGAAAATTTTTATCATTGGATTAATTGTCTTTTATATATCATCTATAATGACTTTTGAGGATCAATAATATATAAAACCTTTATACAGAATATAAATATTTATCCTAAAACATTTCCCAAAATTAATCAATCAAATTAGGTATTTAAATCATCTATTCTGATGGAACCAATTCTCTCTTGAATTCTATAAAAAGAAACCAAGTTCAATTCTAGTTCCTAATAATATTTTAGAAATTTTTACCAGCTCAAGATTAAGTATGACGAGCTTCCAACATCACTCTAGTATGAATTATTATGGGATAGCCAAACCCTATATGTCGCAATATCCTATTATCTCAAATAAAACCTAAAGACATTGGATATACATTTTTTAACAATAATTGAATTATCCCACTCATTTGGACCCATACGACTGTTCTTGAAACCAATTCTAAACCATTATACTAATCTAAGTAGAGGCATAATTAAAATCATAGGGATGTAGTGGAAATCCTTAATATGATGAAATTTCATATTAGTTAAATTTAAGGGTCTAATTAAAGATAATTAATTTAAACTAAGTGCATTCTAGGAGGCAACCTAGAATCTACATAACATTTATTTTATTTTATTTTATTTTATTTTTGTGTGTTTTTGTATTTAAATAAATTTAAAAAATAATATATTTTAAAAAATATAGAAAAATAAAAAAAATCATTTTTTATTTCTCCCTAAACATTTCTTCACTTTTCCCTCATGGAATGATTGAAATTTACATATCATGGGGAGAACCTCATTGGGTTTGGAGAGGTTATGGGGATTGACCACAAACAAAAACAAGTAGACATGTGAATAATGATTAACTCTAACCTATAAACTATGGTGATTCCCCCTCCCATATTTTTTTTAATTTAATTTTTTTGATATTATTATTTTATATGTTTTTAAGTATGTTTTTTATTTTTTTAATTTAATTTTATGTTAACTTGTACTTTTTTCTGTCTTTTGTGGGATAAAATAAGTTGGTGTATTTTCAACCATTAATTTTTTTATTAAGGGAATACCTTTGTGTTTCTATAGTGTTCTAAATATTTTATGTTGGAGATGTATGTGTTTTTTAGGGAAAGTATTTATACTCAAATAAACTAATTTCACTAATTTAACATAATATTCTATCATCAATTAGGAATCTGGGGATGTCATGGAGATATAAAGAACAATTATTTGTAGTATGGAATTTACCTTCAAACCACCATGTGAAATTATTCCATAATTTTTTTTAAAATTTAATTTTGTAATACCTTTCATCTACTTTAACAGCTTATAAATATTCTTTTTTTCTAACACTGAGAGAATTGATATTTTAAATCAGTGGGTGTGGGTGCGGTGAAAATAAAGTTAGAAAAAAAATTAATGCACATCAATAATTTTTTTGAGTGTGTCAAAAATATTTGTACATTAATGAAAAGTAAAATTTCATTAACCATGAATTTGATATTTTACTTTTGAAACTTTGAAACTAGATATCAAATAATTTTTCATATCATTATTTTGATTTTAATGAATGTATATGTTCTTGAGAACATTTTTTGGAATGTGTGGTTTTGTTTGTGACTTTTCATTATCTCCATTTTCATCCATTTAATCAAAATTAAACAAAACATGCCCTTTGGGTTGTAGGAAATTAGTTTGAGTTCTTATATTCCCTAATAAATATCCTAGGTTTTTTTCATTTAAATATTAACATGAGTATTGAAAAAAAAAATAAGAAAACAAAAATAAATTTTCATATAGAATAATGGATAGACTTAATACATGTATTTAAACACATGGGTATCATGATTCTATAGTTTTCTATCATAGAGTTTGGTATTATCTCTCTCCTTTTTTTGTATTTTTATATTTTATTTATTAAGTTTACTCGAGATGATTCTAGAGTATGTGACCTTTAATTAGTTACCTAATCCCATTTTCCCTTGGAATCATTGCTAATGTCTTGAGATTGGGGTTGAATTGATATAGTTCAATTTCAATTATCCTAGAAAAATTGAAAAAAAATAAAAAACCCATTTTTAAATATTAATCTTAGGATTAAAATGTTGTTCCATCTAAAACTTCCATATTTTTCACTTTGAATAAAAATGACCCCCATGTATTTTGTGATGAAAAAAACACAATCATAAATAATTTAAATTTTATTATATAGCACCATAAATTTTAATAATTAAATTATATTGGGATTGTATATTCTTGTGAACCTAGACTTTATTAAATGATTTATATGGGTTTTGTTAGTATTTTATTTAAGGTCTTAATAATGTATGTTAAATTTTTTTTGGTAAAGGGAATTCAATTTTCACATTTTGGAGGTACTTTCTGATTGATTTAAGAAATGGTAATGTTAGTGAAAAGATTACCACTTTAAAGAGACCGATATTTATTATTTATATTTTAATATTCATGAGATTATTTAATAAAAAATAATTATGTTAGTGAATTTTATATTTTGAACTCTGTTTTCCTGGATGATTGTAATTATTACTTAAAATGAACTATTAATAAAAAAAATTCATTTCCTTTTAAAACACTATGTGGTCATAATTTTTATTTTATATATCAAGATAAAGTTACCAAGGTTATGTGGGAAATTTCATCCTCTTGAATCAAATAGAGATTCTCTTTGGAAGACACACATCTTGGTCCTTGAAAGAATAAAAACATGTGTGACATTAATTGGAAAATTGTCTACTAAGATACATGTATTGACCATGTCAGAAGACTAATAAAGTTAAAATTTTGACTATGGATATATTAAATCATTTATAACATTTAATTAAATATTTTCCATATATAATTATAATTTTTATATGGTTATCCAAGCGTACGAATTCAAAGTTATAATTATGAGAAATATTTTATGGCCCAAATTTTAAACCCCAAAATTTCATTATAACTCTATGATCCCAATTTTAAATGGTAATTTTTCCCAGATGACAGAAAAAATATTGCAACACATTTTTTTTATATGGAACTCCCAATTTTTTAATATAGAAGTTATATTTGGTGTGTTAAGTAGAGGGATCTAACTTGCACTAATTTTGTGTAAAGGTTATAAAAGTAAAAATTCTAAAATTTTTACATCACACTATGGATAGAAAAATAATGTTAGACCACCTATAATGTTGGAAGGATGATCCATGTTTACCAAAACTTATATTTAAGTGAATGGTTGTAAATTATTTTAAAGGTAGTTATTTTGTTTTTTATAGTAATATTGTGATGTTAATTTTTTTGTAGGTTATTCTTTATGACATGTTAGTTTCCCTAATAACTAAAGTCTCTCAATATCAATATATCTTATTCACTTATAATATATTTCTTGACAACACTTTGATAAAATTTCATAATTTTTTTACATTTATTCACCCTATAAAGTGTTAAATTCATTAAATAATGGCAAGGGGTTTATTATTAAATTGTTTTCCCCCTCACAAGTCAACATCCATCCTCTATTGAGACAAATAAATCATCCGAGGGATGACCATATTATGGGTTGATCCAAGGAAATTTCAAGTGGCTGGTGTGGATGTTATTTCACTTTCAATAAATGTTTAATCATTTATTTTAGTTAACATTTTCATTTGACAATTTAATTTATTACTTGAACTCAATAAATAATACAATCACACATGTTTAATATTAATATTATACATTAGATTAGAGTTATCATGAATATGACATTACAAGTTTATAAGTTATTATAATTCTATTTCAATTGGTATTAACCTGGTAAGTTATTAGGGTAGTTAGATATCAATGAATTAATCATTGTCAAATATAAAAAATAAAAATCATTTAAAAGTTATTCATTTAATAAACACTTAAACAATAACATAAGATCAAAAAAATTCCATATATGGAATTTATGTATGTTTTTTTAGGTAACCATACTCAAATCAAAACCCCATGTTGGCCATAATATATATAATATTCTCATATGGTGTCCATGTGTCTATATGTTTCTTCTTAGGTATTTGAGGATTGGAAAACCCAAGATATAATACAAGTGGCTCCTTCAATCTTATCTTGTAAAAATTTGGGTGAGAAAATATCTTAGAAAAAATTAGGTATGGTGATTTGAGTATGAATATTGTAGCCTTTTTATACTAACGACATATTGTATGACACTCTTTATGGTATACAAGGTAGGCCATCTTGTGAAAAAATCCAGTTATATACCTCATGATTTCATTTTAAATCCCTTTGTGAAATCCTACCCATTATAACCATAACATTTTGTCACAAACAATAATAATCCATTATTATAATTAGTTAAAGATAATTTAATTTTACACTTTGAGAGGTTAAATGTGATTTCACATATTGTAATATATAAATCAAATATGATTGAAAAATATTTCAGAGAGGAAATTTTGTATAAAATGACTTATTTTATATCTATAAACTCTATTATGAATGAAAAAACTACCCATAAGTGACTATATAAGCATGTTTTATATAATATATATCTATATTTGTCTTATGATTCTCCCACATTTATGGTTTTTCAAAACTCTTTTCCTCTTTATGTAATTTACACGATAGTTCTATGTGAAATTCAAATAGAATTCATCCCAATAAACTATTTAATTGATAATATCAATTAAATAATCATGTTTTAATAATTATGAGACTCATGAATCATATTCATAATGCTAAAAACATTAAACACTATACTCAATCTCCTTAACTTAAAAAAACCCGACGCTATGATTTTAATAGCCTCTATTATCTATTTGGAACTCATTCTAATTATTCATTCTTATCATCATTCATGGACCTTTTTGATCAATCATTTTTCTTGACATACTTTATGAAACCATTTTTATATATATTCCACAAACATTTAGGATATAAAGTGACATTCACTTGCAATTTTAAATGGGATAATATTTTTTAATGAAGTTCAATAATTAAAAACATATTACCAATATCCTCTTAGATAACCCAATTTAATTTAAATATAATAGAACGATACACAAAATCCTTTTGTGTTAGGCAAAAACAATTATTTCATTATGTCAAATTTTTTAACAAAAAACTATTTTATCCATATCATATATTTTATCCATGTTTTTGAAGTGTTATTTATACCATATTTATATATAATTTTAAATTCAATTATTTAATGTATAAAATCTTTGATATTACACTTGTATTACAACAATAAGATTCATCAATTTAACCCTTAATTTTCAACTCCTCTATGCATACACAATTTATAAAATATAATATTGTTATCATTAACCCCATAAATTTGAATAATTCATTTTTATAACACTGAAACCATATATAGAATTTATAAGGATTTTAAAAAACATTATCTAGTAGACCAATACTTTCCATCCCAATCAGTTAGATCCTTTTTTTCTAAATTATATAGATATTTAACTTTAAATTTTAGTATTTTTCTATAAAATAGTCCGGATCTTGGATAAAACCATTTATTAATTGGTGTTTGGGGTCTTAGAGAAGCTGAGTTATTGGAATTCCAAATATAGATTATGGATTTATGGATACTACCGAGCAACAAGATATTTGGTGAAGTCCATACACTAGCTGATGAGACCAACCATAAAGTCAGTGTGAACTTTGTAGAATGGGTCTCTTATAAGAGATCCACAAGCTAGATGGTGGGGTCTCCAACCACGTAGGAGCTCTAGTGTACACCACTAACTCACATGTAGTTCCCACCAGCAAGCTGGTGGCATCGGGATGGGCTGACATAATGAAGGAAAAATTCATATTTTCCCCTTGAAACCTATTGGTAACACATAATCCCCTTAATTTTACCCTAACATTGGATTTATGAAATAGAAGGGTTCTCTAGAGCTTCTTCAACTCCTCTAAAAAAATACTTGTTCTTTGCATTCTTTATATGATTCAATGATTCAAAACTAAGGATCGTGGTATTGTATATCGATCAAGATGCTTGGTCGTTGATCTCCTATTCTATATTGTTAAGGTAGGTGGTATAGAATACCTCTATACAGTTTTAATTTTCTTTTTAGTAAGTGAAACATATTTTATCACACAAGCACACCATGTACATAAACTATACTATTTTTAATCAAATAATATTGATGAAATAACATTATTTTAACTCCTAAAGGTTATATTGGGTATTTTTTCATTACGAATAGGAATTATGGAAACTTTAATGGTGTTCCTACCCTATAACCTAGGTTAGAACATGGAATATATAAACCTAGACCCTTATATTAATTTTAAAATGTTTATGGAATGGGTTAAATTTTGAATTTTCTTAAAATATAAATTGTGGTAATTGGATTGATAAATAATTACCTGGACTGCAAGTCGTTAATAAGAATGTAGTTGGATTTGAAATATAACATTATAGGATATGGTTATAATGACATAGTTCACATGTCCTATTTTATTTTTTAATGTTTCCTTTTTTTGGATGTTGGAAATTTATAGTTTATCAGGTGATTTTATATTATTTCCTTATAGTGACCATGCCCTCGTTTTAGAGGTATATTCCCTAGGAGAGTTCCTAGGATATGGTTAATTTTGTTGTGTGGGTTTTCCATTTGTTAGTCTAAGTGATGTGGTTAATCTACTTTAATGGTGAGATCCTTGAGTGGTATATCATGGGATAGTTTTTCTGATAACCCATTTTCTTTATTTTACCCCATGTTTGTTTTGGATTCTTTAGGATTATAAAGATTTTAGAGGTATCTGATGTATGGTATTAGATCTTGAAACCAATTTCCTTTAAGATTTTTGGTTGTTGAAGTAACATGGAGGTAGTCTTAGTGTATTTAGAGGAAAAGGGGGTTCCACCACTAAAAATTTCATGGTTGTGGTGTGGAGGGGTATGAAGATTTGTTAGGGAGGTGGCTATAGTGTGGTAGATCCTAACTGTGGTATAGAGGATTTTGTTGAGAAAATAGGGATACTACCTTTTCAGGTATAACAATTCCTTGGAGGTAGGCTACAGAATAGTACATTATCTGGTTCCATGCATTGTGACTTGGTTCTTGGTGACTAAATCATAGATAGATTCCAAATCAGGGGTAGCTACACTGTGGTGGTTGTGATATGGCATAGAAACCCTTTTAGTGAAGGGGGTTATATGGTGTGGTGATAATGGACGCATTATAGACCTCAGATCTTATTTTTTATGATTTGGTCATGGAACAGAAACATGGATGTGACCAAGGGTGTCTCTAGCGTGGTTCCTTAAGTTGTTCCATAAAATACTCTATTTCAAATATTTCAGCATAACAGTCTGTGGGGGCTACACTGTGGACCCATATTTTCTAGTGGATCTATAAATACCACCAAGCCCATAAAAACCAATTTTTATCCCAATTCTTCCACTAGATCCCTTGGTTCCCCACATTTTTTTGAAAATAATTTTATGACCCCTCTAGTAGGGATAAATCCATGAATTCTAGAGATAAATATGTGGTGGTCCAAGTTAGGTTCTACTATATATTCTTGTTAATTATTCTAGATCAATATAATTTTCATCTATTTCTACTTTATATTCCTTGAAGTTTTACCTCCATTACTATAATGGAGTTTCCTTTTCATTTTCTAGTTTTTTATAGTGAAACATCCTTTGAGGTATGTAGTTTGTTATTCTAGTGGTGATTAGAGACCCAAGACATTGATATGTTCTCATGAAAATTAACGCCTTTAAGGTAGGGGGTTCATTCATTCTATTTTATTTACATGAAATCATAAATTAACCACAGTTTATCCACTTTTATGATATTGAAATCAACCAATTTAATATTGAACCTAATTAAATAATGAAATTGGTTTAGGGTTTTTATGATCACATGTTGTTTTTTCCACCATGACAACAGTTTGGCTCTTGTTTTTATATATAGTGTCCTATGTATGCTATTATTTTTTAGAGTATTATTATTTAAGTATTAGAATTATCAAATTGATGAAATAAGATAAAGAACATAAAGATGGTAATAATTTGGTTTATAGCTAAATAAGTAAATAAGAGGCATGTTTCATTAAATATATTGTTAAACATAATTTTATGATAATCAAATTGATGTAGGTGTGAATTTATAATTGAATATAGTACTCATTGTGATAATGGAATTTTATAAAGAACACGAATTTGAAATAATTTTAAATATTTAAAAAAATAAAAAGGCATGTCAATTGAGAATTTTTATCTCACAGTTTAATGAAACTAATTTTATGCTAGAAATCAAGTTTAATAATTTGACAGCTTATTATAGATGATGCCTTAGATTTTCTATAATTATAACCTTTTAATAATGAATCAATATATCAAGATGTAATAAAACTAGTTGTTTGATAAAGAAAAATAATTGGGTCAATGAGTGCCTTTTTTTATAAAGGATGAAGAGCTTGATTTGGGTGTCCTGAGGGCCTATTTTCATGTAAATTTTAAAACACTTAGTTTAGAGAATGGTTTCCTCTATTTAATATTATTGTTAGTTTATTTCCATATCTATTATAATTATTTGAACCTTTTGATGTGATGTGATCCTAGGATGGTTGATCCTAAGATGGATAATGAAATATGGGTGGGGATGCCTAGAGGGTTATAGTAGTAGTCAACATCTGTGATGCTGAGAAACATGTGGATATGTGTGAGTGTATCACTCATGGAACTGTGATTATTTAATGTGTTTAATCTAGGATTACCCATTGATGTGATAAATCTTGTATTATTTATTTTGAATGAATCTTTTTATTTTATAAAGGTTCGGGTTGCTTGTTTAACTGCATTCCTTTCCCCATTGGTTGTGCCACCCGGATGTGTATGGTAGAATCCATTTTAATGGTAGATTTTGATATTTCTATAGATTAATAATAATTATGAAAATATTAATAATGGATAATAACTAATCTAACCCATGGGGTTGGGGCTTTCTAGAATGAAAATGAGATGATCCTGAGAACTATGGACTTGGTCGGCCTATTCTCTGAGGGAATGGACTACACTTTCAGGACTAATGAAATGTATGTTGGAATAATGTTAATTAATTTTTAAAGAATAAATTAACAAGAAGTAGAATTAAAGAATAAAATATTTAACTTTATTTATCTCCTTAAATGCTGGTGTGCTTATATGATATTTAATCCCCAGTAGTCATAGCTGGTTGTCCGAGTGAAAATAGTTGCAGTTAATTATAAGACTATGTTATGAACGTAGTGTGGGTGTGAGATATATTATATTGTGTATGTTTTGTGATTTCTATAACACCCCACCCATTTTGGGTGGGGTTACTGACACCTAGTGGACTACAGGACGATGTTTTCCCCAACATCTCGATTGTGGGGATGGATGGATAACTACCCTTTTTAGTCCGACTCTCTTATCCTAGTAGTATTATGTGCTGGTATGCATGATGTTTAGTTTCCCATATATTTATATAGAGCGATATAATGGAATTTGGTTATTTAAAACACATTTATCTTAGGATATAATATCCAAATAGTTATTGTTGGTATGACAGTTATAGGCTGCAGTGGATTGATGAAGTTTACTTAGCGTATTGACTGTGATGGCTTGAGGTATAATATTCAATATATGATACATGTTATATGGGATGTTGTTCCACTTGTAAACCTCTTGGTTACTATATAAGGATGTATTATGGAATGATGTGATGGAGTGATGTATGAGGTGCATGTAGTGATACTTATCCAGGTGTTTTTAGGATAATTTATTTTGGAGAGAGATGGCTCTGGACATGCGATGTTGGGGTAGAGAGGAAAACCACTTGGGAAGTGATAGTGGTTTACCATTTATTTATATTATATTATAATTTTTATTGTATGATTTACTTGGTGATAGGTATCCATGGTGAGGTTGGAAACTTAGTATACCTATTTAGGTGATGGGCTAGTTTCACTTTTTTTCCTAGGATTTAATATGATTTCTTTATCTTATTAAGGAGTGACTCTAGGGAGGATAAAACTGAGTACACTATTATTCTCACCCCAAATATATATACATTTGTATTTAGGAAAATAGCAGAATTTTGGAGGTCAGGTTGGATATTAATAGCCAATGTTTTCAAAGGATCTGTTTAGGCTTTGTGGACATTTCCTTGTTTTCCTTTTCGGTACTTATAGTTTTAGTTTTTTTAGTAATCATTTACATTTAATGCATTTACTTTGTATTTTCCTTTATACATATGCCTAATAAGGTGTTGATTTTTGTATTAGTGTTACCTATCTCTTCAACATGTCCTCTAAAAGGGTAATGACTTGAATTGTATCTTTATTATACAATTGATGTTTGTCACTAACTAGGGGCCTATTAGTGGAGATACATAGTTGGTCACCATATCCCTTCTCTCATTACTGGCCCATGAGGGGTACTATTTTTAGGGAGGGGGTCATCATAGAGTGGTATCAAAGAATGAAGTTGAGAGATTATATTTTTATTAGAGTTTGGAATAGGTGAGATTACATGGGTTAGTATGGTGACAATGTCAGAGATGTTTAGTAAGAAATATATACATGAGGGACTAGCTAAGACATGGGTATTTAGGTCCCCATGTGATCTTATGAATGAACATTTATGTTTACCAAGGAAACTAAATGAAGTTATACTAGTTGTGGGGTAAAGTCCTATTAAATAATCATACATCATTATTATTTGTGTAGGTATTTGAAATGGGTATAACTTGGGATTTTTTAGAAATCAATGAAATAAAAATAATGAATTAGTTGGATAATATTATTTTTTCCATACTCTTTATTTAGGAGTCTCAAACTGTTGTTCTTCTTGTAGGCATGGCTCAATCTCAACAGCCTCATCATGATAACATTGAATATGGTCAAAAATATTTTCCTTCAAATCATCACATAGTATAGGTAGACTACGAATAAACTTGGAGGAGGACACTTTGAGAATTTCAGTGTGAGAATCTATATAAGTATGGGCGATCTATTTTAGACTCATCTAGAGAATATTTTTTAGAGGATGTAGAGATATTGTTCAGTTTAGTATTTTCATGGAATGAGCACTCAGTTTTGTTAGCTATGACAATGTCTCCTGGAGAAATGAGGTAGTGATGGATCTTATTTCTTAGTAATCAAGAAGATTCGTTAGTGTCATAGGGAGAAGTTTTGAGACTAGTTCAACATATAGTTTTTTTCTTCAAATATGAAGTATTCCAGTATCCAAGAACTAATTTCCCTTTAATAGCAGAGTTCCAGCATGCGATAGGTTTGGACTCATTTCTTAACCCTTCTTAGATAATATTCATTACTCTTTCCAGATGAGGGGGCTAGGGTGACGCATTTTGAGGAGCATTTACATCCAGAGATCCAATGCCAGGTCGCCTTGTTTATATTGTCAACTTATCTTGAGATGATAGAATGAGAATAGGATGTTATAGGACTTTGACCGGAACTATATAATCATAAGAAGAGATTCATCAGGATTCTTCATAAAGTAGATATGTGGGATGGGGTTTCTTGTTTCCTAGATAGAAGATCTATTGGTCATATTAGAGTAAGTTTCTACCCACATCATCTTGTTTTTCTAGGCCTGTCATCTATCAGAACTATTCTAAGGGAAAATATGAATTTTTTATTGTGTAGGATAAGTTCATTAGTGGATATAGTGCCCAAAATTTTTCAGAAGTTTGTATGTATAAGATTTTCCACTATAGATTCCACCATTTAGGTAGTTTCATCCAAGGTAGCAGAAAATAGTGTTATAGTTTGTGATTAGTAGAGAGGAGACATGATGTATAAAGGAAATCTTTGAGATGATTCTCAACCTCTGAGGACAAAATAGATCCATGGAGGAGGTATTTAGATGGGTCATAAGGATCATTGAATATGTTTTAATAATATTTATTATCTATCATTTCTAGAATTGGGTGATCTAGATATCATTTGAGGTACCCATTTCCTATTTTCTACATGGGTAAATTATTTGATTGATTTAGGAGCTATGATGTAATGCCCCGACCCCATAATCTAGGAGCCGGTGCATTATTTTAATACATTGGCATGATTACAAGGAATAAATTCCCGAAGGACCGATTAGTTTAGTATTCTTGGAAACAAGATACATACATAAGTTCAACAATACAACTTGAAAAGAAAAAAAAACTAATTTATTCCATTAGAAACATCCAAGCTTCCAAGATTATTACTGCAAGTCACTCATAACTAACTTCTTCATATCTTGGGAAAATAAAACATGAGAAATGGGTGAGCTCAAATGCTCAGTAAGAGTAAGAAATATATTGGAAGATAACATAAACATTAGGCATAGTGAATAATTGAAAACACATGCCTTTACAAATAATTAACACGAACACTTTATGGTAGGAATATGATCTGAGTAAATAATACAATAATTAAACACAATCAGGGGTATTCTACTAGTTGAATAACCACATTAAACATCAATAGCTAATCTCATAATTATGGAATGCATAATGGTAGACATTATAACCACATAGTCAAGGCCTCGTGCCAAGACTACAAATAAGATTTTGTCAAGGCCTTGTACCATGACACTAGTTTGTCTCATGAGACCTACCGATGCATTGAGGAGCTATAACGGGCTCTACCCATCACTCACTAAGTCCAATTCATTCCTCATATAAAAAGTTTAAAACATAACATAAACATTCGTATTAAAACTATCATACAAAATGTCAATACTTTATCCAAGAACCATGAATGGTATAAAAAATAGCACATACATAGTTAAACATAACTCATTCAATACAATATGGAAGATTTTATTGTAACAGATTAACCTCAATAGAAAATAATAAAGGATATTGACATTGATGAAAATGATCATCAAAACTATTTGAGAGAAATTTCCCCTTTTTTCTTGAAAACATTTAAAAGTCACACTATTTGTCAAGAATCCGTTTAAAAATAGTTTTTTAAATCAAAGTGTCCCATACCAATTTGAAAAATTTGAAAGGAATTTTAATTTTAAAACTTTAATGTCCATATAAATAAACCCTTAATACCATTTTTAAAACATAAACATTAATGAGAAATATTTATAATAATAAATCTTTAAAACATTTAAAATGATATTTTAGTTAGAGTTCCTAACCAAAAGAGAGACTCTTGAATACAAATAATTGAGGTAATAAAAACTTCATAATATCATGAGAATAAACGGATTCATGATATACAATGTCAAAGTACATTATATACACCATATAAAAGTGAATTGGTGTATAACAATAAAGAAGTCTCAATGGAATGTAAATTGAGATGAAATCTCTTATAAAGACTATATCCTTAGGTTAAGGATAAATCAAGGACATAATTATGTGTCACAAATATAAATACACTCAATATGATTGGATATTCAGTGTAAATAAATCATAGGACATTCACACATATTCTTGTAAAAACAACACCAATGAATTGGATTTTTAACTCAATAAATGGATATTGAGTTAAAATTACTCTTATCAAGTTCATATCGATGAATTGAGAATTTATCAATGGAGTGATTATGTTTACCAAAAGTATATCCATATAAAGGGGAGTGAAAATTACTAGACAAATAATAAATAGTGATTCCACACATAATCATGGAGTAAAATAATCAATGAAGCATGCGTAAAGCCCAATGAGTGGAAATTGAAATTTGAAATTCCCTTACCGATTTGGTAACTTATGAAAGATACACCCCATGAAAAGAGTATCATACAATGAAGATGTAAATACCCATAAATTAAAGTATATTACAAAAGTAATACAATTAGGTGCAGTACATACTCCACACAAAAGGAAATAGTGGCCAATATAGCATGAATCTCACAGGAATAAAAGTGATATGCAAAACCCTTACTTCGTTGTAATCAATCGATTCGTATGAAAAAAAGTTAATAACCACCAAATAAATCACATAATACCATGAATATAAATATAATAATGATAATATATATCAATTTTAAGTACACAATACACCACTTGCAATAAATAAGTGGCGAACAATGAAAATATCACGGAATTAAAAGTGAGATATGAAACCCCTTACCTCAAGTCCGAATTGTCTTGTATGTTACTTGTTATTCCTGAATAATAAAATTAAGTTAATTTCTACTTGATTAAGAAAAATTTTCAAGTTTATTGTTCCTTTTATATCACTTATTACCTTGTTATAACAATTAGTTATTTATTTGAGTTCATAATGGATATTTTATTGATATTCGGAACTTGAGTAAAAAACGAACTTGTTATAATTAATATTTTTCCATGTGGTCAAAAGTACATTATCTCCAGAATGATATACATGATTTAGATATAATATATATATTATATATCCATTATATATATATATATATATATATATATCTATTTATAACAGTACATAACATTTGGAGATAAGAAATGAAATGTACCGTTCATGGAGACGGTAAGCCGTACGTATGCATGAACACTACTTTCATTTCTATTTTTGTATTTTAATAGAATCAAAACATAATTATACATAGGTATATTATAATTCCATTATAATATAATATATAATATCATTAATTACACCCTTTATATGTCCCATATAAGGCATTAATGAGTCATATCATTTTGAGGGGGCGGTAGTCCTCACTTCCTCAAATGAAATTATCGCGTTTTACCCATAATGGAAACCATACAATAATGATATAAATGGAAAATACAGAAGCATAAAGAAAAAATAAACATAACATATATATCATATATAAATAGAGTTCCTTATTAACGTCCACCGTGAGATGCAGTAGGAGATAATCTAACAATCATCATTTCGTGAGCTGTTAGTTTTCCATCCACAGAAACAGTATGTTCTTCACCCATTAGATGGAGGTGTGTGTAAGTGTAGTTCTAATACTTCTCAGAACAAAATCCTAGAATATTTAGGATACTGGTGTTTTTATAAAATAAAGTAATAAAAAGTTTTTAGGGTGGTGGAGAAGTAAAATAAAACAAAATGAAACAAAAGAATTTAAGAGAAAGCATTACCTTTAATTTAGGTAACTTCCTTTGGTTTGAACCAAAAGGACTTCTTAAAGTTCCTTATGCCTAAGGTGAGGATTATAGGAGGAATATAGGGATCTTGAGAGATTATTTTGGCAGGGGTTGGATGATCCAAGGGGCTTGAGAGGTTTGTGGAATGGATTAGAAGTGGTGTCCTTTTATAAGGGGGAGGAGGGGCTCTTTAGAAAAGTGTGAAAATATTATTTTATTATATAGTTATATTCAGTTTATAAAGGTAAAAAACTAATTAAAGTCGAATATAAGATGAATAATGGTCGAAATAAAATCATCCAATAAGAATTGGATAGGTTTTGGATATTATTTTAATATTAATAATCATATTTATTTAAATCATTTATTAATGAGGTAAATACTACATCATTATTGTGTCATAAATAATTTAATTTATTTGATGTATAAAAATTAAAAAACAATTACCATAATGTATGAAATATTTTTAGCTATCCAATTATTATTTATAGTAGAAAATATGACTTATATAACCCCATGTAAAAATTGATATACTAAAAGATATTGTTTAATGTCATTTTTGTCTTCACTTTATGTTAATTAAAAGAAAGTGTCATTATCATTCTTAAGTGGATCCATGGGGTCCCAAAATTTACCTAAGGATGACCATGGTCGGACATGACTCATAAAATAAGGTTAGAAAAATATTTAAGGTAATTTTGTATTATTATAATATTACTTTTACCTTGAATTACTCTATTTACCATTAACCACAGTAAATAAAAGTCAAAAGTTTCTATTCACCAAAAATTATTTTCATCTTATTGAACCACATTTTACTTAATAATAACCACCATGTATCTATGATTTTAGAAATTTAATTCATAGAAGCGGTAAAATTTCATTTAAATGAAAAAGTTGGATTTTTAACTACTACTTAGTGGTTTCACTATTCATCAAAAATTGATGTTTTTCAGAAAAATACCAAAAATTCAACCTAAGATATATTTGATATCCTGAATTTAAAAATGATGTTTATTTTACCAAATTATAATTGTAGAAGTTGGATTAATTAATTTAAAATTAATTCCCGTTATCAAAACAAATAGCGTGTTTTTAAGAAACAATAACTATCAAAAGATTGACACTTGTTTATGTATAATTTCAAAGTGAAATTAATTCAAATGAAAAAAATTGGATTAAGGGTAAAAATATAATCTAATTACACTTCAAAACCAATTTAAAATATAATATAATCATATAAATAAATTATATTAAAAGGCATTTTTGAATTAAAATACATTATTTCTCACTATTCATAAAAAACTGAATATTATTAGAAAAATACCAAAAATTTACCCAAAGTAAATTTTGATGTCCCAATTATAAAGAAGAATTTTATTTTTTCAAATGGAACATATAAAAGTTACCAAAACTAGATTTAAATAGGGTTATCCATTAAAAGATGGTAAATCAACCCTTTAAAGTAAATTATGTTTAAAATTAGATTCATTCACATTTTAAGCCTCTAACTTTTATTGAATAAATGTAAAAACATTTAAAAAACATATATAATAATTATATATTTAGTTCTGTTCATTCCTGCCATTATAATGGATAGGTGTTAACTACCATTTAAAATAATAATATTATATTATTAGTGTGCAACATAAGATTTCAAGAAAACCCATTTTTGCGTATCAGGTATACCATCAAACATAGTGTCCCCTTTAAAGTAGAATTAATATTTAGTTCAAAAATATAAATAAATATGAAAAATGTTGTGTTCTTTATTTACCTGGGATGTTACATCCTTCCCCCCTTTTTGGGAATTGCATCCTCACAATTTTAAAACTGGGCTTGGAAACTTCATTAAAAGTCCCACATCGGAAAAGAGCCAATAAAACCATCACTTTAAAAGAAAGAAAGAAAAGTACAAAGGTCACCCGAGATAAACCATACTAGGATTACATGTAGGAAAACATGGATATGGAAGATAAACTAAGTTTCAAGTTCTGATGGAGAGGGATAGAAAACATGATCAGGAGAAAGTTAAAAACAAGAAAACAACAAACTTGTGATGGGATAAACGGTCATTAGTTTCCCAGTGGGAAAAGTAAATGGATAAAGTTTTTTTATTTTAAGTTCCATTTAATAAAGTTAAGGAATTTATTTATGAGATTGACTAATAACATAAAGAGATATACTTACTTTTTAAGTAGAGTTTCATTCTTTAATAAATTTCTACCACCAACTTATCTTTTTTTCAAACGATGATTATTCAAGATGACTTGGTCACACCAGAAGAGCTAGAATCAACTTCTAGAGAATCACATGATCCACAAAGTATAAACAATATATTTACCTTGTATTTAAAGATTAACAACCACTAAAATGGTTAGTACAATATTAGATGATCCTCAAAAAGGATAATCCTTTAGAGAAATAAATACTACTATTAATTTCTAAAATTAAACCAAAAATACCCCAAAGTTAAATAAATACCATTCAATAAAAAATTGTACTTAAAATACTTCAATATAATCCAAACTAATATTGAAACCCAAAACTTAGAAGAATTTGGTTTTTTAGTCTGCTACGTTAAATTGTATCTCCAAATGACATCGACTACCCTTAAAGGAACATACTAAAAAGTAATTAACCTAATCACATATTATCTATGATAGGTTAATAATTTCCATAAATAACCCAAAATATAGATGAAGATCCACCATTACTCCTCAAATGAAATCCCATTGTATTCTATTTTTCTTAGGTATATAGTGTTCTCAACAGAGCGAACGTCTTTTAAAATAACATTTATCACTTAATCACCAAATTATTTTCCTATACTAAGGATATCCATTTGATAAGGCATAAGATCCCAAATCAACTTATTATTGATCAATAAAATCATTTAACTAAAACGAATTAGTTACAGTAACCAGGGACTTTACGTAGTCCAGTGGTAGGCGATAAATCTCAATCACACTATGGTTTTGAATTCGATTCCCACAGCTTTGTCCGACGTGATGGGTTGTCACACGGTCTACATGTTTTTATTTTTCAAAAACTATATAATTTTATAATATTCCCAAAAATGAGATAGATTCCTCAAAATAATTATAAAATAATTTCATCACAAATGTTATCTCATACCTCACATTTTCATTCCAAAATTTAATAACTTGTAATTAACTCAAACTCAATGATAATATAAAACCAAATGGTTATGTATAAATATATCTACAAGAGAAAAGATAATTCTTCCTCAAATATCATTTTCATATGAAAAACTACAGGTTTATAAATAAAAGAGAAACGTCTTTCAAAGTAATCCCATAAATAAAGAGCACTAATAATTTTTAAACATTTCTCCATCCATTTATTTCAACATAGCTTCTTCCTTGACCAAGAGGATATCCTATAGAATAGAGAATTAACTTGGGTAATGGCCAGGTCCCCTACATTTATGGAAAATGAATGTAAATGGATTATTAGGACCATTTTTATTTTATTCCATAGTACTCTTCATTTTTCCTCGACTATTCTTTACTTTATGTCCTTCTTTACCACACATAAAGCATTTATTTCTTCCATTAAGACACCTTCTTAGGTGTCTCCTTCCACATTTCATGCATGATGGAAAATGAGCTTTCTTTTCTCCATGGTCTTCACTTCTGGAGCTCTTATCATTCACCACTTTTCTCTTCCTTTTTGAGTCTGGGAGTTGGTTAATATATATATTGTTGATCATATTTTTTGAAAACTAATTCGGCATGAACATGATATCTTTTTCACCTATCAACATTCTATTTTTTTGCTCATTTACACCACTATTAAAACCTTGTAAATCATGCTCAAAGTTACTATGAATTCCTTGGAATCCATCCATTGACTAAAACCAGAAAGCATTATGTGAGTAATAATAGTCATAAAATTATTTAGAGAATATCATGACACCTTATTTTCAATTTAAAACACCTTAGGATTAACCAAGGTAATTTATTCTCATCTTATATTAAAATCCTTCAAATCGGTTTGTAAAGAGAATGTAAATTATCCGAAGCATACATCCCGGGAGTGTCATAACCAAGAGTGCAGCAAGGCTCGTTGTCATGTACCAAGATACCTCGGGTCAAGCCCAAAACTCCTTGTCAGAGTTCTCACTCCTAGTTACATCTGTGCCAGAGCCGTCTATACCTGCTCGTATCCAGATAGGGATTTATTGCTTGGAAAATACACAAAATCTTTACATTACCAAAATTATAGGAAGTTCTTCTATAATAATTATCAAGTTATATCTTAGGGTAATGTATTCTAATCATAGTTTATCTAAATCTAGTTTCCAAGGTTTTTAATAAACTTCCTCTAATACCAACTGTAATGCCCATACCCCAGAATCCAAGAGCCGGTGCATTATTTAAATACATTGTCATGATTACAAGGAATCAATCCCCAAAGGACCGATCAATTTATTAGTCTTGGAAACAAGATATATACATAAGTTCAACACTAAAACTTGAAAAGAAAAACAACACTAATTTATTCCATTAGAAACATCCAAGCTTCCAAGATTATTCCTGCAAGTCACTCATAAATAACTTCTTTATATCATAGGAAAATAAAACATGAGAAAGGGCTGATCTCAAATGCTCTGTAAGATTAAGAAATACAACGTAAGATAACATAAACATTAGGCATAATTAATAATTTAAAACACATTCCTTTATAAATAATTAACATGAACAGTTTATGGCAGGAATATGAGCTGAGAAAATAATTCCATAATTAAACATAGTCATTGGTATTCTACTAGTTGAATAAACACTTGAAATATCAATATCTAATCTCATAATGATGGAATGCATAATTCCGGACATCATAACCACATAGTCAAGACCTCGTGCCAAGACTACAAATAAGATTTTGTCAAGGCCTATTTCCAAGAAACTAGTTTGTCTCATGAGACCTACCAATGCATCTAGGAGCTATAGTAGGATCCAACCATTGCTTACTAAGTCCAATGCATTCCTCATATGAAAAGTTTGAAACATAACATAAACATTCGTATTAAAACTCACATATGAAATGCCAATACTTTATCCACAAACCATGAATGGTATAAAAAATAGTACATCTGCAGTCAAAAATAACTCATTCAATACAATATGGAAGATTTTATTGTAACAAATTAACCTCAATAAAAATATTGAAGGATGTTGACATAGATGAAAATAATCATCAAAACTATTTGAGAGAAATATCCCCCTTTTTCTTGAAAACATTAAAAAATCACACAATTTGTCAAGAAGCCATTTAAAAATAGATTTTTGAATCAAAGTGTCCCATATCACTTCGAAAAATTTAAAAGGAATTTTAATTTTAAAACTTTAATGTCTATATAAATAAATCCTTAAAACCATTTTTAGAACATGGACATTAATGAGAAATATTTAGAATAATAAATCTTTAAAACATTTAAAATGATATTTTTGTTAGAGTTCCTAACCAAAAGAGAGAAACTTGAATACAAATAATTTAGGTAATCAAAACTTTATAATATCATGAGAATAAAGGTATTCATGATATACTATGTTAAAGTACATTATATACACCTTATAAAAGTGAATTGGTGTATAACAACAAAGAAGTCTCAATGGAATGTAAATTGAGATGAAATCTCTTATAAAGACCATATTTTTAGGTTAAGGATAAATCAAGGACATAATTATGTGTGAAAAATATAAATACACTCTATATGATTGGATATTCAGTGTAAATAAATTATAGGACATTCACACATATTATTGTAAAAACAACACCAATTTATTGGATTTTTAACTCAATAAATGGAGATTGAGTTAAAATTACTCTTATCAAGTTCATACCGATGACTTGAAAATTTATCAATGGAGTGATTATGTGTATCAAAAGTATATCCACAGAAAGAGGAGTGGAAATTAATACACAAATAATAAATAGTGATTCCACACATAATCATGGAGTAAAATAATCAATGAAGTATGCTTAAATCCCAATGACTGTAAATTTAAATTTGAAATTCCCTTACCGATTTGGTAACTTATGAAACATACACACCATGAAAGAAGTATCATACAATGAATATTTAGATACCCATATATTAAATTATATTACAAAAGGAATACAATCAGGGTCAGTACATACTCCACACAAAAGGAAATAGTGGCCAATATAGCATGAATCTCACGGGAATAAAAGTGAGATGAAAACCCCTTACTTCGTTGTAATCAATCGAGTTGTATGAAAAAAACTTAATAACCATCAAATTAATCACAAGATACAATGAATATAAATAGAATCATGATAATATATATCAATTTTAAGTACAAAATACACCACATGAAATAAATAAGTGGCAAATAATGGAAATCTCATGGAATTAAAATTGAGATAAGAAACCCCTTACCTCAAGTCCGACTTGTCTTGTATGTTCCTTGTTCTTCCAAAATAATAAAGTTAAGTTAATTTATACTTGATTAAGAAAAATTTAAATATTATTATTCCTTTTATATAACTTATTACCTTGCTATAAAAATTAGTTATTTTTTTGAGTTCGTAATGGATATTTTATCGATGTTCGTAACTTGAGTAAAAAATGAACTTGTTATAATTACTATTTTTCCATGTGGTCAAAAGTCCATTATCTCTAGAATGATATACATGATTTAGATATCATATATATATATTATATATCCAATATATATATATATATATATCTATTTATAACAGTACAAAACATTTGGAGATAAGAAATGAAATGTACCGTTCATGGAGACGGTAAGTCGTACGTACGCATGAACGTTACTTTCATTTCTATTTTGTATTTTAATGGAATTAAAACTTAATGATACATAATTATATTATAATTCTAGTATAATATGATATGTAATATCATTAATTACATCCTTTATAAATCCCAGATAAGGCATTAACGAGTCATATCATTTTGAGGGGGTGGTAGTCCGCACTTCCTCAAATGAAATTATTGCGTTTTACCCATAATGGAAACCATAAAATAATGATATAAATGGAAAATACAGAAGAATAAATAAAACATAAACATAATATATATATATCATATATAAATATAGTTCCATCTTAATATCCACCCTGAGAGGCGGTAGGAGATAATTGAACAATCATCGTTTCGTGAGGCGTTAGTTTGCCATCCACAGAAACAGTATGTTCTTCACCCATTAGATGGAGGTGTTTGTAAGTGTAGTTATAATAATTATCATAGAAACAACCTAGTATATTGAGGATACTATTTTTGTTATAAAATAAAGTAATAAAAAGTGTTTAGGGGGTTGGAGAAGTACAATAAAACAAAATAAAACAAAAGAATTTAAGAGAAAGCATTAACTTTAATTTTTGTAACTTTCTTTGGTTTGAACCAAAAGGACTTATTGAAGTGCCTTATTCCTAAGGTGAGACTTATATGAGGAAGAGGGTGATCTTGAGAGATTATTTTGGTAGAAGTTGGACGAGCCAAGGGGCTTGATAGGTGTGTGGAATGGGTTTTAAGTGGTGTCCTTTTATAAGGGAGAGGAGGGGATCTTTAAAAAAGCGTGAAAATATTATTTTATTATATAGTGATATTCAGTTTCTAAAGGGCCAAAACAAATTAAAGTCAAAGATAATATGACTCATGGTCGAAATTAAATCATTCAATAAGAATTGGACAGGTTTTGGATATTATTTTAATATTAATAATCACATTTATTTAAATCATTTATTAATGAGGTAAATACTACATAATTATTGTGTCATAAATAATTTAATTTATTTCATGTTTAAAAATTATAAATCAATTACCATAATATAGGAAATATTTTAAGATTTCCAATTATTATTTATAGTAGAAAATATGACTTATATAACCCCATGTAAAAATTGATATACTAAAAGATATTTGTTAATGTCATTTTTGTCTTTACTTTATGTTAATTAAAATAAAGTATCATTATCATTCTTAAGTGGCTCCATGGGGTCCCAAAATTGACCCAAGGATTCCCATGGTCTGAAATTACTCATCCAATAAGGTTAGAAAAATATTTAAGGTAGTTTTGTATTATTATAATATTACTTTTACCTTGAATTACTCTATTTACCTTTAACCGCAGTAAATAAAAGTCAAAAGTTTATATTCACCAAAATTATTTTTATCTTATTGAACTAAATTTTACTTACTAATAACTACCATGTATCTCAGATTTTCAAAATTTAATTCACAGAAGCGGTAAAATTTCATTTAAATGAAAAAGTTGGATTTTTAACTATTACTTAGTGGTTTCACTATTCATAAAAATTGATGTTTTTTAGAAAAAATACCAAAAATTCAGCCTGAGATATATTTGATATTCCGAATTCAAAAATGATGTCTATTTTACCAAATTAAAAATGTAAAAGTTTGATTAGTTAATTTAAAATTAATTCTCGTTGTCAAAACAAGTAGCATGTTTTTAAGAAATAATAACTATCAAATGATTGAGACTTGTTTATGTATAATTTCAAAGTGAAATTAATTCTAATGACCAAAATTGGATTAAAGGGTAAAAATATAATCTAATTACACTTCAAAACAAATTTAAAATATAATCTAACCATATAAATAAATTAGATTAAAAGGCAGTTTTGAATTAAAATACATTTTTTCTCACTATTCATAAAAAATGAATATTATTATAAAAATACAAAAAATTTACCCAAAGTAAATTTTGATGTCTGAATTCTAAATAAGAATTTTATTTTCTCAGATGGAACATATAAAAGTGACCAAAACTAGATTTAAATAGGGTTCTCCATTAAAAGGCGGTAAATCAACCCTTTAAAGTAAATTATGTTTAAAATTAGATTCATTCACATTTTAAGCCTCTAACTTTTATTGGATAAATGTAAAAACATTTAACAAACCTATATAATCATTTTTTAGTTAGTTCTGTTCATTCCTGCCATTACAATGGATAGGTGTTAACTACCATTTAAAATAATAATATTATATTATTAGTGTGTAACATAATATTTCAAAAAAACCTGTTGTTGCATATCGGGTATACCATCGAACATAGTCTCACCTTTAAAGTAAAATTAATATTTAGTTCATAAATATTAATAAATATAAAAAATGTCATGTTCTTTATTTACCCAGGATGTTACATATGAACTCCTTCATATCACCTCCCCTAGTTTATGATTTATGTCTTGAGGGGTAGAGTCGTCATGTGAAATTATCATTTACTAATCTTATGCGATGTTGAGGTTATTTTAATAAAGTATGTAGAAACTGTGAGCTAGTGTTGGGGTAAAACCGCTATTTGGGAGACTTCTTATGTTTTCAGATACTAATATATGACATTATCCTCGACATGGATAAGATGTATTTGGTGTAGGTTGTTGTGGATTTTTTAATACATAGGATGTGTTCTATGATACTAATGGAGAGCCAATAGTGTTTGTCGAAGAGTGAGACCCTCAGATTGGATAAGGGAATGTTAAGTCCTAATCATCCTTGATGGTAGATCTGATGCTGATTTTACTAGAGGTTCACTTGACAGTGTTTCCTAGGGTTATAGAAGAGTAACCTGATGTATTCCCAGAGGAGTTTTTATCATTACCCCATGATAAATGATTAATTTTGGGATTGATCTTCAACTGGTCATTTCTCCCATCTCAATGTCTTCATATGAGAAGGCACCTTCTATGTTGTGAGAGATCAAGGTAAAGTTCAATGATCAATTATAGATTGGTTTTGTTTAACAGATTATGTCACCTTGTGGTGTTCCAATTTTGTTTATTATAATGTATGACAATATGTTTTTATCTTTTTATCAATTATCATCACTTGAACGAGGTAACAGTGAAGAACTAATAGCTTCATCCATAAATTAATGTCTTATTCAATCTATTTAAAGAAGCCATTTGGTTCTTAATGACCAATCTAATATTAGGGTATCATCAAATGTGGGTGAATAGTGATGATATTATAGGGACCACTTTTTAATTTCTCCATTGGAATTATGTGCTCATTGTGATTTATTTTTGTGTGATGAATGCCCCATCTTTTATCAGGGAATTATGAGTTAATTTTTACTTTTGGATTGGTTCATTGTGGTTTTCATCGAGAATATACTTTTATAGTCCACATATGAGTAGGATAATTTAGAGAATTTTCATACCATTTTGGAATTTCTTTTTCATTTTATGATATTTAGGAAGTTGAATAAGTTCCAGTTATAGGCTTGTGAAGTTCTTTTATTGGGGAATTTCATTTCCCAAGTGGGAGTAGATATCAATTCATCTAAGATAGAAGTAATTATTTCTTTGGAAGTCCCTAATAGTCTTTATAAGGTGTGAAACTTCCTTGGTCTTGTAGGATATTATACGATGTTTGTAGCTAATTTATATTGGGTTGAGACTCCTATGAAAACTTTGACCATAAGGGATCAGGTGTTCTTGTGGACTGAACATTGTTAAGAAACTTTTGATTACATAAAGGAGAAATTGATCAATGCCCCAATCCATTATTATCAAATAAAGGGATTTTAGTTTGAGGTTATCTATGACACCTCATATCTTGGATTGGATTTTTTTGATACAGTAGAGATGGTTGTGTATTATATGAATAAGTAGTTACATCCCCATGAATTTTACTACTCCACCCACAGTCTTGAGTGAAAAATGTTGAGTTTTCATTGAATTTGTGATGACATTACCTAATTAGTGAGCATTATATTGTTTTTATCAATCATAATATACTGAGGTATGTATTCTCATATTGTGACTTGAAATTGATATAGTGAATGTGGTGAAATCCATGATATATTGTGACCTTTATATTTTTTACGCATCAGTAATGGTTAATGTTGTAGTGGACCTACTGGGTAGGAAGTCATGTCTTGATGATGTGTGTGAATATAGAGATTCTTGGAGAGTTATCAAATAGATATAAATGATTCATCTGTATATGTGGGATGTTTATATAAGAGGATATAATTTAATGATGATAATATAGTCACATTTGGCGCAACAGGTGGAGGATACCCAGATAAGGGATTTTGAATTTTAGGTCTGGAGATACTAAGTTGTCTTTGGTTATTCTTCTGATGGTTGGTCTGAGGATAAAAGAAACTGGGTGTTATTCTAGGGGAGAATTTTCATTCCATTAGAGATGCATGAGACAGTTCTCAATGAGTTTTGTATCTCACTTTTGGTGGAACATATTGACATGAAAAAGATGAACTGATCTCTAAGAGGTCATTTTTAGAGTCTAAGGTTGAATCATATAGTTTCAAAGTTTGTGTCTTGATTCCTGGTGTTCCAGACGGTGAAGGCCAATAACCATGTTCCTAGTGGTTTAATCCAACTATTAGATATTCCTTATTGTATGTGAGAGGAAATCATGATAGACTAAGTTGTCAATTTAATACAAGATTAGGGATTTAATAAAACTATATGGGTAATAGTGAATCATTTAAAAAAATAATACCACCTTATAATAACCAAGGAGTTGATATCAGGGGATGGTTTGTTGATGAATTATCTAGAGGAGGGGGTGAGACTCTATGAAGTACCAAGAATGATCATATCTAACCATTATATTTGTTTTACCTCCTAGGGGTAGAGGGATCATTATCATGCATTTATATATTAGTTATTCCTTATCATTTCTTTTCTTCCAAAAATGGGCAATAATATAGAGAGGACTATCCATAAACTTGATGACATGTTGTATTATTGTGTCCTAGATTCTGGAGGGTTTTGGATGAGGTACTTAACATTGGTTGTGTTTTCTTAAAACTATAGTTTTAACTCCACCATTATTACAATTCCATTTAAAGATTTGTATAACTGACCAAGAAATTCTCTATTATGTTGGATTAATGTTTTAGAGTCAACAATTACTATACAAAAACTAGTAATGAATATGTTTGAGATGGATCAGATGATTTTCAATAGGATAAAGGAAGCACATGATTATCTAATATCCTATACCAATGATTGGAGGAGAACTATGAATTTCAACATTAGAGATAAAGTGTTGGTTGCACCCAAATTTACCCTACTGGTAAAAGCGGTCGTTGAAGTACAAGTAGGGATCGAATCCACAGGGACCGAAGAAGAAACCTTGAGACACTATGATTTGTTGATAGATTGGCTATGAAGTGGAAAACTTTGAGGTAGATTTTAATTGGACAACTAAAGATATAATTTAAATAACATATAATAAAAAATGATGTGAACTAAAGAATTATTGATGGTGGGTTGATCATAGGGTTTTTCTTGGGGTGGATTGGATGAATTTATTTTCTTAGAAAATTTCATGTCATTAATTCAAGACATATCCAAACAATGAGATAATTCTTCCAAATCATTCACCAATTTAATCCCCACACAATTCCAAGTCTAATCACCAATTCACTTTGAGGATCACTTTAATGAGCACTCAAAGGAAACAGATCGTACTAGCACTCAAAATGTGTCATCGTTAAAGTTGGCAAAGATGAAAAAGACTGTAACTCATCAAATGGAAATCCTAAAATAACGAATAGATTTAAATATTAAGTACATGAAATAACATTCAATACCTGACCTTGCTACTACCTTGGATAAACCCTTAAGAGGTTATCCCTCCATTGATGCTATTCTACCAATGGAAGAAGGATGTAGACTTATGGGGGTGGAATTGAAGAAGAAGAAAATTATTAAAAGAATGAACACTCCACCGTTGTGTGATTGAAATCACAAGTGATGGTGTGAATAATTTCACACCTTGATTCAACAGTATCAACGTGTGAAGAAAAGGAAAATAAAAAATTAAGAAGAATAAATTTTATTAAAATACTGAACGTGAATGAAAAACTTACATTAGAGAAATTGACGATGCCATTACAAAACGAAAGCGGGAAATTACAATTGAATGAAAAAAAACATGGATTCAAAGAAAAATGTTATATGATAATTCCCTTCACCATAATCTCCTTATATAGGCATATTAAGAGCCTTAGGTCCACCCCCAACAATCAATTCACCCCCCAACAATTAATAGAGTCAAAACGAGGGTGAATAATCAAAAGGAAATTGACGTTTCGAAGTTGACCCGGAAAACTGTCCAGATTCGTCATTCATTTTGACGTTCAAATCATTAATTGATGGAGGAAGATACTTGAGGGGTCGTAGAAGACAAATATCTTCGTCCCTGTGTCCTCTATCCGATATAAATATTTCAGGAAATTTGTCTCAGCCATTTGGAAGTTATGGGCGAAATGGTGGGAAGACTTTATGTGCATTAATGTCGGGTCTACCATTTAAATCTCAACTTCAGATCCCTTTATCATCATGAAAACATCAGAATTATCTCTGGCCACAGTTGAATAAAATTATCCTCATATTTTTATATTTATAATGTATTATTGGGCTTTTTTGTGAGCCCCACATTTGTTTGATGAGCCTTAGGCCCATTATGCTTTCTCCAACAAATTTCTGCATTCGGGTGAAAAATTCTCCATCTTCCCTTGGGATTCATCCATAGGACCTAAAAGATAAAATGTTCCAAACAAAGTGATCAATCATATCCCAAAATTTAAAATTCATAAAATGGATATAATGTTGTACACAAACAAATGAATTATTGGGCCCAAATTTGCATTTTAATCAAGAATTGAATTTTAGATGAGAAATGAAGTTCTATTTATGTAATGCACTAAAAAAAATGTTTATGGACTTTGGAAAAATGAATATAAAGATATTAAAAATTAATATTAGCAACTTTCAGTGACTAATCATTCCCCCCCAACTTGAGTTTTGATAGTCCCGAGCAAAATAAATTACAAATATGAAATTCAAATCCCCTTTTCCAAAAACATTTTAATACGCATTGCTCACCCAAATATCTAATACCAAAAAAATTATGAAAACCCATAAAAATAATTAAAAACAAGCTAGGTCCATAAGAATATCCCAAGCCAAAGCCCATTCCTTTGTTCAAATTCATTGCCACATTTCATCCAATTCCAATTAAGCATGATAAAGTGTTGTGCATCATAAAAGATATGGGGCCCATTTTATTATTCAAGGGGAAAAAATGGAAGCGCTAGGTGGGAATAACATTAAACCTTAAGATGAGTATCCATTTTTTTGATTTTTTTTTATTTTTTTAACCACAATAGATATGAAAATACTACCTCTGGGTAAGACAACTATGGAGTCACGATCCCCATGTGTCGGACGCCACACATTTGGACAAAACATTACTCTATGTGGTCAATTTTTGTTTTTTTTGTTTTTTTGTTTTTGTTTTTTTTTTGATACTCAAATTAAACAAAAAGTGACCCCAGAACCCTATGCTATAATGAAAGGGACCCAAAAACTCAAATTTACACCCACAATCCAGTAGACGTGCATTGTGGAATTTTTATTAAGAAAATGAAAATGTAAACTTTGAAAAATCACATTAGACAACTGCACTTTCCAAAAACTATGCTCATGAACTTAAACATGCATTAAAATCAGAATCAAAGCATCCAAATTTTTAGATATCCAATTTCAGAGTTTGTAATGTGTGTTATCATGTTCAAGGTTAATGGAATTTTTTCTTTCCATGCATGTTCTTATTGAAAAAAAATCATTTTTTATCCCCCCCCAACTTAGAATAACACTGTCCCCAGTGTTTAAAGAAAAGAAAAGTTAGAAGGGGGTAGGAGAGGATTTCAAAGAAGAAATTTAAAATGAAAATCATGGAATGAAGTCACCTGGTGGTTGATGATGATAGCACATGCCATAGTCTCCCTTCAATCCTGGATTTGAGTATCAGCGGCTTGGATAGTGGTGAATGAATTTTCCTTATGGCTTACGATATGTACTTTTATTTTTTTAACCTATAAAAACATAAAAATAAAACAAAACAAAATAAACTGATGATACATTTTCTTCTTTATATTTTCTGGGTAAGGTATTACTCAGAGATCACACCACGTGACACGGATGAATATGGCACTCCCCTTTCATACCCATCCTTACTCATAGAAGAAGAACAAGTCAACAGCTTATGGTAATTTATTATATGAAAAAAATGATTCAAAATGATTAGAAACATGGAAACCATGGGTTGCCTCCCATGCAACTCTTTTGTTTAACGTCGTTGGCTCGACTTGTACCCCCCAACTTATCCAATTCCAACTTCCAACATTTTAATTAAACCATCTTTTTCCACTTCAATAAGATTGAGATTGATTATTTTTTTGAAATTTGTTTCATGTAAAATCTTATTTTCTATAATGATTGGTAAAATCCAAGGAATATCTGAAATGGTTGATTGAGTTGAACTTATATTATTTCCTAAGACATCAATGACCATTCCAAAATTATTGTCTTCTTTAGATGAATGAACTAAAACTGCAAGGTATTTTTATCACCTATGATGGAATTTTTATCTGGAGAAAGAAGGATAATGATTTTGAGTTCTGGTCGATTGCAATTTCCTAATAAAGATTGGAAATTTGAATGAAAGTTAGTTTCTTCTCCAAAACATTTAGAAAGAATTGGTTCCGTTTTAAAATATGATTCATCCCCAAAAGTGTCTAGTTGAATTTGAGGTGTGGTTATGGGCTCAATGTTTGGTATTTCTCCCAATTTTTCAGTGATTTATGTTTTTGAAAAATCATCAATGGAGAAATATTCCGGACTCTCAATCCACAATGTCAAGTTTCCCTCTTGTGAATAAAAAAAATCAGTTTCCTCTTGATTTAAGCACCCATCAATAATTCCTTGATTATCTTCAACTATCCCAAATCCAATGGTTGGTTCTTCAATAAATTCATTTGAGGTTTGTGAGAGACAAGATTCTTTTATTAGTGATGAGGAAGAGACAACCTAAGTGGGAATGGGTTCCACAACCATTTCAATGCTTTGTAGTTCTACTCTTAAAGATGAAACCTCTGAATTCATTTTATCCATTTTTTCACACAAATGTTCAAGAATTTTTTCAGAATTAGGATTGATATATGTTTGGAAATAATGAACTTCATTATGTTTGATCTCTTCAATCATCCTCGAGAGGTATGGAAATTGATCTTTTAAACAATCAGCATCCCATTGATTGTACATATCATCTGGTGTGGTGTATTCAATCATGTTTTAGTCAATGAAATTTTCTATGTGAGGTGATTCAAAATATTGATTTTCCAGTTGATTATAGCCTTGGTATATTAATGGGTATTGTTGAAGATAATCCATTGGAGTTGATTGAAAGTTGTTTTTGGGATTCATTGGACACACAGAAACAGAAAGGGGAATAGAGAAGAGAAATTAGGGAGAGAATAGAGAATTTGGGGTGAGAAAAGAAGATGAGTGTCTAAGGTACTTACTTGGGTCCCCGGAAACAGTGCCAAAATTTGGTTGCGCCCAAATTTACCCTACTGGTAAAAGCGGTCGTTGATGTACAAGTAGGGATCGAATCCACAGGGACCGAAGAAGAAACCTTGAGACACTATGATTTGTTGATGGATTGGCTATAAAGTGGCCAACTTTGAGGTAGATTTTAATTGGAGAACTAAAGATATAATTTAAATAACATATAATAAAAAATGATGTGAACTAAAGAATTATTGATGGTGGGTTGATCTTAGGGTTTTTTTGGGTGGATTGGATGAATTTATTTTCTTAGAAAATTTCATGTCATTAATTCAAGACATATCCAAACAATGAGATAATTCTTCCAAATCATTCACCAATTTAATCCCTACACAATTCCAAGTCCAATCACCAATTTACTTTGAGGATCACTTTAATGAGCACTCAAAGGAAATAGATCGTACTAGCACTCAAAATGTTTCATCGTTAAAGTTGGCAAAGATGAAAAAGATTGTAACTCATCAAATGGAAATCCTAAAATAACAAATAGATTTAAATATTAAGTACATGAACTAACATTCAATCCCTGACCTTGCTACTCCCTTGGATCAAACCTTAAGAGGTTAGACCTCCATTGATGCTATTATACCAATGGAAGCAGGATGTAGACTTATGGGGGTGGAATTGAAGAAGAAGAAAATTATTAAAAGAACGAACACTCCACCGTTGTGTGATTGAAATCACAAGTGCTGGTGTGAATAATTTCACACCTTGATTCAATGGTATCAACATGTGAAGAAAAGGAAAATAAAAAATTAAGAAGAATAAATTTTATTAAAATACTGAACGTGAATGAAAAACTTACATTAGAGAAATTGACGATGCCATTACAAAACAAAAGCGGGAAATTACAATTGAAAGAAAAAAAACATGGATTCAAATAAAAATGTTAGATGATAATTCGCTTCACCAAAATATCCTTATATAGTCATATTAGTATCCTTAGGTCCACCCCCCACAATCAATTCACCCCCAACAATTAATAGAGTCAAAACGAGGGTGAATAATCAAAAGGAAATTGACGTTTTGAAGTTGACCCGGAAAATTTTCCAGATTCGTCCACCATTTTGAAGTTCGAATCTTTAATTGATGGAGGCTTAATATTGAGGGGTAGTAGAAGACAAATATCTTCGTCCATGCATACTATATCCGATGTAAATATTTCAGGACATTTTCCTCAGCCTTTTGGACGTTATGGTCGAAATTGTGGGACGACTTTCTGTGCATTAATGTCGGGTCCACCATTTAAATCTCAGCTTCAGATCCCTTTATCATCATGAAAAAATCAGAATTAGCTCTGGAAACAGTTGAATAAAATGATCCTCATATTTTTATCTTTATAATTTATTAATTTTATCTTCCTTGGGCTTGTTTTGTGAGCCCCACATTTGTTTGATGGGCCTTAGGACCATTATGCTTTCTCTAGAAAATTTCTGCATTCGGGCGCAAAATTATCCATCTTCCTTTGGGATTCATCCATCAGACCTAAAAGATAAAATGTTCCAAACAATGTGATAAATCATATCCCAAAATTTCAAATTCATAAAATGAATATAATGTTGTACACAAACAAATGAATGATTGGGCCCAAATTTTCATTTTAAACAATAATTGCATTTTAGATGAGAAATGAAGTTCTATTTATGTAATGCACTAAAAACAATGTTTATGGACTTTGGAAAAATGAATATAAAGATATTAACCATTAATATTAGCAACTTTAAGTGATTAATCAAGTGTTCTTGAAGGTAAATACTCTTCTTATTCAGCAAAGGTTTGGATGTGGGAGTATGGTTTTTTCATGTTTTGTTAGAAATTTCAAGTTATTGGATCATGTTGGATCCATTTCATATCATATATAAATTCCCCCACAGGTGAAATAGAAACATAAAATACATCACGTGTCATATATTTTCTATTATCTTCATGAAAAATATCACTTCATAAAATCAAGAGAGATCAATGATGATGATGATTATAGCTTTTTGAAATGACGAGTGTAGATCCAGGACCGTTTAGAGAAGGTGTTTCTTGGTTGTGATATTCCCTTGGTTTCAGTTTTGTGGTGAAAGAGTTGTTTAGAGGAGAGTACCTAGGAATGTGAGTTATATATAAACAATTATTATTATGAGGTGTTTGTTATTTATATCTTTTATCATTACATTTCTCTATCATGGATGTTGTCTTTTTATGGTTTATGAGCTTTTTTCTCATTGTACCTTGTAGTGGACAAGATATCATTTGAGAAGTATCTTCCTCATGATAGTGTTTGGGATCATGTTAATGTTGTTTCATTGTTTTTTTCATTGTTCCTATAAGTGTGGTGGTTGACCTCCTATGATGTTGAGATCCTTGAGAGGTATCTCAATGGGTGGATTTTTACATAAACCTGTTTTATTCAATCTCTATATTTTTTTGGATTCTAAAGGATGATAATTTTTTAAGAAGTATCTAATATAAGGTCATAGATCCATTAATACATTCCCTTTGTGTTTTTGGGTGTTGGAGGCACCTGGATGGAGATTTGGGTTGTTTGGAGGAAAAGAGGAGTAAAACTACTAGAAATAAACTGGCTACAACATGGAGGGGTAAAGTACACTACAAAGGTGGTGTCTATGGAATGGTAGATCCTGGATGAGTCACCAGGGATCTCATGGTGAAAAATAGTGGTACTACCTTTTTATCCATGGATACATCATATAGATAGGCTTTAGAATAGGACCTTACCAAGGGTCATGTGTTGTAGCATGGACTAAGTATACTATGAAATAATGAGCTTCTAAATACGAGTTAGATGTGCAGTAGTGGTATAGTTGTGGTGTAGCCACTATATTGGTAAAGGGGGTTATATGGTGTCATTCTTTGTGCAATGACATAGACCCTAGATCCCCTTTTTTAAGTCATGCCTATAGAACTTGGATTCATCTTTGACCAAGGGTGGGTATGGAATGGTCCTTCATGTTGTGCTATAAAATACCCCATTCCAACTAATTCAATGGAATGGTTCATGGGGCTTTACCATATACCTATATTTTCTAGTGGGTTTATAAATACCCTCAAGAAAATCTGATCATAGATTTATCCCAAGTATTTTACTCAACAACTAGGTGACCAAGATTTCTTTTTGAAGGATTTTGAATCCCCTTATGATTGGGATCATGACCTGTATTATAGAGATTAATCTGTGGTGATCTAAGGCAGGTTGTTCTCACTTTTACTAAGATTTATTCATGGATAATTCTTGTTTCATCCCATTTATATTTTATATGATATATAGTTTTATGCCTATCATTATAATGGAGCTACCTTGTCATTTTATAGTGTGTTTAATAGGTTGAATTCTTTGAGGGGCGATGTTTCTTGCAGGATAGATGATCAGATATCCACAATGTTGATCCAATACCATGTAAATAAAGATGATATATTTGAGGTAGTTGATTCATTTATTCATTTTTATTAATGTGAAATAATTAATTGACTATGGTTTCACACTTTGGATGACAATGAAATTAATCAATTAAATATTGAACTAAATTAGAAATGGAAATTGTTTATGGTTGTAGTGATTACATGTTGTTTCTTTCCACCATGATAATAGTTTGACTCTTCTTTTACTAGACATTGTTTAATCTATACTATGCTTTTTTTGAATTGTTTTATTATTTATTTCTCATGTTTAAATGGATAAAACTGGATAACTAATGTAAACCTAGTAATAATGGGATGTTTGGATAAATAAATAAATAATATGAATGTTTTATTAAGTTTTATATTTCTTATAATTTAATGATAATAAAATTTATGCATGTATTAATCTTTAATTGAATATATTTTTACACGAGTTAATGAAATTTTAAAAACATCATAAATTATAATTCTTGTAAATGAGGGAAAAAATTAAAAGTCATGTTAACTAAGAATTTTTATTCTCACAGTTTGATGATACTTATTTGATACTTGAGAGCATGTGTAATAATTTTATAGCTTGTTTAGATAATTCCTAAGGTTTCCAATAGTTGTAACCAATGAATATTTAATTGGTTAATTAAATATTGTATAAAACCATTTTTTGATAAATAAAAAGTTTAGGGATGGGAATAATTTTTTTTATAATAGTTGGATTCTTATAGTTGGGGGTCATAAGAACCCATTTTCATGTAAAGGATAAATGTATTATATTAGGTACCACTTTCCCATATTGACTATTATTTTTCTATTCCTTCCATTTTCTCTAGATATGAGGTTTGTGATTTTATATGATCTTGGTATGGATAAGATTAGTATAACTGATGAGATATGAGCGGTGATGCTCGAATGGTTGTGGAAACAGTTGATGTTTATGATAGAGGGATTCATTGGGATATGTGTGAGGGTGCCAGAGATAGAACTAGGATAACAGAATGATTTGAATCATGGATCAAACATTTATGTTTTAAATTTTGAGATGTTTTCTTATGAATGAATTTTTTAATGGATGGAGGGTCACATTTCTTGTGTATCTGTATCCTATTACACCTTTATTAATGTAGCTAGATATTCTTGGTTGCATCTCTATTCAAGCCATCTTTGGTTATTTTCCTAGAGTACCCATAATTATGGACATCCTATTGTTTTATAATAAATGACTTTTCCCATGAGGTTGGTTATTACTAGAATAAAAATGAGAGGATCTTGAGAACCGTTGACTCATTTGACTTATTCCAGGAGGGTATGGACTACAATTTTTTGTCAAATGAAATGTGTCTTGGAATAATGTTAATTAATTTCTAATGAATTAATAAACATTAATTAAAATGATAAAAGTAAAAAATGAACTCAATTTAGCTTCTTAAATGCTGGTCTACATATAGGATATCTAATCCCTAAGAGTAACAGTGAGGTTTTTGAGTGATGATAGGTGTAGATAATCTTACAAACAAGTTTTTAACATAATGTGGTTATGAGATATATTATTTCCTAGATATTTTTGGATTTCATAATCTACCCCACCCATGTCAGTTATGGTGAATAAAACCTAATTAACTCTTAGAGGGTGTTTTCCCCAACATCCTAGTGGTGAGGATGGATGGATGAATACCCCCCATCGACCTCAGTCTCTTTACTTTTAGTGCCACATTTTGATATGAATGACGGTTATATACATGTGTTTATGTATATAATGGCTAGTGGTTATTTCAAAAACACGAATATCTAGAAATAATATCCCAATAAATATTATTGTTTTTATGTGTAGAGGTTGGGATGGCTTGAGGTACTTTATATGGCATATGATATATGGTATCTTGAGGTATAATAATTGATATATGAATCACTTAATAAAAGATATGGTGGATCCCAAAAAATACTTGGTTACTATTTAGACATGTTATATGGGATGATGTGATGAATTGATTCATGAGGTGCATGATATGACAAAAAGCCCATGTGTTTTTATGCCGACTTCTTTTTGAGAGCGAATCCTCAAGATGTGTAATGTGGGGGCACAATGAAAAACCACTAGGTATGTGGTAGAGGGTTAATTTTTTTGATATTATATTATAATATCTCTTTAATGCATTACTTGTTGAGTGATTAATATGGTGAGACCAACAAATTAGCATATCTCTCTAGATGATCAGTTGGATTCACTTATTGTTCTTTGGGATTTAGTATGCTTTCATTATGCATTGGATGGGAGGATTCAATGAGGACCCTAATTAGTATACTTTTATGATCACACCATGTATATATTAAATTTCATCCAAGTTATTACGAGATGATTGGATATCAGGATGTAAATTACTAGCTCATGGTTTTGCAGGAGCTATTTGGGCTTCATGGTAATTACTGAGTTTACCTTTTGAGTAGTTACAATTTCTTTTTGTTGTTTTAGTACTGTATGAAATTAGATGTATGTTTTTGGGTTTTTTACTTTATACATATTCCTAAGTAGGTATTGATTGGTTTATCTGTATTATATATTTCTTTCATATGTTCTCTTAGAGTATAATGACTCCCATTATACGTTTATTATTCCCTCAGGGGTAGTTTCCAAACTGAGGCCAACTAGTAGTGGTAATCAAGAGGTAACAATTTTCCTTATATCACTATCATCCAATGTGGGTCAATATTTTGGGGAAGGGTGTAATGAGAATGGTTCTAGTAATACTTCACCCTTTTCATGTGTAATAAGGCATATAAATATGTAAGAAAATCTATCATTGTAGTTAACATAGATTCTATTATTAATTCTCAAGGGTGAGATGTATGGTTAATTTTTTCTAGATGTTGTGATACATAGCCAATTGATACAAAGTTATTGATATTCCTCTTAGTTAGGAGAATCTGTCAATGACATGGGTTATTTATCATAGGAAATAAAATACACCAATGAGAATAGATTTCTAGCATCAAGCCGAACCAAGCATGGATGACCACAGTTGTTAACCTGAAGCATGATAGATGACATGTTATTTGTTGTTATTAATTAATTTATGAAATAATACCCCTATTGATCATATTATTTCATAACCTATTTAATCAAACATGAAATTTATATACAACAAGGGTTCCAGCTTACAGGGTTACTCACGTTATATTTAGGTGTTGTTTGGTACCCGTGAAGACATTATTGATGTAGATCTAGAAAAGGGAAAGGATCCAAAAGATTTATATGTTTATTTTCTAGATTTTGATTTTTAATTAATATGATTACATGTATTGGGTTTTAGATGAAAACATTGGAGTTTTTATTTTGGATTCAATCATTTGGTTGTTTTACTTATATGACTTTCAACATGACATTTAGTCGAATTCCCATATGAAATAAATTATTTTATTATATAGTTTTATTTATTTGGTTTTGATTGATTATATTAAGGATTGATTTTATTTTTATACTATTTATATTTTTATTATAACTATGTACCATTAGGCGTAGTCTCGCCATTTTATTCCTACACCCACAACACTAGTTGACAACATCTGAAGTACGAGGAGGTATTATTGGGGGTAATGTAACCACCCATCTTGATCAGATGAGGGGGAATTAGGCTAGGGATGTTACAAAGTGGCATCATAGAGTCTTATATTTTCTATTTATTTATTATTTTTGGAAGTTATATTAGAGACTAGGATGTATCAATTCTCGGAAAGAAAATCTTATATGGGTGTAGCTCACACATGTGTGGGATAAAACCCTAAATAATGGGCATTGAATTTCTATAAATGATGTTCATTTATTATATATGCGATGTTATTTCACCTTAGGCGATGAAATTATTTTTTGATGTTACTATTTTATGATATTTTACTCGTGGTCTAGAATGAAATGATAAGAGTATTCATACATCATGGTAGGAATATAGAGAAATACGTAGACATGAATAGTTAATTTTGGGTACATATTTACTTCATATGATATATTTTATGAACAGAATTTTGAAATATTATCCCATGATATATCTGGTAAAACTGAAAAAATGAAACTGTTATAACATAATAATTATCTTGTTAATCCATGTTTAGAGTAGCCTCGTGTAAGTTGTTCTTTGCTGTTATCTAATATTTTTGAGTTTTATCTTATTTTGTATACTATAATATGATGAATTTATTGACACTTTTATAGAAAATTAATCCACAAAATATATGGGTTTAGTATAAGGAGAGTGGTAATTAGTACACCCCTCACACATCTAATCCATAACTTTATTTGGATATATGGAAACTTATGGATGATCAGTTCCTCAATAGTTTCATTTGGTTCATGAAATTCCTAAAGAGAGATATTGGTTATACCATTCCTTCACCTTCCAAATTGAACATAGAGATGTAGCTACAATATCCATTCCTGCTAACTAGCCTAAGAGGCTCTTAGGTAGCTGAGTTCTAGAACAAGCTCATCCTAACTATATTTAAAAACCTAGAGAAAGTAGTATATAGGAGGGTAAATCTTGCTGTTAATAATCTATGAGTACTATCCATGTAATAAGGGGACATCATATAGTATGTTTAACAATAATGAGAGATAACCAATAAAGACCTCGAGTAAAAGTTCCCGAGTCGCTTCTATTTAGAGATGATGAAGGATGAGAGGGATTAAGTGTTCATGCAATTGATGTAGGGGAGAAATTAAATTATGGATTATTCTAGAGGCTTTAACAATCTACAAAATTTTTCTACATATTTATAAATTCATTAAATAGCCAGGGAGATCACTTCTAGGATGTAATTTGTTATGAGATCAAGTCATAAGTGAAAGCATTTCAGCTGGTAAGCTTCTCAAACGTGATTAATTATCTCTCATCACATAAAGGAACCAAAAGGAGACATCAATTGGAGGGTAAGAAGTCCCAATTATATGATTAGGGATATATAATTTAGTTTCAAAGAAGAGATTCTATGGCAATTATCATCAAGGTAGTGGAGGGTAGAGTATCTAGGTGAGTGGGAAATTCTCTCAACATTTCGTTAAGTGGTAGTGATTTCAGTGTGGAATGGTTTTCCAGAAGTGCATTTATCTACCTCCCCTATTATGGAGTTCTAATCTTGTATAAATATATGCCATATATAGAGGTTTTATGGGTTAACTGAACCGTGAAATGGTAGGAGAGGATCATGGTAGGAACCAGAGATTGGGAAGGAAACATACCCCCCTTAGTAGAAAGACATGTGGAGTTCCTCAGGTTACATAATATGGGGTAGGGGTTGAATTATCCCATCACATGAATGGTACTACCAGTATGAGGGATAATATTAAGGGATTCAATATGGAAACTAGGGTATAAGGGTGATTTATACGGATGCTATATATTCTACTTCTTTATTTCTGGATGCAGGACCATCCATTGGAATAAGTACGATTCTAGTGTTATCTACTATTTCCAGTGCTTTTTTGGATACAATAGAATCAAATTCATTTAAATATTCACATTTTTTTAATGTATTAGGTTTTTCTATGTAAAAATGGTATGGGGTTATGGGAATCTTTATAATGTTATGGATTATTTTTATATTGAACCAGATGATAGTCAAGAACTGACATCCCTTTCCATGTATCGATGATCTCTTCAATCTACTGAGAGGTGATTAGATTTTCCCAAAGATGAAATTGTGGTTAGGATACCATCAGATGAGGGTGATACTTTCAAACATGCCCCAAATTTATTTCAAGAGTAGGTATATATTTCATATGTTCATGGTAATGGATTTTGGTATTAATAACATGTCATATATGTTCCTGATCTTGATGGATGAGATTGTTAATTGATTTCTAGAATAGTTTCTAGTGTGTTTCACTAATGAAATCATGGTGTAATCCATTTATAGAGATTATCCTTCATAATATCTCAACATCATCTTGAGTACACTATGATATCATTGAATTTACACCAAGATATCTAATTTTCATTCTTGGATTCGAAAATTTCACTTCTTTTGTCATGTTATCAAAAAGGTTAGAGTGTAAATGGACCCAACGACGGTGAAAACCATGGTATCATGGGAATGGACCATGAAAGTCTTTTTGATTTAGATATTTTTGGGTTTTCAGGATATTACCAGCATTTCATCAAATATATATCCCATATAGAGGTGCTAATGTCTAAGATAACAATGAAATGGGTAAAGATTATTTGGTTTGATACTTGTGAGGGAACTTTACAATAATTGAATAGTAGGTTAACCCTAACATCGATCCTAACCTTATCTATGTTGGGTAAGGAGAATATTGTGTACTATAACGCATCTAGATTTAGGCTCATAGTAGTCTTGATGTAAGAGGATTGTCTGGTTACATATGGATATTGATTGTTAATGCCACATGAGAAGAATTACCCTACTTAGAATATGTATTAGGCTATAGTGGTTCATACCCTGATATGTTGGTGGAATAATCTATTGGGTGAGTGGTTTTTTGTTTACAAAGAACACAAGATCCAAAAGATTATATTTCGACAACTGGACCTAAACCACAGTAATATGTGGTTGGTCATGAATAAATATATTTTAAATTTTAGTTGTCATAAACTCTATCCAATTGAAATATTATTACTGAATCCATGAGTATAAATATGTAGAGATAGGTAGTGTGGGAGAATTGTGACAAATAGTGGATGATGTTGCTCTATATATACATGCATCAGGTTATTCATGATCCCCAGTGATGAGTGACTCTAACTTCGACATCCATTGTTTCCATTATTCTAGATCGAATCAAGATAAGTAATTTAATTAATCTATAGTTTTCAAATATGATATAAAACACATATGGTTAGGAGACACCATGAGAATAGTATCTAGGAAGAGATTAATTTCTTATTATCCATGTCTATATCAGGGTTCTTAGGGGCTTTCATGAAGATGTGATAAGGTAATTCCATACTTCTATATTGGCGGTACATCCTGGTTTGGAAAAGATGTATATTAATATCACTATATAGTACTAGTTTCTAGTGATAAAGGAATATATAACATGTTTTTTGGTCTAATTATTCACATATTAGCAGGTTAAGGCTGAGAATCAAGGGCCTGATGGGTTACTATATCCCTTATCCATTTGAAAATGGAAGTGAGAAGATATCACCATAGACTTAATGATTGGGTTATCCATGACACCATGAGAAATGATATTGTATGGGAAATTACGGGTCTTATGAGGAAGGTATCCCACTTATCCTCAATAAGGGTAAAATTCACTGTAGATTATCTTGGTAATATCTATATATAGAATATAGTTCAATTGAGAAGTTTTCCAAATAGTATCTTTTCTGATTGAGATCCTTATTTCACATCATGGGTTTGGAAGGGCCTTGAGAAGTAATTGGGATCACAATTTCAGCCAATAACATCCTATAATCCCTAGAATGGAGACTAATCTGAATGGATTATTTATATTCTAAACATCATTTTAGAATCCCATGTTTTGGACTACATTGGTAATTGGGAGGAAGATAGAGTACCTATGGATTTATCCTACAATAAAATCATCCATCCATTGATCAAAATGGATCATTTCAAGGATTATACATATGTTTATGATATTTTATTTTTCCCAATTTGAGGTAGGTGGGTCAGGAAGGTTTCGAACACAGTGGAAGTATGGTTGGTTCGGTAACCAACTTTGATTTTTACCATTATCAATGATTATTCTAGGATCAATACGACAATTAATGCTAGTCTCCATGGAATATAATAAAATATTTAGATAAAGTAGGAAGAGGCCCAGAACCTTTAGAGAGGATCTTGCATATCATGTTTATAATTAATTTAATTAATTTCATAAAGAAAATAATAACTGGATTTTTAGTATTTTATTCATTGAGGATGTTGATCATCTGGAATGACCGTTCAAGATTATCTTGTTGCGCTTGCAAGGATCCAAAATAGAATCCCTCTAGCAGTGATCCACACATGCTCTAATGGCCTCCGATCGATACCTCCCATTATCTGAGTGCTAGCATGGAGAAGCGAGTGTCTTGTGTCGATCATTCTTCATCGCTTGTTCTTTGGCCTTGAAGAACATATCTCATTCTTGAGAGAGGTGGGAAGAGGATTTTAGAGAGAAATTGTTTAGCTCAACAATTCTCAATTCACCAAGTGTACGGTTCGGTAATTGGCACAATAGATGCATGTTTCTATTTATTGACATGGGGCTTCAGTTAAAATATTTAATTGCCTAATAGTAATTAAATATATTCATAAACTTAGAGAAAACCCATTCTATTAATAATAATACCACGTCATTATTTATGTTGCGCCAACTCACGCCAAACAGAATTATAAATAAAATTCTACATCCAAAATAATAACAACGTTATTTTAATTTGTGTCAACTAGTTAAATAATTATTTATCATCTTGAAAATAATTATTTCACTAATGAACCATCCTTGGTCCTCTCGAACTCCACATCCATTTATTGAACACCTGAATAAATAAATAATTAATTTATTCTCTTAAATGAATATTTTATTTACAAATTAATAAATAAATATTTACTAAATGTCTAATAAAATAAATAAATATATTTTACCCACAATCCGGTGAATAAATATTTATTTAATTTATGAAATCATTTTAACTTGAATAAAATTATTCCATTATCTTGAGAATAATATTTATTAATTAAAATCAAATAGAATTTAACTAAGACCACCAGAAACACTTAGTGTGTGAACCTCTAGGATTCTTTCTCGTTGGAATTAGGCGAGCTTGCCAAAATTCTAAGAGTATTGTCAAGAAATGGGTCGAGGCACCCAAGAGAAAGAACATAAGTCACAACAACAACATTCACATATAAACACTCACTATGTAATATAATCCCCTTATCACAATATCGCATTAAGAAGGTTTCATGATAGTGTTATAAACTTGTAGGCTTGATACGTCATTCTTTGACTACTTGAAATAAACTCATCATTAAACCATGGACATGTAATTTCATGTGACGGTTCTATTTAAATCAAAGGGTCGAGATATGAACTTCCATAAATGGAAGGGGAAAATCCTTCCTCAACATATCCATTAATAACATGCCACTCATGATGCACCCAACATACCCTACTTCCCGCCAACTATCTGCACAACTATTTTCATCAGCAAATCAATGCGTGCAAGTCATGACACGTATTAATGATAATATTGAAGTATAAGGATCATTACACATGCTTGTAGATAGAATTATCCAATGACACCAAAACATGTGGAATTCCTACTGGCGAGTCTATTTTCAAAATCTCATATCTTGGAGATTACTAAGTGCAAACTTAATGAGAGGAAGTCTCATCTACTTATGATTACTCACACATAATGGTATGCATACTATGTGTCCCATAATAGTATTTCATCCAACTATAGAACTATATTTAAGAATATTATTATATCATTTCAAGGTTCTCATCATAGAAGAGAACTACCATGACCTTATCAATAAAACAGATACTCTAGGACATTATTAAATCATAGTTATGTAGAATAATGAACAAAATGTAATAAGATGTCTAATATTTAAATACATTAAATATCCTTGTAATAAAAGTACAACCAGTTGGTTCTAATACACTAACTCTTACAAACTCCCACATAGATTAGAGACAACTTCCTACGACTTTCAGTCTGCTAAACCTCATATGGTGATCATGTTTCCGTTGAGTCAAGGCTTTAGTCAATGGGTCTACCAGGTATTATTTGGAGGAAATGATGCTCATTGTAACTTCACCTCTTTGAGAAAAATACCTGAAGAGATGATACTTCTGAAATATGTTCTTCATCTGCTGATTTGAACTTGTCTCTTTTTCAAGATCCACCGCTGCAATATTATCATAGTACAGTGTGATGGGATCTTTACTTCTAGGTATCACATCTAACTTCTAGACGAAGCTTCGCATCAAAAATGATTCTATAGCTGCCTCAGAAGCTGCGATATACTCAGAGTCTATTGTAGAATCTATGACCACACTCTGCTTTGAGCTCTACTATCTTATTGCACCTATATTAAAAGTGAATATGTATCCCATTTGCAAAGTCATGTCATCTTGATCAGTCTGGAAACTAGCATATGCATATCCTCTGATGACAAGTTCCTCATATCCTTCATAAGCTAAGAACATATCCTTAGTACGCCTCAGATACTTTAGGATAGTCTTGAATACCATCCAATGATGGTCACCTGGTCCAGCTTGATATTTACCTACCACACTCAATGCGTAGGTGACATCCAGCCTAGTACAAATCATGGCCTACATGATTGAACCAATCACTGATGCGTATGGAGTCCTTTCCATTATCTTTCTTTCCTCTTGTGTCTGAGGACCCATTTTCCAGGAAAGATGAATTCCATGTGATATTTGAAACAATCCCATCTTGGATTGTTCCATACTGAATATCTTCACTATCATATCAATTAATGTACTTTGACATAGGCACAAAAATCTCTTGGATCTATCACAATGGATCTTGATCCCAATAATATATGCTTCCTTGCCCAAGTCCTTCATGGAGAAGCATTGGCTCAACCATTCCTTATTAGACTGTAAGACTGGTATCTCATTTCTAATAAGTAATATGTCATCAACATATACTATTAGAAAAATGACTGCACTCTCACTAAATTGTTTGTAGAAACAAGGCTCACATTCATTCTTGATAAAACCAAATTTTGTTACAGCTTCATCAAAACAAATGTTTCAGGACTTGGATTATTTCTTTAATCCATAAATGGATTTCTACAACTTTTATACCTTATTGGAATCCTTTGGAGTCACAAACCCTTCAGGTTATGTCATGTAGACATCTTCCTGAAGGTTCCCGTTAAGGAAGGATGTTTTGACATCCATTTTACAAATATCATAGTCATGGTAAGCTGTAATGACAAGTAGAATTCTAATGGATTTCAGCATTGAAACTGGTGAAAAGGTTTTATCGTAGTCAATTCCTTGATGATGTTTAAACCCTTTTGCAACCAGTCGTGCCTTATAGGCACTTACTTGTCCTTCCATGTCCAGTTTTTTCTTGAATACCCATTTGCAACCAACATTATTTACATAAATTGGAGTATCTACCAATATCTAGACTTGTTTTTCGTACATGGAATCCATTTTAGAATTCATGGCTTCTTGACACTTGGAAATTTTTGTGACACTTACTGCTTCCATGTAGGTTAGATGATCATTATTATCAACTAATAATGAGTCACCATCCTCAGTAACTAAAAAAACGTACCATTTTGGTTCCCCAACCTCTCTTGTACTTCTACATAGTACTTTTGTCTTAGGAATATATTCTTCTTCCATGGGGCTTTGTGTAATCTGTTCCTATACCAACTCTTGTGTACCTTGAGCCTCGACTTCATCGAAGTCTATCTTGCTCCTATAATCTTTTTTGGAGATGTGCTCCCTCTCAAGGAATATGTCATGTCTTTCCACTATAAGCATTTTTATGAGGGTTTGTATAGTTAATATCCCCTTTTTTCCTTGGGGTATCCTATAAAGGTACACTTTGTGCCTCAGGGTGTGAGTTTGTTACCTGAAGAGGCCTTAACAAACAATTTGCTACACCACACATGTAAATTCGATAACATGGCTTCTCTTACACTTTAGAACTCATATGGAATACCATTTATCGATTTAGTTGGTACTTGGTTTAGTATGTGTGCCACTGTTTATAATGAAAATCCCTAAAAGGATAATGGAAGATTCGCCTGACTCATCATTGATCTTACCATGTCCAATAAGGTGTGGTTCCTCATTTTTCTCACACCATTCCACTGGGGCGTGTATAGAGGAGTGAGTTGGGATAGGATCTCAAACTCTCGTAAGTAATCAATGAAGTATTGATTAAGATATTCTCCACTTTGATCTGAGCAGAGTTTCTTAATCTTATTACCATGATGGTTCTCAACATAATTCTTGTATTCTTTTAACTTATCAAAATAAACCAACTTATACCTCATTAAGTATATATATCCATATCTACTAAAATCATAAGTAAAAGATATGAAGTATGAGTACCCTCTCCTTAATTCAACTAGAAATTTTCCACACACATCGGTATGAACTAATTTAAGAAGTTCTTCAGTCCTTTCACATTTCCGTCTAAATGGGGCTTTGGTCATTTTTCCTTGTAAATATGCATGACATATTCCAATTGGTTTTAGTTCGAAAGAATATAAATATCCATCTTGATGTAACTTTGTCAATCATTTCTTGTTTACATGACCTATCCAGTGATGCCAAAGTTGGGTGTGGTATGAGTCATGTGAAATATATTTTTTATCAATTTCCATTACTTGGTTTGTGTAATCCAACACATAAATACCTTTGTATAAATACACCCTAACAAAACAAATGCTATCTTTTTAAAAGAATAAAAACTAATTTCCAAACTTGAAAACAAATCCATCTATATCTAATCTACATACAAAAATAATGTTTTTAGTAACATACATCACATAATAACAACCCTTTAACACAAAGTTCATCACAGTTGGCAACGTGAGGTGGTAGTCCCCGACAACTACAACATCAAGTCTGGATCCATTGGATTCTCGTAGATCTACCTCCCCTCAGTCAATCTTCTTGAATCTACTTGGTTCATATATTTGGATACATATGTGAGAACCACAAGAAGTATCTAATACTCAATTTTTAGAAACAGATATATTACATTCGATATCAAACAGACATGAAGCTTCCCCTTGCTTCTTAGGATGGGTTCAGTTCTTCTTTAAGTGGCCATTCTTTCCACATGAAAAACAAACAACCTCATATTTATTTTCCACCCCTTTGATCTTCCTTTTATTGAAAGGATGTGAAGAAGTTTTGGGCTTAAATATATTCACCTTCCCTTTCCTCTTATTCACCATAAGGAAAAAAGGAATTTCACACTTCATATATTTTTCCACTTGGTGAATGAGGATAAGAATATCAGATAGAGACTTCTCAATGCTGTTAATATTGAAATTTACAAAAAATTTAGAGAAGATTTTAGGGAGTGATGTGAGAATGAGATCGATGCCCAATTCTTTGGGGAGTTTAAACCCTAGAACATCTATATGTTCAATGTAGCCAATGAGAATTACTACATGAGGTCCATCTAGGGAACCTTCTCCAAGTATACTCTTAAAGAGTTCCTTAGAGATCTCAAACCTTTATTATCTTTCTTTCTCCTGGTAAAGACCATAGAGGTGCTCAAGAATTCTATAATAATAAATGTTTTCATGAGGATTCATGATATCACTATACATTGATGATATCATAAAACATTGAAAATCGACCACATCATTCTTATGTTTCTCATAGACCAGGAAATCATTATCACTAGCATCTTAGGTAGGTGGATTGGGTAATTATGAATCTAGCATGTAAGACTTTCATTCATGGTGTAGGATAACCCGAATGCGTCTAACCCATTCCTGGAAGTTACTGCCAGTGAGGATGTTGTTTTTATCCATAATTGATCTCAGGGATAGTGTGGTTGAAGAGCTTGTCATTTTTAGTCTAAAATTAAAGGATAATATCATTTGTACTTTTTAATTACATTTTATAAGAAATAATAAATTTTATTAAGTCTCCCACTATTTAACCATGTCCAAATGGCCCTCACCATTGAACTCGAAATGTATAGTTTCCATGAAATTCTACTAGAAAGGATCCATATTCCCCTTCACATAACCTAAATAGGGTTGGTTAAGGTATTAGAAGGTATTTAGGTAGGCAGGTCTTTGCCAATTGGGGGCTTGGAGCTTCTTGATATATTGAGTGGACTCCCCAATCCTCAAATCACAACTTTTAGATTTCCTCAACTCTTGCCTCCAATATTACACCAAGTCTAGCAAAGGATAATCCTATTGATGTAATATGGTCAATTCAACCCAAAACATTTCATTAGGGATTATAGTATAAAAGTATGTGTCTCAACAAGTGTTGGTCAGACACATAGTTTTGTTGAGTTTTCCCCTTAATCAAGTAACAGAAGGCTTGATTTGACTTAATATTTTATTTGATGGATTTTTATCTCTTATGTGTGAATTTCTTATTATCATTATCACATGCTTATTAATATTAATTGGAACTTACTTAAGTGATTAACATGTCTTGATAATATTTATGCATATGTTTGGTTTATTTTAGTTCCATCTTGCATTCTTGTTTAATTCATTAATTATGTGATCAGGAAAACACATCCATAATGATAAACCATGAAACTCACAGAAATAAAATAAAGGGAATGATCATGAGATTTTCTAAAGGTTAGTTTATCATGAAGTTGATAAACTAACCCTGACCTAGGGGAGAAACATCTTGAACCTTTTGGGTTCATATTTACAGCTTTCCATCTGTCCACCTCTGTATCTGCTGGGATTGGTTTCATCTCAACTCTATATTAAACCGCCTCCACTATCTTGGGAGTTCTATCCATTACATGTGCCTTTTTTATTAACTCACATACATGTGAGGGGTAAAAATGGGTTTTACATAAAAGAAACCTTGGGCACGAAGGCCCTACATATTAATGAGAAGAAGGCTCATATGCCAACAAATTTAATCTAAATAAATAATCTAAAATAAACCATCCACATACGAATTTATTTGTCTAGCTCATGATCATACATACGTGCAATGATATTTACGTATAAATAAAACTAGAATTCAATTATTTAATCTTTATTGTTTAAGATAAATCATGCTCAAATCAATTAATTATCATCTCTAATAAATCAATCCTTTTATCTTAAACCCTTTTCTGAATTTCCTTGAGATTCTCATCCATCATAATTTTAAACAAATAAATTCATTTAAAATTATCTTTGTATGTAACTTGTACTTTGGAGGCAAACCGTTGAATTCCTATTCATAACTATCCAATGAGTAGAAATTAACATTACACTGATGTTAAATTAAAAAAATACATATAAAACACCTATCACGTGTTGTGCCTCAAATTTACGCCTACACGATGGCACACATCTCAAGGATTTGTATAATATAATAATAAATTTTAATAAATCTACATAATTTGGATGAGTACATGGAGTGTAGTTCCAACTAAACGTTGTGTATTATTTTTCACCATCCATCCTAAGTACACGGCCTGGGAAACAGCGTGTGAGTGTAATTCAGAGATATTCAGAGTACACGACATGTCTAGTGGGTCACACGCCATGTAATTCCTCGTTACACAGTCTCCAACCGGGAAAGCCATGTATGGGATACACAGTCCAACCCTAACTTGAAAGGGACAACTTGTCGTGTCCAGCAGGCCACACAACGTGTAATTCAGAAACTGCATGCCACCTGTTCCTAGTCAACACATGAAGTCATTAGGACTTTGAAAAAATACAATGACACTGATTGGTTTTGTGTACTGGACCCAGTTCATTGAAACTTGGATACATGGATTGTATTGTTTAATACATGTCATGTGTTCTAGTGTTATACAATAAAGATCCTTTGGAACCTATGGATGAGATCATCTATTTTATTTTGATCAAAATTATAAGAAAAATCTTTTTTGTAAGGTGAATGAGAAATGAAATAGGAGGAAAAGATCTCAAGATTCATATTTGAAGAATGATTAACATGAATTAAAACAACTAAATCATTAAATTTTCAAATCATTAAACGAAATATTTAAATAATTATTAACTATGATGTAACCACTCTAATACCACTTAATGGTTCTGGGTGCAACGGAAGCATGTTTGGTCCGACATCCAACTTTAATTTTTACCATGATCAATGATTATTCGGAGATCAATATGAAGATGAATGTTGGTCTCCATGGAATAGAATCAAAGATTTAGATAAATAGGGAAGATGCCTGAAACCTTTAGAGAGGATCTTGCACATCATGTTTATAATTAATTTAATTAATTTCATAAAGAAAATAATACATAGATCTTTGGTATTTTCTTCATTGATGATGTTGATACTCCGAAATGACTCTTCTGAATTATCTTTGGTTCACTTGTAATGATCCAAACTAGAATCCCTCTAGCAGTGATCCACACATGCTCTGATGGCCTCCGATCGATACCTCTCGTTCTCTGGGTGCTAGCACAATGAAGTGAGTGTCTTGTGTCAGTTGTTCTTGATCGATTTTTCTTCAGCCTTGAAGAACATCTCTTGTTCTTGAGAGGGGAGGGAATAGTATTTGAGAGAGAAATTTTTTAGGAAAATAATTCTCAATTCACTGGGTGTGTGGTTCTGTACTTGGTACAATAGACGTATGTGTCTATTTATTGATATGGGGATTCAGTTACAATATTTAATTGTGTAACAAAAATTAAATACATTCATAACCTTAGAGAAAACCCATGATATTAATAATAATACCGCATCATTATTTATGGTGCACCAACTTGCGTAAAATAGAATTATAAATAAAATTCCGCGTCAAAAAATAATAGAAATGTTATTTTAATTTGTGTCAACTAGTTAAATAATTATTTATCATCTTGAAAATAATTATTTTACTACATGAACAGCCTTGGTCCTCTCAAACTCCACTTCCATTTATCAAAAAAAAACAAATAAATAAATAAATAAATTATTCTCTTAAATAAATATTTTATTTAAAAACTAGTAAATAAATATTTATCAAATGTTCAATAAAATAAATAAATATATTTTACGCACAATCTGGTGAATAAATAATTATTTAATTGATGCAATTATTTTAACTTGAATAAAATTATTCCATTGTCTTGAGAATAATATTTATTAATTAAATTCAAATAGAATTTAATAGAGACCACCAGAAACACTTATTGTATAACCCTTTAGGATTGTTTCTCATTGGCATTAGTCAGGCTTGCCTAAAGTCCAAGAGTACTATCTAGCAACGGGTCAAGGAACCCAAGAGAAAGAACATAAAGTCGCAACAATGACATCCACATACAAACACTCACTATGTAATATAATACCTTTGTCACAATATATCATCAAGAAGGTTTCATGATAGTGTCATCAACTTTTATGGTTGATACACCATTATTTGACTACTTGAAATAAACTTCTCATTACACTATGGACATGGAATTTCACATGATGGTTCTATTTTAATCAAAGGGAAGAGATATCAACTTCCATAAATGGAAGGGGAAAATCCTTCCTTGACTTATCCATTAATAAAATACCACTCCCGATGCACCCAACGTACCCTACTTCCCACCAACTATTTTTATGACAGTTTTTGTCAGTAAGTCAAAGTGTGCGAGTCGTGACTCGTATTAATGATAATAATAAAGTTTAAGGATCATTATACATGCTCGCAAATAGAAATATCTGATGACACCAAAACATGCTGAATTACTACTAGAGGGTCAGTTATCATAATCTATTATCTTGGAGATTACCAAGTGCGAACTTCATGAGAGGAAGTATCATCTACTTACGAGTACTCACACCTGACGATATGCATTCTATGTGTCCCATCATAGTATGTAATCGAACTATAGAACTATATTTAAGAGTATTGTTATAGAATTTCAAGGATCTTGTCATAGTGGGGAACTTCCATGAACTTATCAATGCAACAAATAATCTAGGAGATTATTACATCATAGTCATGCAGAAAAATGAATAATATGTAATCAGATGTTTAATGTTTAAATAAATTAGATATACTTGTCATAAAAGTATAACAAATTGGTTCTAGGACACAAAATATTGCAAGTCATTGATCATAGGACCCAATATTATTTAGAAGACTTAAGAGAATGTTATTTTTATCATAAATCTGTTGTCAATGGTGTAATGATGGTAAAAATATTACACTGACCATCGAAGATGACCTATAGAGTTCGAGGTCAGTCACATGATTCTCTAAAAGTGTCACCTATTCTAGGGAAACAACATATTAGGAAGTATGAATTTCTATTTCATATATTTATCTTGTTGTTTGAGGTAGTGTAGATATTAGTCTAGTGGTAAACGGATTGTCTATCCAAGAGTGTTGTTGTGGCATGGACAATGATTTTCACTCATCAAAATATTAAAAATTTCACCCTAACCCATATTATGTGATATGTGTTGATGTTGTTGACCATGATCCTGATTCACCCTACAAGGGGTATCCAATACACATCATAAGTCAGAGTGAGAATAATATCCAAGGAAATGTTGTTCCCCTTGTATGAGTGTAGTGGATGTATGTGAAAGTTCTGGAGGATACCAAGGAGTGAGATTAAGATATGTGGGCATGGTGGCCCTAGTTTTTCACCAATACTCTACAATTATGATTGGTAGAATATCCTAGGGATAAGCTATCATATGATGGGGAGGTTGTATGTGACTATATTTTCCTTGGTATTTACCATTTTATGTTTTTGTTTGATAAGAATTGTTTCTATAAATGTGTTTAGTTATTGAATTAAAACATTTTTTAGAGGTTCTTGGTTGTGATATAAGATGAAATAGTAGAAGGATAGAGGTTTCTAGAAACTTTGGGGATACTTCTAAGCTGTAGAGTAGTCAGTGGTGTATCCTTTTTCATAGTAAAACTATAATATCACCACCGGCCATCCAGTGAGAACCACTAACCTTCCAGTGGGAACTAGGAAGAATGGATATAAAATAGGAGCCCCACTAGCTTTCTAATGATGTCTCCATCTATATTAAAAAATTAATAGACACCAAAATTTTTCTAGTACTTCCCACTAACTATCCTATAACATCGAGATGTGTCGGGATAACAACAGGAATAATTACATTTCTCACCCAAAATATTACTTGTCAATAGAAAACAATCCTAATTCAAACCTAAATTGAGGTTTAAAAATTAGAATGATTTTTCAAATATTATGTGACTCCCATATTCAGAACTGATACCTTTTTTTTCCATTCTTTAATCTAGTGATTCAAAATCATGGATCATATTGTTTCACATTGATCCAAAATCTCAATCATCAATATTTTCTTTTCTGTATTAGAGGTTGGTGGTCTAAAACATATCCCTATGGTTTGAAATTTCTTTTTATTATGTAAAACCTATTAAATAATACCATAATTTTATGAGAACATCATATCCTATCTATCAACCCACTGAGATTGAGGAAACCATATTCTTATACCTACCATGGATCATGTTGAGACTATTAGCATTGAGACAGGACTTGAGGACACCAAAGAGGTGTGCATACCCTTAACACTAGGTTAGAAAATGGAATGTATGAACCTAGGGCCTAATGTTAATTTGAGTTTTTTTATAGAATGTCCTAATTAATGATTTGTATTAGCATCTGAATTGGAGTAATTTTCTTGATAAATAATCACCTGGCTAGAAAGTGGTTTATTGATCTCTAATTTTTTTAGTCAATATAACATGATGGGATATGGATATAAAGACATTTTAATGGTATTTGGGATTAATTAACATGTTTAATGGAATCATTATAATTTTTTGGAATTTTTTTACTTGAAAAAATGGAGAAAATGGTTCATAATTGAAAAATAAGATAAATTAACCAAAATGGATTATGTTAACATGTATTTAATGTTTTATAAATTGGAATGATTTTTTTGGTTTCTATTATTTCTGAACTAAGTAAAATCTCCCATGGATTGGGTAATGTTACATGGAAAAATGTAAGAAACCATATCATGTTAATTTACATAGTGTCCATTAACACAAATATTGGATACATCTCCATTAGCATGGGTAATACACTATGTGAATATGTAAGGGGACCTAGCATGATAATTCACACAAGGTCATGTAATAATTCACACTTAGCATGGGTAATGCACTTTGGGAACATGTACGCAACTCTTTCTTGGGGATTCACATAGAGTCCATTATTAATGTATAAGGTAGACTTGTATTGTTACTTTATGCCTAAGGGATAGATAAAAAATCACTTGATTTATGACATGGGTTATTAAACATAGAAAAGTGAACACACCAGTGGACCAATATATATAAAATTATGTCGATGCAGGTTTGGCTAAACCGAAGTGCCATCTTGGACCTTGAGGGTTGGAAGTTTATTTTATTTTCTACATTAACTTATGAATTAATGACTATATTTATAGTATTATTTCATGAAATATTTATTCAGACTAGATATGTTTACTCACTATGGGTTTCATCTTATTGATTTTTACTCACACCTTATTTGGTTTCCATTTGGAACCTAGGTAGACATCATGGATGTTGGTTTGGGTAAGGGAAAGGGGACCTATATATGATTAGTTGCATTTATTGATAGGGTTAATTTAGGAAGATATGCATGAGTGTTGGTTTTGGGACCATAATTTTAGAGTATCTCTTTTGGTTTTTTATTTTATTAATTTGAAAAATAAATTTAATTAAATTTCCTTATAACATGACATGGTTTATTATATATTTTGACTGATTTGGTTTTGATCAGTTATCTTTTGGGTTGATTTTATTTTATTTTATCTTATTTATACTATTATTGTAACTCTTTACAAGAGGTTATAGTATCCTCATTGTATTCCTCACACCCTCCCTTCTAGTTGATAGGCTCTAGAATATGTGCTGGTGCCCTTGTGGTTACATAATCACACCCTCAGTCTCTATTATGTGAGGGAGAACTTTTTAAGGGATGTTACACTAGATATTTTGAAGAAAAATTGTTGTAATTAACAAGTAACTCTTCTAATTTTGGTTTTAACATTTACCAATGTATAATGTCAACAAAATAGTAGTGCCTGGACATTATAATCCTTAGTTTGTATATTCATAACACTTATAGAAAATTGGGTAATATTTCCATTAATTGATAAATATTTTCTGAACATCTCCAATAATGATAAAAAAATTAAATCCATTTATAAAAAAGCCATTAATGGAAATTATTACATCTATATGTCATTATCACACTCAATTATAACACCCTGATATTTTGTTATATATTTTTCATTAAATATATTTTTTGGGGATGAGATTCTATTTGAATCCACAAATATCTAGTTTTTCACAAACCAAACACGAATCCCATCCCAAAGGGCTATTCTAGGATCGATGAGGGTGGTGCATGCAAGATTACGTTGGTCCATGAAAACCCTATACCAAGTGAAAAAATAATATGAGATAAAGGTTATGATATTTTCCACATCTTCCAAAAAAGATGAAAATATTTCCAAGGTAGTAACGTGAATGAAAGAAGTTGCACAAATTAAATGTAGGTTTCATGAAAACCTCATCATACGCCCCAAATGTGATGTCAAAACCAGCATCTTGCATTCTTGATATTCCATAAAAAATTTCTTAGATTCAAGGAAAGGAAATTTGTTTCCAGTAACTTCCACACCCACCACCAAGCAATTAGGCTATAAATAAAAGTGAACCCCCTTCTTATGGGAGGCTCTCTAGAAGATGAATCATTAATCTTCTCCACATAAAACCAATCTTCCACGATGGTAAGAAATAGAGAAACACAAATGTAGAGGATGTTGTGTGAATGAATCCATGTGGGCCTAAAATTGACTATTCCCACAGTTGAATAATTCTCTCCAAACGAATATCAATGTATGATGGGTGCACACTACAACCTATGATCTCTTGTGCACCATATCATTGTGACTTCATTCCCTTACCTTGTTCTTGGGAACCATGGTTGCAATGCTCTTACGGACAAAGGAAAGACCTTGTGTGTACAACTTACGCACAACCCTCTAAACTTGCACATAATAATTTCACGGTTCCTCCTATGGTTTCATCTATGCCTCTAGTGAATCTATTTCTATTCATCTTCCTTTACAACATAGGTACCATAATACTTATTTCTTCTCAGTATATGGACTATGATGTGGACCTCGTGAGTGACTAATCCTCCCGTCTTGGTACCATGGAAATACCAAATACATGTGTTGTGGAAGGGTGGATGAGATATGGACATGTATTCTCTAGGGTTATGGAGTGTGTCCTTCTACATATGAGATATAAGAGGTAAAACTACCCAGTTCCATGTCCTAGTCGTACGATGTTAAAATACACAACAACATCATCATAACATGACATAAAACTATAGCCTTATTCTATGAGAAAAAAAATGATTCCCCATGTATGATCATCATGATATTACATCCTCTCCCACCAAGGAGTACAAGACACCCACAATGGAGTTAAATAACCACCCCCTAAGGGAAGGATTAGCGTAATTCCCACTTATAATGTGTGATAATCCCATGATTCTCTATGCATGAGTGGCATGGATGGAGATCCTACTCACATGGAATGGGATTCTCTTGGGGCAGATTCCACACATAAGCCCCACCCACATCATTATTTCCCCAAAAGAACCCCATCATTAGTCCACTAGTGGAAAAATTAGACACTACTAGAATGGGATGTTTTCCCAACAGATATATACCACCGATTT